>CM076584.1:621954938-622553980 GCA_034641835.2 Pinus albicaulis | reverse complement strand
ATTGAGTCAAACATTGACAAACTTGTAAGCAAGATTAGGCCCTAAATCTGCCTTAATTTTGGCCTTATTTACATCATTGTTTTGTGTCCTAAAGAGGTCAAAACCAAACCATCGTAGCTTTTATTGTTTGCTGGTATGAAATGGATTTTATTTTAATTTATTGTTTGCTAGTATCTAGGGATTGTGAGAGATAAAGACCATTTTTTATGTTTTTGGAGATACCAATGGGTAAGGACAGTGCTTGATCTCTATGTTTTTGGAACTACCTTGTGGATCCACCATAGTTCTAGTTTCAAAGAAAGGAAAGTTATTGCTAAAGAAAATGGCATTCATCAAAGATCAATTGTTCATTGATTGCAAATTTACCCGCAATAAAGTTTACCCGTGCTAAGGGTTTGAGAAAAAGCTCTTGGAAAATATATACCCTTTTATTCTTATAGGTAGCAGAAAGAAGAAGACTAAAAACAAAAAGAGGAATTTGGTGACAAGAAGAAGTCCCGCAGCTATTGAAGCTTGAAAAATATCAAAGAGAAAGTCCACGTGAATAAGGACCATAAATACCTAAAGACTAGGTTCAGAGAAAGAGACAACCTAGGTGAGGCATCTACCAAGGTGAGAAAGACTTGCTAAGGAATAAGAAGCACATTGAGGACTGAAGTGAAAAAGAGAAAAGAAGGTGAGCATATTGAAGCTCAAAGGAAGGTACAAGAGATTCAGAAATATCACGTATAGAAAAGTAAAGGGCTTAGTAGAAGGAGAATATCACAAAAAGGTGAAAGAAGATGCCAGGAATGATGAGTTGGGCATATAGAAAGAGATAGCTGAGCTAAAGGAGAAACTGAGTCTTATGATGGAGCTGCTACAAGAGGAAGAAACCCAAATTTATGGTTAGAAGCTGAAAAGGAAAGTCAAATGTCCTATAGAGCTATTGATTACAAAAATAATAAGACATAGATTGATTTCCTTGTTCAAGAAGCAAGAAATAAACAATTATTTAATTAGAGGCATGGAGAAAAAAATGAGTTGAAGGAGGAAAAAGATATGAAAATCAGTCCTTATGGGCAGAGCAAGCAATCTTTATATGTGAACTTGAGAGAGGACCACTGTTTGATGAAGAAGATGTGGATGAGAGACAAGATAAGAGTCTCATGGAAAACTTGAGAAGTTCAATCCAACATAGAGGAGAGATGTCAATCCTAGAGGCATCAACAGGGGCAAATGAGCCTCAAGTTTTTCAATCTAACTGTTTATATGAGTGTTTGTTTGCAGGACTTGAAGAATATGAAGATGAACGAATACAAGAATTTTCCATAAAGGAGAAAGACGAAAAATGGTCTCTTGAAGACAAATGTAAGGCAAATAAAAAGTCATGGACATCAAATAAATATGGTAGAGGACAAACCGAAGGAAAGCTCCAAGATTTCACAATATGGAATAGATGGAAATAAAAAAGGCAACCTCATATCAGTTCCTATAGAGGTCCAAAACAATCTACAAGTTGAAAGGAAAGAAATTTCAAATGAAGTACCTTTTTCATGGTAGCATCTCAAGTAAATAGGGTTGCGGATCTTGAAACAACAGAGAATCAAGAGAAATTCATGTATTCCAAGAAAAGGTATGATATTCATAAATATGGTAGCCAAGATGATTCATGAAATTAATCTTGAATATGTTTTTGCACATAAATAAATGAAAAATTAAGTAAAATTCCACAAACATATTGGTTTATTAGGGAAGCAAGGTATGCACTTTCAATTCAAAGCTCCAAAAAACATGAATAACTCTTACTATTGCTATGAAACACCTTGATTCAAAATGTACTATCGATGGATTCCTCAAATGGAACTAAAACCAGAAATAAAACAGAGTACTAAAACATATTTGAGAGTTGATTTATTGAGTCAAACATTGACAAACTTATAAGCAAGCTTGGGCCCTAAATCTGCCTCAATTTTGGCCTTATTTACATCATTTTTTTGTGTCCTAAAGAGGTCAAAACCAAACCATCGTAGCTTTAAATATTCGCTGGTATGAAATGGATTTTATTCAATTTATTATTTGCTAGTATCTAGGGCTTGTGAGAGATAAAGACATTTTTTAATGTTTTTGGAGCTACCAATGGGTAAGGACAGTGCTTGATCTCTATGTTTTTGGAGCTACCTTGTGGATCCACCATACTTCTAGTTTCAAAGAAAGGAAAGTTATTGCTAAAGAAATTGGCATTCATCAAAGATCGATTGTTCATTGATTGCAAATTTACCCGAAAGAAAGTTTACCCCTGCTAAGGGTTTGAGGAAAATCTCCTGGAAAATATATACCCTTGTATTCTTATAGGTAGCAGCAAGAAGAAGACTAAAAGAGAAAAGAGGAATTTGGTGACAAGAAGAAGCCCTGCAGCTACTAAAGCTTGAAAAATCTCAAAGAGAAAGTCCACGTGAATAAGGACCATAAATACCTAAAGACCAGGTTCAAAGAAAGAGACAACCTAGGTGAGGCATCTACCAGGGTGAGAAAGACTTGCTAAGGAATAAGAAGCACATTGAGGACTGAATTGAAAAAGAGAAAAGAAGGTGAGCACATTGAAGCTGAAAGGAAGGTACAAGAGATTCAGAAAGATCATGCATAGCAAAGTAAAGGGCTTAGTAGAAGGAGAATACCACAAAAAGGTGAAAGAATATGCCAAGAATGATGAGTTGGGCATATAGAAAGAGATAGCTGAGCTAAAGGAGAAACTGAGTCTTATGATGGAGCTGCTACAAGAGGAAGAAACCCAAATTTATGGTTAGAAGCTGAAAAGGAAAGTAAAATGGCTTATAGAGCTATTGATTACAAAAATAATAAGACATAGATTGATTTCCTTGTTCAAGAAGCAAGAAATAAACAATTATTTAATTAGAGGCATGGAGAAAAAAATGAGTTGAAGGAAGAAAAAGATATGAAAATCAGTCCTTAGGGGAAGAGCAAGCAATCTTTATCTGTGAACTTGAGACATGACCAACGTTTGATGAAGAAGATGTGGATGAGAGATAAGATAAGAGTCTCATGGAAAACTTAATAAGTTCAATCCAGCATAGAGGAGAGATGTCAATCCTAGAGGCATCAACAGGGGCAAATGAGCCTCAAGTTTTTCAATATAACTATTTATATGACTGTTTGTTTGCAGGACTTGAAGAATATGAATATGAATGAGTACAAGAATCTACCATAAAGGAGAAAGACAAAAAAATGGTCTCTTGAAGACAAATGCAAGGAAAATAAAAAGTCATGGACCTCAAATAAACAGGGTAGAGGACAAACCGAAGGAAAGCTCCAAGATTTCACAAGATGGAATAGATGGCAATCAAAAAGGCAACCTCATATCAGTTCCTATAGAGGTCCAAAAAAATATATGAGTTGAAAGGAAAGAAATTTCAAATGAAGTACCTTTTTCATGGTAGCATCTCAAGTAAATAGGGTTGCAGATCTTGAAACAGCAGAGAATCAAGAAAAAGTCATGTATTCCAAGAAAAGGTATGATATTAATAAAGATGGTAGCCAAGATGATTCAAGAAATCAATCTTGAATCTATTTTGCACATAAATAAATGAAAAAGTAAGTAAAATTCCACAAACATATTAGTTTATTATGAAAAAAAAGCAAGTAAGCAAGGTATGCACTTTTAATTCAAAGCTCCAAAAAGCATGAATAACTCTTACTATTGCGATGAAACACCTTGATTCAAAATGTACTATCGATGGATTCCTCAAATGGAACTAAAACCATAAATAAAATAGAGTACTAAAACAGATTTGAGATTTGATTTATTGAGTCAAACATTGACAAACTTATAAGCAATATTAGGCCCTAAATCTGCCTCAATTTTAGCCTTATTTAGATCATTTTTTTGTGTCCTAAAGAGGTCAAAACCAAACCATCGTAGCTTTTACTGTTCGCAGGTATGAAATGGATTTTATTCAATTTATTGTTCGCTAGTATCTAGGGCTTATGAGAGATAAAGACATTTTTAAATGTTTTTGGAGCTACCAATGGGTAAGGACAGTGCTTGATCTCTATGTTTTTGGAACTATCTTGTGGATCCACCATAGTTCTAGATTCAAGGAAAGGAAATTTATTGCGAAAGAAATTGGCATTCATCAAAGATATATTGTTCATTGATTGCAAATTTACCCGAAAGAAAGTTTACCCCTGCTAAGGGTTTGAGGAAAAGCTCTTGGAAAAGATATACCCTTGTATTCCTACAGGTAGAAGCAAGAAGAAGACTAAAAAAGAAAAGAGGAATTTGGTGACAAGAAGAAGCCCTGCAGCTATTGAAGCTTGAAAAATCTCAAAGAGAAAGTCCACATGAATAAGGACCATAAATACCTAAAGACCAGGTTCAGAGAAAGAGACAACCTAGGTGAGGCATCTACCAAGGTGAGAAAGAATTGCTAAGGAATAAGAAGCACATTGAGGACTAAAGTGAAAAAGAGAAAAGAAGATGAGCACATTGAGGACTAAAGTGAAAAAGAGAAAAGAAGGTGAGCACATTGAAGCTCAAAGAAAGGTACAAGAGATTGAGAAAGGTCACAGATAGCAAAGTAAAGGGCTTAGTAGAAGGAGAATACCACAAAAAGGTGAAAGAAGATGCCAGGAATGATGAGTTGGGCATATAGAAAGAGATAGCTGAGCTAAAGGAGAAACTGAGTCTTATGATGGAGCTGCTACAAGAGGAAGAAACCCAAATTTATGGTTAGAAGATGAAAAGGAAAGTCAAATGGCCTATAGAGATATTGATTACAAAAATAATAAGACATATATTGATTTTCTTGTTCAAGAAGCAAGAAATAAACAATTATTTAATTAGAGGCATGGAGAAAAAAATGAGTTGAAGGAAGAAAAAGATATGAAAATCAGTCCTTAGGGGCAGAGCAAGCAATATTTATCTGTGAACTTGAGAGAGGACTAATGTTTGATGAAGAAGATGTGGATGAGAGGCAAGATAAGAGTCTCATGGAAAACTTATGAAGTTCAATCTAGCATAGAGGAGAGATGTCAATCCTAGAGGCATCAACAGGGGCAAATGCGCCTCAAGTTTTTCAATCTAACTGTTTATATGAGTGTTTGTTTACAGGACTTGAAGAATATGACGATGAATGAGTACATGAATCTGCCATAAAGGAGAAAGACGAAAAATGGTCTCTTGAATACAAATGCAAGGCAAATAAAAAGTCATGGACCTCAAATAAACAGGGTAGAGGACAAACCGAAGGAAAGCTCCAAGATTTCACAAGATGGAATAGATGGCAATAAAAAAGGCAACCTCATATCAGTTCCTATAGAGGTCCAAAACAATCTACGAGTTGAAAGGAAAGAAATTTCAAATGAAGTACCTTTTTCATGGTAGCATATCAAGTAAATAGGGTTGAGGATCTTGAAACAATAGAGAATCAAGAGAAATTCATGTATTCCAAGCAAAGATATGATCTTCATAAATATGGTAGCAAAGATGATTCAAGAAATCAATCTTGAATCTATTTTTGCACATAGATAAATGAAAAAGTAAGTAAAATTCCACAAACATATTGGTTTATTATGAAAAAAAGAGCAAGGAAGCAAGGTATGCACTTTAAATTCAAAGCTCCAAAAAAACATGAATAACTCTTACTATTGCGATGAAACACCTTGATTCAGAATGTGCTATCGATGAATTCCTCAAATGGAACTAAAACCAGAAATAATACAGAGTACTAAAACAGATTTGAGAGTTTATTTATTGAGTCAAACATTTACAAACTTATAAGCAAGCTTAGGCCCTAAATCTGCCTTAATTTTGGCCTTATTTACATCATTTTTTTGTGTCCTAAAGAGGTCAAAACCAAATAATCGTAGCTTTTACTGTTCGCTGGTATGAAATGGATTTTATTCAATTTATTGTTCGCTAGTATCTAGGGCTTGTGAGAGATAAAGACATTTTTTATGTTTTTGGAGCTACCAATGGGTAAGGACAATGCCTGATCTCTATGTTTTTGGAACTACCTTGTGGATCCACCATAGTTCTAGTTTCAAAGAATGATGGCACATGGAGAATGTGTGTGGACCATATAATCTTGAGAATAATCATAATAAATAACTAATATCCATTGTCACACATTGACAACCTATTAACTCAACTTTATGGAGACAAATATTTCAGTAAGATCAACCTCAAGTCTAGTTATCATCAAATCTGTATCAAGACAATGGTTATGTGGAAGACATTCTTCAAGATGTGACAAGGACTGCTTGCATGGCCACTGATGCCATTCAATGTTACCAATGGCCTTGCATCATTCATGGGATGATGAAAAAAGTGCTACAACCACATATTGACTCAACTCTGTGCTACAACCAGAAAAAATAGTCCAGGTTAAAACCTCGGTGAGTGTAGATTCTGTGTAATCTAAAACCTGGGTTATGAATTTCCCTCTAGTCATCAAGTGTACATATCAGCGATTATATTAGTATGGTGGTCCCTCTTATACATCTTAATCATAGAATTGTCCTTCTTGACCTCATTATCCTCAGGCTCTAACTACTCAATCTGTTGTGAGTGATGACTCTATTTGCTTGTGGCAATCTGATTTTGGTATGCTCGGTTGTGACAGTGATGGAGTTTGTTTATTTGTACAAAAATTGGTTTTGGCATCCATATATTGGATATGACTAAAATAACAACCAACTCCCCTCATTGGAAGAGAATATGCCACATACTTTACATCTAATACATTAACAATTTGACTTATGATGAAAATGTTATACACCAACGATGCAAGCATCCTTAACCAGCTATCATTTCCATTCACGGGATCAAAGTTCTTATGGAAATTTTAAACACCAGCAATGAAAACATCATTAACCATCCATATTTCCCATTCAAAGGATCACATTTCTAATGAGCTATATGCATAATGTCACATATAGATCATAGTTCTTACAAACTATATACATAATGTCATTGCAACTAGATTTGAACTTGAGATATTTTACCTTGCATATTTTATGGTTATAGAATGATGTTCTCTAGTTACTATAGAATGAGTTAAAATTATAGATAGGACAACTTGAAAGGAAACTAGAATTAAAGCAATTGCATGCCATGTGGTGAGTTAACATGCACAACACATCATTAATCACTATACATTGGAGCACGCCATTGAACACGAAACCTATATACTTTGTCAACTACCATATATTGAAATATTCTTCACTAGTGTATGTATATCTATCTATATATATATATATATATATATATATATATATATATATATATATAGAAAAGAAGATTCAATATTAGTGCAAATGAACTTAACGAGAATAAGTCAAGATAACTTAACGAAAATGTTATGAACAAAGGTGCAACAGATACAACAATTGTTTTTTAACCAATTTCGGTACTCATAGAACCTTAATGCACATTACTAAATCACATATAATAGCTACTAAATGCATGGTGGGAAAACCAACGTAAGTAACAAAACACATAGCAACATGCTATTCTAATAATGCATTATACCCAGTAATGAATCAAAGGCTCCACATGTTACGTCATACCCTGTGTTGGAATGAAGAATTACACATGACACCTCGCCCCAACATGAATAATTAATGATGGCACATTTTGTAACAATATACTATTCTCAGTGTTACATCATTCCCTATGTTGGAATGGAGAATTACACATGACACCTTACCCCAACATGAATAATTAAAGATATCACATTTTGTAACGGTATACTATGCTCAGTGTTACAATCACATTTAACATCATGCCCAACCAGTTAAAGAAATATGTCTTATCAATGGTTGAGATAAACTATCACACTTGCTATCATGCCCCATCATGAATACATAATGACAAAATATTGAGTTTACATACCATTATTTTGTAGCAAAACTTCATGATGAAATAACACGTAACAATTAACCAATAATATTATGGTGGGACAACACATATTTGAATGGAAATATGTTATGACAATGCAATTTGAGGCTACACAAATTGCATAGTCTTTAGTTTCTCTTGATGTCTATGTAAGACAGTCAAGTATAGCTACAACCATTAATTTGGTACGGTCTTCTCTATTCTAATGTAATCATGTGCATGGGAAAACTAACCACTGCAATTTCCTTAAAAAGGCATATGTAGATAGAACAAAGTAACGTAGCAAACTATCAGTTGCACCGTCCTTAAAGAGGGCATAGCATAATTTCTAGGTACAACTATAGCATAATATATAGGGACAACGGTAGTAATACCAGAACTTATACAAGGAAACACTAGTCATCCATGTATCGATGTTACCAAACAATAGTCCCCAGTAAATCTCTGCAATTTTGCAAACATAGAAACAACTCTAAGTAGAATAACAATGCTAGGACATAAGGTCAGTTCTAGGTAAAATGACAAGCACAAAAAAATCAGTTCCAACTAAGATGACAATTCTAACATAAATGCAGAGAGCAAGTAATATATCACAAACGAGAAGAATTAATGACCAAAAAATATTAAAGCCCCAAAGCATCCAAGGTTAATCTCATATGGCCTAAATTAGAAAATTGCAATGCTTTCACCCTTCCAAAGATTTCTTTGACTGCCAATATGTTCAATTTTCACAGATAAATCAGTTTCAACTTTTAAAATTTAAATTATTCCTTTTAGAGAGGAATATTGAAGTGATTTAAGAAGTTTCTTTGAGGTAGGCCTGCCTTTCCCATCTATAGACTGATCGACTCAAACAGAGTCTTTATCTCTCCAAATGTAAAATATGATACCTCATATACCTCAAGGTTAAGAAGAGAACGAAGAATTAAGGTTCCCCAATTATACTCATTATGCCTAGGATTGAAGGGAACTAAGATTCATCGGCACTATAACAAATATTTAAAGAATCCATAAAAATGGATGGATGCCCCAAAAGCTATACTGCAACGTTCAAAGAATGAAGGCTTTCTACACGCACAATGGTTAATGAATAAACTTAGAGAGATTTCTCTGAAAACACAATTGCATATATTTTCCTGTTTTGTTATAGCCATTGTAATTGAACTTTATACGACTTATAGGTAAACCAGAAATGCTATAAGGATGTTGTAAAAAAAAATTCCAGCAATGTATAGAAAATGATTTACCTAGTGAGAAGCAATGACTCTACAAAGATTTAACCAGCATTCTCACAGGAGCTCTAAATATAATTGAAGGTGAAAGTTCTAATTGAATTTAATTTTTGAGATAGCACGAAAATGAAAAAAGGAGATAAAAAATACTTAAAAAAATATTGCACATCCTGTTGGAACAGGGTCTCCTACAAGAGCTGCGAAACTAGTCCATTTTGTATATTTTTTATTATATTTATTCTAATGCAGGGGTTTTGGGGTGGTTCAAAGCCCCTAATGCATTGTAAATGGGTCAAGGGTAGACCAAGAGTACGCAAACCACAGTTTGCAGACTATTGGATGCATAGGCTAAAATAGTATAAGTAGTTGAACTTTTTTGAGTTGTAAGACAGACTTGCATAAAGATTGATACGAATTGTGAATTAGTAGATCTGTTTGGGTTTTTGGGGAAAGGACTCTTGCTGGCTATGTGCGCAGAGATCCTCAGTCCTGTTGTGTGCGGACCTTGCTGGCTGTGTGCGCAGGTGGGTTTTGGGGTATGTAAGAGACTGTTTGATCAGTAATATATGCAGAGTATTGTGGATATCTGATGATGTTGATCTATCTGGTTATGGTCATTGTGGACTGAAATTATGTGTGATTCTGTTACGAAATGTGAGTGATATGTGTTTATGAGCTGCGAATTATCTGTGTTATGATAACTGTATCTGCAATCTGATTAAGTCTGCTGCAAATATATTGTTTTATGCTTATACTTGGCTGTCCGCACATGGATGCAAGCCTGTTATATAAATATGGTAAGACTGTACTCTGGCTAATCATTGAAAGTATTGCAAATGACCTCTGACTGCGTAGATCTGATAGTTTCCGAACAATTCGACTTACCTGCTCTCTCTCTTAGGGTGCGGAAACCTAGTTCCAGCACCCACCCATATTGCTTCGAGTGAGACTTTGGCCTGCGCAAGCAGGTCACTGCCGAAAGGGCCAGTAGTATAGGTGTTTTTTGGCAAACCTTAACCTCTGAACCTGGGTCAGGACCCCTCAAGCCAACAAATGGTTCCGTTGCCGGGACCGGAAGCATTTTGAGAGAGGGATCGGGTAATGCCAAGGCCGTACTGGAAACCTGAAAGAAAATAAATTGATGAATGGTTTGAATGGCAAGTTCAGGAATTCGAAGTGAAAGAAAACCGAAGTAAGAGGTTGACCACCGAAGAGTGGAAAAATAGGTATATTTTCATAGAGATCTACAAGATCTTCTCGGTAACTATTTCGATCGAGCTCCAGGAGTGGCTCGCAAGGTTGGTCAAATTTTAGAAGTGTTGGAAGGACGAGTGGGTCACAAAGTGGACCCCATAATTGATCCAACAGTTAGAAAAGGCTGATAAAACTATCACTAGCACCATAGATCACTGGGTGGATAGCGTGCTAGGAGGATTTGTGACAGAATTTTCCATTGATCAATTCGTCTCCTACTCCGAAGCAGAGCGGAGATTCTTCAAAGGATTTAGGGGTAAGTTTCTGAAGACTTTACCATTACTGATTAAGATATTGTTGTGCAGAAAAAGTATTCTGTGTAGCCACACTGAGTGAATGACTAGTAATATGAACGAAAGTACGACGCGAAGCGGAAAATACTATTGGACCAACCTAGACGGAGGTAGATCTGTCTACAGCCCGGTAAGAGAAGCAGCTGCGCAGAGTTCTCCAGCCACACCAATCTCAAACCAGCGTAGGGGTAAGAACTCACCTACATCCCCACCACCAGAAGACGACATGGTTGTGCATATGAAGTTGCCTACCTTTAAGGGTATGGGAGATGAAGACATGGATCAGTTCTAGTTTGTCGCACAATCGGTATGGACTGCACAGAACGTAGCTAGTGATGTGGTGAAGAGGGCACAATTGTCCCTTGCCTTCGAAGGAAGATATTTGGTGTGGTACATGGGATACATCAGACAACATGAAAACTCAACCATTGAAGAGATCAAGAATGCCTTGAAACAACAGTTTAAGATGCCTAAGTCCTATTCTCAAATAGTGGTCGATCTAAAGGATTTCAAGCAAGGGCCTTCTGAGTCTGTGTGGGAGGTCTATCAACGGCTGAAGAAGGTGATTAGGGAAGGAGGATTTCAGTACGACGACAGACAACACACGGAGTGGTTCATTGTTATGTTGTTGCCTCACCTGCACGTACCTATGGGTCACCAAACTTTCGAATCACCGGCAAAAGCCCTGGAGGTCACTATAAAGTTAGAAGTTGTGCCTAGAGATGATACCCTGCTAGGTGTTCAACATATCCAAGGACAACTGGAGGCGATGCACATGGAGATCCAAAACCTACGAAAGGAGCGAGGCGTAGAGGCTAGCCCTAAAAGGTGGTGCATACGATGCAGGATGAATGGTCACACCAAGGATAACTGCCCCTTGTTAATAGAATACATGCAGGCTGGGGGACCTAGTCCATTGCGCCCTAGGGAATTTGTAGGACCAAGTGGGCCGTCACTATGGTGCGATGATTGCTATGTTGCAGGGCTACACGACACGAACCATTGTCCCTGCCTTGCTGCGTACATCCCAAAAGTAAAACAACAATGGTGCAGGTTCTGCAGGTAGGTAGGACATGATGAATAGAACTGCCGGACTTATGATTTGATGATCGATCGAGGGAATATCTATAGGGTGTTGTTGGACCCATCTTCACCCAGATCGCTCTCAAGCGCAGGGGGCTCCCTAGCAAGGGGAAGGGGAGGCGGAAGAGGTGGAAGCGCAGGTCAGGGACGAGGGCAACTCATCTGTTATAACTGTGGAGAGGTAGGGCACTTTTCCAGGGACTGTCCAAACCCCACAAGACAGACCTATTGGTATTGCAGGCAGTTGGACCATGTAGTCTTGATAGCAAAGATGCAGGAAAAGCAGTCGACACCTACGCAGAATGTATAGAGGGTTAAGGCTGAGCTCCGAGACAAAGATCCAAGAGTGAATGTCGTAACACGTAGTGGGATGGCCACTGGAGGGCCTGAGGAGAAAACTCAATCGAGCCTCTGATCCAACCAGCAGTTAGCAAACAGGAAGGTTTAGATCTAAAAAAGGAGAAAGAAACATTTGTCGTAGCTTGCAAGGACTTTGCAGAGGCAGAGGCATCTACTTCGCAACAGACTAAGGACCTCAAGGCATATGAGGAGGTCAAGCCCTTTTTACAGGCATGTATGAAGCTGCTGAACAACCCAAGGGTTATGGAAAATCTTCAGGCATTAATAGATAGCTACACAACATGACTATCCTCCATCTAGAAGTCAAGGACGTACACAAATTATATAGGTATAAGAAATACATTGGTAGGGAGATGCAGTTGACTACGCAGATCAATGATTATGAGATGGATCAGTTATTTTGGACCTAGGGTCAGATTCGAATGTATTACCTAAACAGACTTGGAAACGAATGGGAGAACCTAAGTTGGAATGGTCTACTATCCAGCTGCGTATGGCCAATCAACAGAAGATCATTCCATTAGGAAGACTATCGAATATTGTGGTGGATATCGCAGGGGTTAAGGTTCGGGCTAACTTTGAAGTAATTCATATTGTCGAAGATGTGGACCCCTACCCTACGCTCCTAGGCTCCTAGGCGATTCAAAGTGTTCCTTGGGCCGGAAGACCCACGCGAACATCTGTTCGCTTGGAAAGAATAGTGGTGAAACAGGACTACAAAGAAACGGGTCCATCTATTTATTCATGCTCTAGGACCACATCCCGATGCTTGGTATTTGGATGTGGAGCTACATCAGTGCACCCACCACTAGGAAAAATTACAAGATTACTTTGTGAGGACGTTCGGATTGATCGGGGGGACAGAAGCACTTGATGAAGCTCTGCAAGACACAGACACTGGGGCATGGGGTGAATCGCACCTATATGTCGCACCTGAAGTGCCCACGTGGGAAGTGCAGGTAATAAGTATGGTCAATTACTGCAACCTAGCCCCAAAAGAGGGTAAGGATGATCTACAAGCTGCCTCTGACTCAGAATTGGAAGGGATGCACACGGTTACTAGGCCGCTTAGGTTGCGAATGGGTAGCATTGAGATGCACCTTACGTTGGCTTAGATTGAGGAAATGGATACTCCTACACAAAGAAATAGTTGCATTCAATCCTTGGCCACGCAGGTTATTATAGGAAGTTCGTTCGACAGTACACCCTAATCATAACACCTCTACGGAACTTGCTTGCGAAGGTGGTTCGGTTCTATTGGAATGACACATGTTGGAAGAACATGTATTTGGTTTTGAAGTACCTAGGGAACAAGCCGGTGTTGATGAAGGATGTGTAGGAGGCATAGGCGTTTAGTCCAAGCTCAACAGGTACGCTGAGCGCACATAAGGAGTGGAAAATAGCCTCTGAAACAGTAAAATTTGGTAAAAAGGAAAAATTACCGTTGAATGGAGCAGGCGGATGGCAATTAATGAGGAAATTCCTTGAGATTTTTTACCATTTACTTGATTGTAAGTTCCAGGTGAGGTTTACCCTACCATTGGATGACCGTAGGCACTATAAAGTAGGAAGAATAGCTCAAACAAGGGGTCTGTATCACTTCCATAACCCGTATGTAATTTCTTTATGCTATATGGTTCTCTAGGCCTGTAGCGTTCTATTCATGACTGATCAACCCACTCCCACTGCTAATAGTTCCCCAGAATCAGGATTCCTTTTTCACACTAAAATGACGGCTACTAACCCTATGAAAGCTTCAACACCTACAAAGCCAGAAATTGCGGAAATCACGGAGATTGGGCCTAAGGACGAGGAAATTAATAGGATAATTGCGCTTTGGCTCCCTGTGTGGAGGAGTGGCTTAAAAACTGGTGAAAGGAGCACTGAAGGGACCAGCGTGACAAAAGTGACCCTCATGTCAACCCAAAGGAGGCCGCAGGGCCAAGCCAGAAGGGCTTGGACGAAACTACGAAAAAGGATGCACAGTCACCGCAGACTATCGAAACGAAAGTTGAGGTCGAGACTCAGGTCGGTTTGCAACTAGACCTGAGTGTGAGAGGGTTGAATGACAAAGATACCACCTCCACCCAGGGTACGAAGCGGCCAGGCGAGCCTGCAAAAGGGTCCCGAAAGAAGCAGTGCGCCCAACGCAAGGAATATGATGCAACGGTTACACTAACTGACAGTGACCTTGAGAAAATCGAGGATGCAATTACACTGGCTACAGAGGATAAGTGGGCAGCCATAGAGGAACAAAAAAGGGATGCGATCACCACCATCTAGGCTGATCTTCGCACCCTCCAGTTGAAGATAGATACGCTGTAGACTGGCGTAATTCAGGTTCGGACTCCCTTGGCAATCAGCAGTGCAGCGCTGGCTATGGAAGAAAGTTGTCTCTGCTCTTTGCTTAGTGCTTCCCTTCTAGGAATCCAAATCCAAGAAGGTACAGGGATGCAGTTGGATCTGGCCAAGCTGCCCCACGAGGCATTACAGGGCCTCCACATCGCTGTGTTCCAGGAAATCCACCGTCGCGACCAAAAAGTACACCAACAGCTCGGTGTGGCCGAGTAGACCATCGCCCAGCAAAATGCATAAGAGCTCCTCACTGTCTCGCAGCAGGAAAAGCTTGAAACAATGATCCACCAACTCTGCACGGAGGTTACAAAAGAGATCCCGACCGCAGCCACGCCCCGGGCTAAAATTGAAGGATTGGTTGCAGCGTTGAAGGCGTCCAGGACATAAATGCAGGTCATTAAGACACAGCTGGAGCAGCAAATTAGTGATTTGCAGGCCAAAATACAGTCTGAAACACCCCCAGGGGTACGTGCCCAGCGTGCTACGCTAGTGACCGCATCTGCGGACACCATTACAAGACATATTGCTCAGGGTGCCCAGCTGCTCGAGACAACCCTGTAGTTATGGACCAAAGTCCAGCAAGATCCAATCCTCTGAAAAATCAGTCAAGAATTGCGGCAGAAAGAGGAATATTTTGAGTAGATTGGGGCTACCTTACCCACTTTGGTCCTTGCTGTTGGGTATGTGTTATATTATTTCCACGACTAGCCCCACGCGCTGTACGTTGCGCCGGGCGCAGCAGGGGGGTCACAAGGGAGGAGGCAGCCCCCACTGTTGGGGTCCGGGGCAGCGCCTCGGAGAAATTTTTTTTGGTGTGCAGACCCACTCATAGGCAGACCCACCCATGTTTTGTGCATGAGTTTGCACATGGTTTTGGGGTACGATGGTTTTCGGCCCCTGGTATTTTGTAGATCCGGTCAAGGGAACTACGGTTATTTTCTAATCCAGGGTTAATGGATTGGCGTTTATGTATGCTTTGGCATGTATTATATGTTTTATAACACTAAAAGGAATATAATGAAAAATCAAGCTGGTCATCCCGATTTGGGATCCAGGGGAAAATATATGTGTTTATCTATTTTATGTTTTATGCTCTCGTTATTGTTTATTTTCTGTTATAAGATTCGTGTGTAGATAATTTCTGTTCAGGGTTAAAACCTACATTTGGTATCAGAGAAATTTCGGCTTCAATGGGACGCCTTTGCTGCTGAGGGTTTTTTGCTCGAGCCTAAGGTAGACCCTATTCAGTGGGAGATTTGCAGGATCGATTCTTGCGGTGAAAGAAGATGGCGAGCGGTGAAAATATAGAGATTGAGAAATTTAATGGTCAGAGTTTTGAGTTGTGGAAGCTCAAGATGGAGGATCTGCTGGTGGATAAAGATCAGTGGATCGCGGTAGATCCAGGTACTAGACCAACGGCAATGTCAGATGAAGACTGGAAGAAACTGGATCGGAAGGCTAAGAGCATAATACGGTTGTGTGTGTCATATTCAGTATTGTTGAATGTATCTGGGGAAGCTGTTGAGTCTCAAATCTGCATCTTTTCCATACATCTTCCTAGACCTTTTTCATCCACCTGAACCTTCCAAGTTGTCAATATCATTGTATATTAATTGAAAAAGAGCATCTAACATGGTTTTTAACTATATTTTTTTGTCTGCTGTTTGATTTAGATTTTGCTCATTTAGCTGCGGAATCTTGCCACTTTCCGCAGTTGCTGCAACTTTCCGCAGCCATTTTGTGAAACTCTATGTTACAAGTGTCCTCAGGTAAAACGAGCCACATGGGCAAGTCTGAAATGATGTGGACATGGATCGTGTCCTATTGGCTCGAGCAAATCCATCTAAAGAGGCTGCGGTCAAAGGTGTCCAAATGGAAGTCAACCGTAGAGTCCCACGGTGACAGGACTTTGTTTCGTGTCACGTGAAGGTTCATATGGCCGTTTCTGAATTGCGGGAGACAAATCAACATCTGTGCACGGCTCCATATCCGAATTCAAACATCCACTCCTCATAGATTTACTCTTCAATACGGCCATGATCCTAGATCTGTGGACGTAATGGTCTACGTGTTCTCCATCAGCATAAACTTTAGGGAATCAGTTGTATTTCCTTTTTTATAAATAACGCGTTTGTATACGCATATTAGATTAGTCTCTGTTAGTTTGTATTAGTCTGCTCTGTAATGTAATTACGTTGCACTTGTGCCGTAATATCACCTTTCTGTTATGACTGCATTTTAATATAAGAAGACTCTGTTTCCAAACGTAATTCGTACTTGAAGATTGTTGCCAAGGCTGGTGTAGAGGGCCCCTGCACACGCCGAGGTTCTGTGCATTATTGTATAGTTCTTTTTTTATTTCTTTAAAGCTCATTGTGCCATAATCCATTCACATGTTTATACATTGCATCTTTCATGGTATATATGCTTCATTTCTATTTATAATCTTTCATGCTTTCCATTTTACTTCTGTCTTTCATGTTTTATGTTATTGTTAACTGATCAGTGTTCTTGTTTCAGGTTATAAATAGGCAGCCCGGGCATTTGCATAACTTTTTGACTAATGACATGGAATTAATATTGTTCTGCTGCTAATTTTCTTTTCTTAGTTTCTGTTTAATTTCAGTACTGCTTTGTTCATTTCAGTTTTTCTCATTTTCTTCAGTAGTTAAATTTAGATATATTAAATTGCTCATAACATCTTCAGTTGCCTCCGAAAGCCACAGCTGGACTGATGGTGAGGGATTGAATTATGGATGTGTAGTTTGATATTAGTTTATTTTCTGCAAGTTAGATATATTAAATTGATCATAACATCTTCAGTTGCCTCCGAAAGCCACAGCTGGACTGATGGTGAGGGATTGAATCACGAATGTGTAGTTTGATATTAGTTTACTTTCTGCAAGTTAGATATATTAAATTGCTCATAACATCTTCAGTTGCCTCCGAAAGCCACAGCTGGACTGATGGTGAGGGATTGAATCATGAATGTGTAGTTTGATATTAGTTTACTTTCTGCAAGTTAGATATCAGGTTATTCAATTTGTTTATGGTTACCTCCGAAAATCATAGCTGGACTAATGATGAGGGATCAGAAGATAGGTTGATGTAATTTGATTTAGATTTACTTTGTTGCAACTTTTGGATTTCTTTCAACATAATTCCTTTTGTGTTTAGACAACAGCAAGGATAGTTTGGTTTCATGCTCAATAGTTCACTGTTTTGATTTATTAGACTAGCAGCATATTTTCATTTCAGCAGCACATTTTCATTTCCTTTCAAGTTTTGTCATTGTATGTTTCAAATTCCTTTTTAAGTTTCAAGTTGGTAAATCATTATAGAGGATATCATTTCCTTGAACAATCATAACCATACTTTTTTTTATTTTAGAATTTCCATCTCACATTAGAAAACCAAAAACGACAAAAAGTTAAGAAATAAGTTATCTTGCACATATAGTGCGCCGCACTTCATCAGCTTACGAATCCCGGATTGACAAATTAAATGCAGCAATTTAGGACACACTAAATTGACCAAACATTTTGGCGCCGTTGCTGGGGAAGTGTAACTAGGTAGCCAATTTCTTAAAAAAAAAAAACAAAATCATAAAAGAAGGGAAAACTTGATAACTTCTTGAAGTATGCTCTCCTCTTGCACCTAGTGTGATCTGGAGGATCAGAAAAGAGAGTTATTGGTTTAGTAATTTCTTAAGTATGCTCTCTTCTTGCACCTAGTGTGACCTGGAAGATCAGAAAAAGAATTATTAGCCCAACTTTTAAAAATAAAAAAAAAATAAAAAAAATAAAAATAAAAAATGACATGCATAGAGCAAGAGATTCTAGGGGAAGGTTTATAGCTAAAGCCAAGAGTTTGATTTTTACAACTCCATCTTCTTCAAGGCATAGACAAGAATCACCACCATCTACCCCTAGCCTTAAGATTTTTGGAATTCAAGGAACAGCTGAATTAGAGGATTCTCCTATACCACCTACTAAATCTCATTTAGAAAAGGAAGAGACTTCCTCTCATCCTCCCTTGATAGAAGAACCAGAGGACTTTAAGGACTCTAAAGAAACTATCATGGCAGAGGAAATAATAGATGGATTTAGAGGTAGAGGTAGAGGAGGAGGAAACAATGGAGACAACAATGGTGAAGATAATAATGGAAGAAATAGGGAAGGAGATAACTTGTTTGGATTCCCTATAGTTGATGAGGAAACTCATACAAAAATGAAAAATATCTCACCATCTGTCCTCCCTAAATTTTATGGATTGCGAAGTGAGGATCCTGAAACATTTCTGTTTGAGTTTGAAGTCGTGTGCCGAACCTATGACTATATGGAAGACTCTCAAAAACTCAAACTATTTCCTTCAACTTTGAAGGGAGCTGCGTTGAAATGGTTCATGGGATTAGCCACTCAATCTATTAAGACTTGGAATGATATGAAACAAACATTTTTGGATAGATACTTGGACTATTTTATGCCCACCAATCACAAGGATGAGGTATTCAAAATGATGCAAAAAGAAGATGAAAATTTGGAAGACTTACTTGAGAGATTTCAATACAACTTGAAAAGAGCAAAGATGAGCAACTTAGATGATGAAACCTTGAAAGCCCTCATATTAAAAGCCATTAGAGATGAATGGATAGATATTTTAAACATGATGGGGAAAGGAGACATTTCTCAACTTCCACTTCGTGACATAATAGAACTATGTGCCCATCTCTCAAGAGGAAAATCTAAAACAGGAAAAGGGCCTAGGGATCCTTCTCTTATTAGGGCTAACAAATCTGCAACTGGATCAGTAAGTAGGGCAGAGATTGGTAACATGCTTGATGAATTCAAAACTGATATCTTAGGGATCCTTAGTGAACAACTAGACACCCTTAAAATCCAAAACAAGCAGAAAGCAGAAACAGATGCTTTAGCCATCTTTTGTCCGAAATGTAGGAAGAAACATGCTTTAAGGGAATGTCCCTTGGATGCAAAAGTTGTAAAAACATGTATGATTTTCTCAGAGAATCATGAGATCAAGGATTGTCCTTCAATTCCTTGACTCAAAGCTGTTTTTCAAGAAGACCCAAATTCAGTGAAAGAGAATCTCTCTCGTTTGTTGCAAGAAGACCTTAAGGTGGACAATAAACTCAAGGGGTTTAACAACCCTATGAATTTTCAAACCCCACCAAATTGGAATCCCTACAACAACTCTGGCCTCAACATCGTAATCCATATCACCTATGGGGCAAGGGGATGGTAATCCTGTGGGAGATTGGCTCAATTTTATCAATATCATCCATCTTTTCAAAATCAACAAGCTCCACAACTTCCAAACCCAAATCCACAACTTTCATTGCCATTTCCACAACAACGACCTTCTCAACAAAATCCAAATCCTCAACTCATGCTCCCATACCAACAAAAGACAAATCAACTTCCACCTCAGCCATTGCCAAATCCTAACAATAAGAATCCTCAGAATACTTACATGGTAGAAGGACAACAATTTCCTACCTATATGATTGTTCCTCTCAACGATGTACAACTCAGATCTCGTAGAGTTTTAGAAAAACCTTCTATAGATATTCAAGAGCAAGATACCTCTGAGGAGGACTCTCTTCAAGTCAATAAGGGTTCTGAGGAAGAATCTCTTCAAAATTCAAACATTCAAAAAGAAAAAGAAAAGTAAACACCCACAACTCCTATAGTTGAGCAACCTGCATCTTCATCTACACCTCCTTTTCCTGAAAGACTACAAATTGACAAGGGGGTGGAAAAACAAATTTTGTTGCCTAACTATGACTTTCTAGATGAATTGAAGAATGTTTGTATCAATATTCCCTTGCTACAAGCCATTCGAGAGATTCCTATTCTAGCAAAAACAATAAAGGAGTTGAGTTTCAAAATACCAGGAAGGAAACTAAAAGACACAAGAAGAATCCACCGGGTAGGAAAAATTGCAGATATCATGATGGGAAAAATTACCATGCAGAAGTATGTAGATCCAGGAAGTCCAATTGTCAAGACACATATAAATGGGATAGAAATTCCAAACACATTGATTGACTTAGGGGCTGCTATCAACATTATGAGTAGACAGATTATGGAACAGCTAAAACTTCCTAATCTTCTTTTTACACCTACTTTACTGCAACTTGCAGATCGATCAATTATCAAACCAAATGGTGTATTAGAAGATATTTCAGTCTCCTTAGATTCTTGGGAATATCCAGTAGATTTTATGATTTTGACTCCCAAGAGTAATCTAGGAGGGCACCCAATTATCTTAGGAAGACCTTGGCTAGCCACAGCTGATGCTTTTATTAGTTGTAGATCTGGGGACATGTACATTTCTAATGGTAATTCGACAAAGAAATTCAATTTGTATCCTCCAACAAGAGAAATCACAGAAGTAGGAGACAATGAATGGGTTGATGATGAGGACACTATACAACCTGTCTTTACCATTTCTGAAATCAGTGAGGATAGTCAAATTCTGAACACATTAGAAAATTTTGAGACATCTTCAGAATATGACCCTACACAATTTCAGTTGGAATCTGACATAGAATATTTATCATCAAGAAAAATGTCTCTTTACTCTATGGAAGAGTTTGGTAGTTCTACTATTGAGATTTTTCCAGGAAAAACATTGAATATCAACAAACATTTGGAAAAATCACAACAAGAAGAACTAACCAAAATCTTGCAAAAACATTCTACTGAATTTGCATGGGAGTATACTGACATGAAAGGTATTGATCCTAAGACTTGCATCCATCATATCTATATTGAGGAAAACAGTAGACCAATCAGACAACCTCAAAGAAGGATGAATCCAAATCTTAGGGAGACAGTGAAAGAAGAGCTCCAAAAACTACTCAATGTAAACTTCATTTATCCAATTTCAGATAGCCGATGGGTTTCTCCTTTGGTTATAGTACCTAAAAAGAATGGTAAATGGAGGGTATGCATTGATTATAGGGAATTGAATAAAGCAACTTTGAAGGATCACTTTCCTTTGCCTTTTATCGATCAAGTATTAGATACATTAGCAGGTAAAAAGTACTTTTCATTTTTGGATGGTTTTAGTGGCTATAATCAAATTCAGGTAGCACTTGAAGATCAAGATAAGACCACATTTACTTGTCCATGGGGAACTTTTGCCTACCGAGTGCTTCCTTTTGGGTTATGTAATGCACCAGCAACATTCCAAAGAGCAGTACTAGGAATTTTTTCTGATCTAATGCATGATTGTGTAGAGGTTTATATGGATGATTTTACAGTTTATGGTAATTCATTTGAAGAGGCATTAGAAAATTTGGAAAAAGTTCTTATAAGATGTAAAGAAACAAACCTTTCATTAAGCCATGAAAATGCTTTATGATGTTTACTGAAGGGATTGTTTTAGGACATCATATTTCAGGGGATGGGATTAAGGTTGATAGATCAAAAGTTGAAGTCATCTCCAAGTTACCTATTCCAAATTGTCAAAGAGATGTTAGAAGTTTTCTAGGATTTACTGGTTACTATAGAAGATTTATAGAAAACTTCACTAAAATAGCATCTCCACTCTTCAAATTGCTTACAAAAGACTGTGAATTTAAATGGGATCCCGATTGTCAATCAGCCTTTGAAACTTTGAAAACAAGAATATCTGAAGCACCTATCTTGAGAGGACCAAATTGGAAACTCCCTTTCCATATTTCTACGGATGCTTCAGATACAGCTCTAGGAGCTGTGTTGGGTCAAAAAGATTTAGTTCCTTATGCCATTTATTATACCAATAAAAATTTGACTCCCACAGAGTTGAACTATACTGTGACTGAAAAAGAGTTTTTAGCTGTTGTTCATGCAATTAATAAGTTTAGACATTACATAACAGGCTATGAAACTTTTATTCATACCGACCATTCTGCAATTAGATATTTAATGAACAAACCTGTTACTAATGGCAGAGTGACAAGATGGCTTTTACTTTTGCAAGAATTCAATATTACTGTGTTGGATAGACCAGGAAAACAAAATACAGTAGCTGATTTCTTGTCTAGGATTCAAAATACTAAAGAATATTCTCCTGTAGAGGATAAGTTTCCTGATGAATACTTGTTTGCAGTAACTATTAAGACTCCTTGGTATGCAGATATTGCTAACTATTTGGTTACAGGGAAACTGCTTTCACATTTATTTCCAAGTGAAAAACGAAAAATTATTCAGGAGAGTTCAAAATATTCATGGATTTCTAACGAATTGTTTAAAACAGGGCCAGATCTTGTGATCAGAAGATGTGTCAGGGAAGATGAAATGCCTGATATTCTTAAGGCGTGTCATGATGAACCATGCGGCGGACACTTTGCAGACAAAAGGATGGCCTATAAAATCCTCTCTTTAGGATATTATTGGCCTTCCCTCTTCAAAGATGCAAAACAATATGTCAAAAGGTGTGACAGCTGCCAAATAGTAGGGAAACCTACCCTTTCAAATGAAATGCCATTGCAAACACAGGTACTCATTGAACCCTTTGAAAAATGGGCTTTAGATTTCATTGGACCTATTAATCCACCATCTAAGCAAAAGAAGTATATATTGGTTTGTACCGATTATGTTACTAAATGGGTAGAAGCCAAAGCATTAGTATCTGCTACTGAAAATTCAGTTGTTCATTTTCTTTATGAGGATATTTTTACTCGCTTTGGTGTTCCAAGAGAAATTGTGACAGATCAAGGAAGCTAATTCACATCCAACTTGGTGGAGAAATTGATGGAAGAATACAAAATCAAGCACAAAAGATCTACTCCTTACCATCCACAAGCAAATGGTCAAGTGGAGTCCACAAATAAAGTTCTTGAAAGTATCATCACCAAAACTGTTCATCTACATAGAAGAGATTGGGCAGAAAGGCTTCCTGAAGCCTTGTGGGCCTACAGAACTACATGGAGAAATACAATAGGACATTATCCCTATGAACTTGTTTATGGGAAAGAAGTCCTGCTTCCCATTGAGTTCCAAGTCAAGACCTTCAAGATAGCAGTTCAGTTGGGGATGGACTTAACAGAAGCCCAAAAGCATAGAATGGAGCAATTGAATGAGCTAGATGAGATCAGACAAGAGGCAATTTTAAGAACTGATCTAGTTCAATATCAAAGAGCTAAATGGCATGACAAGTACATCAAAGAGAATAAGTTTCAAGAAGGAGATTGGGCATTGTTATTTGATTCCAAGTTTAAATATTTTCAAGGAAAATTTCAGACTCATTGGCTTGGGCCATATGAGATTGACAAGATCTTTAGCAATGGAGCAGTAAGAATCAAGACCATTGATGAGTTTCAAACTCCTCTTATTGTGAATGGCCACAGATTGAGAGTTTATCATAAGTCACTCTCAAAAGAGGATTTTGTCAAAATGTTTCAAGAAAATTCTGCAATCAGGCTGGTACAGAAGAATTCTTCTTCTCCACCAGCCTAGCTTTTGTTCTTTTCAGTTTAAAAAAAAAAAAAAAAAAAATGTATAAGCCTGAAAACCTCTCAAAAGAGGATTTTTTCAAAGTGTTTCAAGAGAATTCTGCAATCAGGCTGGTACAGAAGAATTCTTCTTCTTCACCAGCCTAGCTTTTGTTCTTTCAGTTTAAAAAAAAAAAAAAAAAAAATTGTATAGCACGAAAACCAATCAGTTGAGTCTTATCTACCAGAGAAAATATCAGTGTCGAGGTGCGACACTATATTTTCCAAAAAAAAATCTCTCTTTCATTTCACAAGTTTTGTGACCATTCACTCCATTCCATTCCACTTCATCCCACTTCATTTTCACTCCACTTCATTCCATTTTACTTCATTTCATTCCATTTCATCAATAAAATTCTTTTTCATGACCATTTCCATCTAGTCATTTGTCATCCGTTCATTTCCATTCACCAAAATAATAGCTGTGTCAGTTTCCGCAGCGGACATCTGTTTCCGCAGCTGACACCAGTTTCCGTAGCCAGAAGCAGATTCCGCAGCTACAACTCTGTTTTCAAAAGAATGTACAGCCAAATGTTATTTTCATAATCATGAAATAAAATGCAGGTGTGAGGATCAATTTTGAAGACATGGAGCATTCAAGATACCAATGAAGAGAAACTAATTGAAGACCAAGGAAAAAAAAAGGCAAAGATTCCAAGGTATGAGTAAAATTCATTTCAAATAGCATTGAAAACATATTTTTATATAGTTATGAACCATAAGCTCTATCCATTATGTGCAATGATTATATTGACAAATTCCGTAACCCTTTCACGATCTCCATATGATCCTCCCGCATTCATTCTCAAACGGTTCCATAATTAAACCCCCGATCTTCACTCATACTCCTATATTCCACCGGTGACAATGAGACGTAGTTGATTTGACCACGGACTCTTACAGCCGCATAAATCCATAGCCGTTGTTTAAACGTGCTCACATTTATTGTGCAGCTACCAAATTTCAAAACACTGTCGGATGTGTTATACTCTGTTAATTTCACAGCCGTATCTCTACC
This sequence comes from Pinus albicaulis, assembly GCA_034641835.2. NCBI lineage: Eukaryota > Viridiplantae > Streptophyta > Pinopsida > Pinales > Pinaceae > Pinus > Pinus albicaulis. The sequence goes on along the minus strand of CM076584.1, from coordinate 622,528,983 downwards.
GTGCTCACGAAACCCCTCTCTGTTCTGTCTCACTCCATTTCGTTCTCTATTACGCTACAGTTTGCATACCCACTCTCTGATATCTACCTACAGTCATTGTGCTCATCTCCGTGCATTCAGCCGTTCTATTTCCATTGAACCCTCACGCAGGAAAATTTTTGAAGAGCAGAAAGAAGAATGGGTAAATTGCTAAGAGCAGAACCAGAAGGTCCTAAATTCATGGAGGGATATTCGCAAGTAAGGGATGTATTGAAGAAATAAAAGTGGCTGCAGTTTATCCAAAAGTTCAGAGGTTATCATAAAGAAGTGACAAAAGCATTTGCAAGGTCGTTCAATGGCCTAGAAGTAGAAATTGGAGACCTTAAGTTTGCAGTGAACGAGGCATCTATAGCAACTGCCACGAAACTTTTTCAAGAGGGTGAGCGTTGGTTTAAAAATAAAAGCATTAGTGATGAAGCCTGGAGAACAGTCTTACGAAACCAAGGTATGGACATAACTATTTTTAAAAGAGGAATTCCTATTCATGCATTGAAAGAGGAATGGGCTACTTTGCTGCTAGTTGTTCAAAAATTCATTACCTGTGAAGGCCGTTTTGGGTCCATGTATATGTACCATACCAGGTTGCTGATGAATTTTCTAGATAATCAAACTCTCAATCTCCCATATTTTTTATTAAATAGCTTGAAGAAGATGTCTGTGACTGTTCAGAAACATTTAGGAGATGTAGAACCACATCTATATCACCACGGTCTTGTAAAAATTTTGATTGAAAAATAGTTAAAGGAGAAGAAAGACACATGGGAACAATTTTTGATTAGAAATTTCTTTGAGGAACCTCAGGAAATTCCTGAAGGTAGCACAACAAAAAGGAGTAGGAGAAAAAGAATAAATGATGAAACTCAAATTACTCCTACTCAAGAAATTCCTGAAGGTAGCACATCAAAGAGGAGTAGGAGAAAGAAAACAAATGATGAAATTCAAAATAATCCTACTACTACAATTGAAAGAACTGATAGGGAAGAGAGACTGTCAAAGAGGAAGAAGAAAGAAACTAAGGGTAAAAAGCCAATAACACCAAAAGAGAGAAAAAGTATTGAGGCTATACATCAATCCCCTTCTTCCGAAGAAGAAGATCATCAAGTGTTATCTGAAAGATTAGTTTATCTTCAAAAACAATCATCTATGGCTAAGAAGATAGAGAAAGGAAAACAAAAGCAAAAGGACAGTGGTCCACAGCGTGTGAGAAGAAGTTCCAGACTTAAAGGGAAATTGAGGAAAACGCAAGTGAAGGGACCCCATTTCATTGATTTGGGAGAAGAAACATATGAACAGTCCCCAGCTGACCATAGTCCATCTCAATCTCAGTCAGTTAGTGAACCTGGTTCATTTCATTCTCATTCAGACATTGAACATAGTCCATCCCATTCTCAGCAAGATGTTGATGTGAGCCCTTCTCAGCCAGATTTTGAAGATAACTCTCCTTCACGGCATTTTGGGGAAAGCCCAATAAAAATGACACCTGAAATAGACCCCAAGCAGCAAGAAGTATATGATTATATAGAATCTTTGGAAAAAGCAGCTACAGGTCCCAGTACTTCGTCCATTCAGCCTCACACAGTACAAGATGATTTAGTCCAATCACTGAAACAGGAAGTCTTTGAGCTAGAGCTTTTAAATAGACACATCAAAAATTAAAATGAGACATTGAAGGAACAAAGTAAATTGGACAAAATCATTCATGATAATACCATGCTACATTTGGGAATATGGCAAAAGAAGAACAAGAAATTGAAAAGGAAATGCCATAAGTTAAGCAGAGCACTAGTTAACATCAAATTTAGATGCTTAATGAAGAAGCCGAGAATGTTAGCAGCACCAAGGAAGAAGAGGAGAGGATTGGATGTACTGGTTGAAGTGTCAAGGCACATGAAATGAAGAAGGATTATCAAAATTTTGGTTGCATGAGGACATGCAACACCTTCACAGTGGGGGTATGTTGAGTCTCAAATCTGCATCTTTTCCATACATCTTTCTAGACCTTTTTCATCCACCTGAACCTTCCAAGTTGTCAATATCATTGTATATTAATTGAAAAAGAGCATCTAACATGGTTTTTAATTATATTTTTGTGTATGCTGTTTGATTTAGATTTTGTTCATTTAGCTGCGGAATCTTGCCACTTTCCACAGCTGCTGCAACTTTCCGCAGCCATTTTGTGAAACTCTATGTTACAGGTGTCCTCAGGTAAAACGAGCCACGTGGGAAAGTCTGAAATGATGTGGACATGGATCGTGTCCTATTGGCTCGAGCAAATCCATCTAAAGAGGATGCGGTCAAAGGTGTCCAAATGGAAGTCAACCGTAGAGTCCCACGGTGACAGGACTCTGTTTCGTGTCACGTGAAGGTTCATATGGCCGTTTCTGAATTGCGGGAGACAAATCAACATCTGTACACGGCTCCATAGCTGAATTCAAACATCCACTCCTCATAGATTTACTCTTCAATACGGCCATGATCCTAGATTTGTGGATGTAATGGTCTACGTGTTCTCCATCAGCATAAACTTTAGGGAATCAGTTGTATTTCCTTTGTTATAAATAACGCGTTTGTATACGCATATTAGATTAGTCTTTGTTGGTTTTTATTAGTCTACTCTGTAATGTAATTACGTTGCACTTGTGTCATAATATCACCTTTCTGTTATGACTACATTTTAATATAAGAAGACTCTGTTTCCAAACGTAATTCGTACTTGAAGATTGTTGCCAAGGCTGGTGTAGAGGCCCCCTGCACTTGCCAAGGTTCTGTGCATTATTGTATAGTTCTTGTTTTATTTCTTTAAAGCTCATTGTGCCATAATCCATTCACATGTTTATACATTGCATCTTTCATAGTATATATGCTTCATTTCTGTTTATAATCTTTCATGCTTTCCATTTTACTTCTGTCTTTCATGTTTTATGTTATTGTTAACTGATCAGTGTTCTTGTTTCAGGTTATAAATAGGCAGCCCGGGCATTTGCATAACTTTTTGACTAATGACATGGAATTAATATTGTTCTGCTGCCAATTTTCTTTTCTTAGTTTCTGTTTAATTTCAGTACTGCTTTGTTCATTTCAGTTTTGCTCATTTGCTTCAATAGTTAGATTTAGATATATTATTCTTAGTTTTTGTTTAATTTCAGTACTGCTTTGTTTAATTCAGTTTTGCTCATTTTCTTCAGTAGTTAAATTTAGATATATTAAACTACTCATAACATCTTCAGTTGCCTCCGAAAGCCACAGCTGGACTGATGGTGAGGGATTGTATTATGAAATGTGTAGTTTGGTATTAGTTTCCTTTCTGCAAATTTAGATATATTAAATTTTGCATGACATCTTCAGTTACCTCCGAAAGCCACAGCTGGACTGATGGTGAGGGATTGAATTATGAATGTATGGTTTGATATTAGTTTACTTTCTGCAAGTTAGATATATTAAAAAGTGCTCATGTGCTCACTAACATCTTGATTTGCCTCCAGCCACAGTGGGTGATGGTGAGGATTGTTTTATGAAATGTGTGAATCGGTATTAGTTTCGCTACGCAAGTTAGAAATATTAAATTGTGCATGACATCTTGAGTTACCTCATGTAATTTTGGGCTCTGGTGAGGGATTGAATTATGAATGTATGGTTTGATATTAGTTTACTTTAAGTTAAGCTAGAAGTTAACTCAAGTTGTTTATGGTTACTTCCGAAAAATCATAATTTGGACTAATGATGAGGGATCAGAAGGCAAGTTGATGTAATGTTGATTTAGATTTACTTTGTTGCAATTTTGGATTTCTTTAAGCATAGTTTCTTTTGTGTTTAGACAGCAGCAAGAATAGTTTGGTTTTCATGCTCAATAGTTTACTGTTTTGATTTATTAGACTAGCAACACCTTTTCATTTCAGTAGCACATTTTCATTTCCTTTCAAGTTTTGTCATTGTAAGTTTCAAATTCCTTTTTAAGTTTCAATTTGGTAAATCATTATAGAGGATATCATTTCCCTGAACAAACATAACCATACTTGCTTTTATTTTAGAATTTCCATTTCACCTTAGAAAACCAAAAACGACAAAAAGTTAAGAAAAAGGTTATCTTGCACATATAGTGCGCCGCACTTCATCAGCTTACAAATCCCGGATTGACAAATTAAATGCAGAAATTTAGGACACACTAAATTGACCAAACAATTTGTGAGATAAATTCTTGTGGTGAAAGAGGATGGTGAGTAGTGGAAAGATAGAGATCGATAAATTTAATGGTCACAGTTTTGAGTTGTGCAATCTCAAAATGGAGGATCTCCTGGTGGATAAAGATCAGTGGATCGCGGTAGATCTAGTACTAAACCAACGAAAATGTCATATGAAGACTGGGTGAAGTTGGATTTGAAGGAAAAGAGAACAATACAATTGTGTATCTCATATTTGGTATTGTTGAATGTATCTGAGGAAGCTATTACGAAGAATTTGTTGGTCAAGCTAGGGACTTTGTACCAATCTCAGTCTTTGGTGAATAAATTGTTCCTGCGGAAAAAGTTGTATAACCTGAGGATGAAGGATGGAGACTTGGTGACAGAGCATCTAAATGCATTCAATATCGTGGTAAGTCATTTGTCATCTGATGATATTAAAATCTTAGATGAAGATAACTGCATCAATTGTTTGTGTTCTCTACCATATTCGTGGGATAGTCTGGTTATTGCAATAGGTAGCAATACAACTACCTTCAATTTTGATGAAATTGTCTCCATGTTGTTGTCGGAGGAAATTAGATGGAGAAATATGGAGGGCCATAATGGAGATTCCTTATCTATACAAAGAAGGTCCCATAAAAGAAACAAAAATAAGTTTTCGAGTGGGATATATAAGTCTCCAAGAAAGCCTATAAAGGTGTGCTAGAAATGCAAAAAGGAAGGGAACTTGAAAAAGGACTACATATCTAAAGCGCCTGAGAAAGGAAAGGGATCTGATGATGTTCCTTCTGCAAAGGAAAAACCACCTCAGATGAAGGTGGGGATTTGTATTTGTATTCTTCCTCAAATACAGATATAGATCATGAGGCATGGTTGATTGACGCAAGTGCATCCTTTCACTTCACTCCCCATAGGGAGTGGTTATATGAGTATGAGAAGTATGATGGTGGTGATGTCTCCTTAGGGGATTATAGGAAGGCCATAATCATCAGACGTGGAAAAATCAAGCTGAATCTGCAAGGTGGAAGGATTAGAACACTTCTTGGGGTTTTACATATTCTTGCATTGGCCAGAAATATGATTTCTGTAAGAAAGATGGATGATGCAGGTGTAAAAAATAGTGTTCGAGAAAGATACCTTCAATATGGTTCAAGGAGCACAAGTATTAATCCGAGGATCTTGGATTGGAACTTTTTACAAGCTTCCAGGTAGAACTATTATTGATGGGTTCAATGATTCTGTGGTTCCTGAAAGTGGAGTGGAAATCCTAGCGGTATCTGGAGAAAAGACCATGCTATGGCATTAAAGGCTTGGAAATATTAGAGAGAAGGGTCTTCGTCTACTACATAGTAATGGTATGGTATAAGGTGTGTCTAATTTCTCTTTTGATTTCTATTTTTGTGAACTTTTTGTATATGGGAAGAAAAATCAAGCGAGTTCTCCTTCTGGTGCTAAGAGGGTGAACAAGATATTAGAGCTTTTGCATAGTGATGTGCTTCGACGTGTGTCGATTCCATCACTAGGAAATTATGTGTATTATGTTTCATTCATAGATTAATTGTCAAGGAATACATGGATATATTTCTTAAGTAATCTGAAGTCTTTGACATATTCAAATAATTTAAGGCTCTAGTGGAAAACCAGAAAGTGAAGAATATAAAGGTGTCAAGGACAGATAATGGTGGATAGTTCCGCAAGAAGGAATTTGAAGAGTTATGTAAGAAGGTGGTGTAGCATGGCAGAAGACTACTCCATACACACCTCAACAAAATAGAGTTTCAGAAAGAATGAGCATAATGCCGATGGGAAAGGCACAAAGAATGCTGAGTGGTACTGATTAAGGATGGGAATTTTGGGTACAGGCAATGGAGACTGCAAGTTACTTGGTTAACTGATCACCTTCATCAGCGTTAGAGGATAAGACTCCACATGAGGTATCGACTAGTAAGAAAATCTCTCTCTCACATCTGAGGTTATATGGATGTGATGCATATCTATATGTTCCAAAGGAGAAAAGGATCAAGTTGGATAATAAATATGAAAGGTGCATCTTTATTGGGTATAAGGATGGTTTAAAAGGTTAAAAGCTTTGGAACCCAGAAACAAGGAAGGTTGTGTATAGCCGAGATGTTGTGTTTAGAGAGGTGAAATATGTTGTTAGACATGAAGTCCTATCAAAGTAACCTGAGAATAGAGAGTTTTAGGTAAAGTATGATGAATCAGACTAGATACATCAAAAAAAAATTTAGAAGAGGAAGAGCCACAAGCTCTAGTTGTGAGAAGATCAGTTCGGGAAAGAAGGGAGCCAGAAAGGTCTAGTCCATTTGATTTTTGTTAAAAGTTTTCTTTAACTATCAGTGATGATGATCACAGAACTATTAAGGAGGTAGTGGATTCAACAAACGGAAAACTCTGGAAGGAGGCCATGGTTGATGAAATGGTATCCTTGCACAAAAATGAGGCATGGGATCTAGTGGAGTTGTCGTCTGGAAGGAAGTTCATCGGGAGAAAATGGGTGTTGAAGAAGAAGATGAATGTACAAGGAAAGGTGGAGAAATACAAAGATCGGTTGGTAGCAAAAGGTTATTCCCAAGTGCCATGAATTGATTTTGGTGATATTTTTTCTCTTGTTTTCAAGGTTACTTCTATTAGATTTATTTTATTTGTTGTTGTTGCATTTGACTTTGAGGTAGAACAAATGGATGTGAATACAACATTTCTTCACGAGGATCTGGAAGAGGAGATATACATGAAGCAACCTGAAGGATTTACGGTGAAGGGTAAGAAAGACTCGTATGCAGGTTAAAAAAATCTTTATATGGGTTAAAACAATCACCAAGGATGTGGTATCAGAAATTTGATACCTATATACGAGGACTTGGATTCACCAGAAGAAAAGAGGATCATTGTGTGTATTTTAAATTAATTGGTGACCATGTTATTTATTTTGTCTTATATGTGGATGATATGTTTCTGATTGGAAATGACAAAGAAATTATCCAGTATCTTAAGATCCAATTATTCTCCAAATTCGACATGAAGGATATTGGTGCTCCAAACTATATTTTTGGGCATGGAAATTAAGAGATATCGGGCAAAGAGAAAGCTCTGGTTAAACTAGAGGAAGTATGTCAAGAAAATATTGTATAGGTTCAATATGCATGATATTAAACCGGTGAAGGTTCTTATTCACGTAGGTGTAAATCTATCTGATGAACAGTGTTCCAACACACAAGAAGAAGAGGAGGATATGTATCGTGTTCCATATGCAAGTGCAGTGGGTAGCCTCATGTATGCAATGGTATGTACTAGACCAGACATTGCACATGCAGTGGGATTATTGAGCAGGTTTATGTCAAAACCAAGGAAGGAGCATTGGACAACAGTGAAGCGGGTTTTTAGATATTTCCGTGGCACTAGTGATTATGGTTTGTGCTACTAGGGAAGACCAGGATTGGACAATTTTTTGGACATAGATGGTCTTTTTGATGTAGATTGGACTAGAGATTTGGGCCAAAGAAGATCTACATGTTGGTATGTGTTTAGCCTATTTGGAGGTGCAGTTAGTTGGATGAGCAAAAGACAGTCTGTAGTGGCTCTTTCAACTATAGAGGTAGAATACATGGCTGCCACTCATGAAAGCAAGGAAGCAGTTTGGTTGTAGATATTGTGTTCAAGTATGGGGTTGGTGCAGCGAGATATAAGGATAGAATGTGATATCCAAAGTGAAATTTTCTTGGCTAAGAACCCTGCTTATCATTCAAAGACAAAGCACATTGATGTTCAATATCATTTGTGAGAGATATGGTTGAGGATAAAAGGGTGTTTTTGTTAAAGGTGGACACTTTGAAGAATTTTGCAGATGCATTGACGAATTCTGTGAGCACTCAGAAGTTCTCTTGGTGTAGATAAATAATGGGTTTTGCAGGGTTGGACTAATGACTCAGCTCTTCTGTGGCCTCCTATGGAAAGAGAAAAACAAGTGGCAGAATGTTGGGTATGTATTATATTATTTCCACGATTAGTCACACATGCAGGGGGGATGGGGGGGTCACAAGGGGGATGAAAGCCGCCCATGTTCGTTGAGTCGGGCACAATGAGGGGGGTCATAGGGGGGGCGGTAGCCCCTTGCGCGGGGTCCTGGACAGCACCCTAGGGAATTGTTTTCTTATTTTCAGTGTGCGGACTCGCCTATGGTTTTGTGCATGGGTTTGCACATGGTTTTGGGGCATGATGGTTTTCAGCCCCTAGTATTTTGTAGATCTGGTAAACGGAACTGCATTTATGTTCTAATCCAAGGTTAATGGATTGGGTTTTATGAATTCTTTGACATGTATATATATGTGTTGTAATACTAAAGGAATATAATGAAAAATCAAGCTAGTAGTCCCGATTTGCGATCTAGAGGAAAAAATCTCTATGTATACCTTTTTATGTTTTATGATATTGCTATTTTTTATTTTCTGTCTTTAATAATTTGTTTGCAGATAATTTTTGTACAGGGTTAAAACCTACAATCACACCCCCATCAGCATAACCCATCTGCGAAATTTTTCATCCGCTTAATCACCCCCGCACTGAGATCAACCAATAGTGTCCCCACCCTCATAAAAACACACTCCTCACACCATGGTGAAGGATTATTCACGTTTTGGGGGAACCCGTTTCTGTGATTGTACATCCAAACCCATTTTATATTCTTTTGGCATGTGTACAAACATTTTTTTAGGAGATAACTCCCACCCATCAATTTACATTTCTCACCTGGCATTAGCCCCTAATCACACTTGGTCGGATCTATGAATTCTTTTATCGCACCCAACCAGGAAACTCATAGCAACCATACACCTACCTTGGATGTCCTACCGACTCTAGGGTTTTACTCACCAGAAATTTCTATGACTGCTCCAACCTTAGGCCACTTAACTACCCTCATCAATTATAACCATTTCTCATCATCATTCATAGTGAACCCATCACACCACTCCCTACTACATGAAAAGCCCTGATTCCTTGCATCAATACTCATTTCGATCAGTTTATGCTTCCTTCTTGTCGACTACAATAACCATTTTCCAAGAAGGAGGTAATACCTTGGATGAATCCTAACGTAATTAAGGAAATTCCCAGATGACACTGTGGGAATCATAATTTCCCAGTAATGTCATTGATCATTTTGACATTCGTCTTTAAGATAAGATTTCATGTAAATATGGTATCGTACTCATAACCATTGCATTATGTCATAATTCTTTGAAGACCTGTGACTTGATAAGCATCTCTTTTAGCAATGCTTACATGGGATGGTCCCCAACAGTCAAAGACCCATGCATACAATGATAACTTGTTCTAAAAAAGCATGACATACCAAGATTATGCATGTGGGCACCACATTCAACCTTTTTTTAAAGAAAAACAACCCCGAGGGCATCAACAAACATCATCATTAACCAACAGTAGGCCACTACCAAAAGTGGCATAAACAAAACCACTATATGTTAGATAAGCTTAACTAGTCAAAACACCACGAGCATGGGACATGCTCGCCTTGTAGAAATATTTTATTCATTCTATCACTTGTAGGTTTCTAGAAAAGCATGGTGTTTTTTTAACTTAAGACAAGCAGTCTCCCAACTCAGTTCCAGAGTAAGTTGGTCTCTCTATCTCTCAAAAGGATAACACAAAAAAGAAACCATAATGTATTTAGGCTATACTGTTCTTCCTAGACCTCATACATTACTGTTTAAGTATTAACATTGGAAAATCATATGGGAAAAATACATTAAAAATGTCAAGAATAAGGTACAGAGAAAGGTTTCCATAGAAGGAATACAGTAGGAAGAGACAAAAAATTTGATTCTTCCTAAGGTCAAAGAACAATTTTAGGGACAACCCACAGGAAACAAGGACTCTTGGCACACAGTCCAGCTTTTTCTTCAATAGTCACACACAACGTGGCTATCCCTTTGATAGTCGCATGGTCCTGGGGATGACAGAATTTCACCATCTGGGACCACTTGGCACACTTGGTTAAAAATATTCTCACTCAATCATACCAACTGTAGTGGTATTTTAGCCATCTTGAGGCTTTAATGCAGCACACAAAATAATCCTACCTCCACTCTTGCGTCACCATCCATCTTGGGCCAAGAGAAGGTGGGAAAATTTCAAAATGGCCTATAAAGCGAGCCTTTGGAAGAAGAATATGAGACACATTGTTATGCTGGGCAAATTGCTCCATATAAAGACATCTTGTGTAGTCCAACAGTGGAGGGATTGGAAGGAATTAGTTTTTGGGCACCCAACATCTCAGTCCAAGAGAGAGTATTTCACTAGATTTTCGTCGATCTACCATCCTTTGAGAGGGAAGAGAATCTTGTAGATAAATTTAGGTAACGATACCTCTTTGTCTTGGATATTTGAGCTCCATGGCTCAAAGGATCCAATACAAGAGATTTAGCATTCTATTTTCTATCACCACTAGTACCTAATAAAGGGAGAAGCTCTCCATTTTGAGTTATTAGTGCGTTTTCTCTATCGAGCATTGTTTTGTTTTTGTTTTATTGTTTATTTAGTATGTTATGTTTCCTCTCTAACCTTGCTTATTACATGTTGAACTCGTTCCACTAACGTTTAAAAAACTATTTTGACCTATGACTCTTATGTAGGTAAGCAACTAGCCTACTAAGAAAAGTGTATTTCGTACGTCCATGTGCAAAATACACTACCAAAATATATATTAAATAGACAAATCAAAAGGATATATAACAAATAAAATGTATATAGAGACTTGATTTTAATTCCATGCTAATGCGGACAGAACGAATGGCGATTAGGGTTCAGGTCTTCTCCTCTCTCGCGGCCATGCGCTCCTCTGAAGCTCCCCCGCAGCAAATTCCTGGGAGCCCATTGCCCTTAACCTCTGAATCGAAAGCCCCGTTCAGTGCATTGCTCGCTCAGTTCTCTCACGGTCCCGCAGCCCTGAAGCTGCTTTCACCTCCATCTGATCGACAGCAGCATGTTTTGCATTGCGAATGCCCGTATTGCTCCTCTCCGGCCCTGCAGGTGGATTTACATGGTTGTTCTCAAGCTCCAAGTCATCTGGATAGGCGCGCTGAGTCTATTTTTTCTCAGCACACAGGTAGCAGTGCATGGTTCAGCTTGCCGTGGAAGAGCTTGCCGCTTTTTTTTTATTGCTCTATCTCCCTATCCTCAGTTTCGGATCTGAGATGGAGCGTCTGTCTCCTCACGCAGGAGAAATGTCCTCCCCAACAGCTCCCAGGTAGACATATTATTGAAGACGTTAAAGATCCTAAATCTGTGTCATTATAGCAGTCCTCCAGGAGACACTCTGCCTCCTTTCAGATCCAGGTTTCAAATCCTTCAGGCAAGACCACTCTGCATTGGGTTCGCTCCACAGATCTGGGGCAGACCCTCAAACTAATTCTGGAATGCCGGACGAGGATTCCCTCAGCCTTTCAGCGGCTTCTCTTCCGAGGTAAACAAATAGAAGATACTCTTTCCCTCTCTGCTTACAGCATTAATAAGAATGACTCTTTAGTGCTCACTCTTCGTTTGAGAGGAGGTGTTGTTGGTCAGTCATCTTCTGCTCCTTCCTTCTCATACAAAGATGCGGTTCACTCTGAGCCCCCCAAACCCCCTGAAGCCCTTAAACCAAAGCCTTTTTTGGTTGACAAGCTTGAGGAGGTTCCCTCTATTGAGTTAACCCATTCAGACATCGCAAATGATCTTCAAAAATTCGCTGAAAGAGCCATCATATGCAGATTCAACGGACTGTGGCCACGCTCTCAGGAACTCTATGATTGGATCCATGCTAACTGGACTCACCATTGCAAAGTCAGCTTCTGTTCAAAAGGATATTTCATAGTTCTGTTCGATAATATTAAGCATTATGAAAAGGCTATTGAAGAAGGTCCTTGGTTCATGGGAACAGCTGGGCTCTTCTTAACTCCTTGGTTCCCAGATTTTGATCCAGCAACCGCTGTCATTACCAGGACACCTGTCTGGATCAGGCTTCCCAACTTGCCAGTCCATCTATGGAATGTTAGGGTCTATAGAGCGATCGGTGACACCCTGGGCAATTTTCTGATGGGAGATTATTGGCGGGAAAACAAAGGTCTCTACACATATGCTAGAATATGTGTGGAACTAGATTTAAGCAAGGGACTTCCAGACCAAATCAACCTCAAGATAAACGACTTTGTATGGACTCAGACACTGGATTATGAGAATACGGCCTTCCGATGCCGTCATTGTCACCAAACAGGGCATCTTCAGAACTCATGCCCAGCTCTCCCGGCAAAACAGAAAAAGGTGCACAACTCCAAGCCCAAATCGAAGCGATGGGCTCCTTGCTCTCCGCCACCGGCTAAGGACTCTGATTCCTCAGTATCAGACGGAAGTGATGCTGAATCGGACCAAAATCATAGAATGGACACCCCCCGATGCTCCTTCGCATCCGCCCGATACTGCCGTCGCTCAGAAACGCTCACATGTGACCTCCTCTTCCGAATCTGATAAGGAGATCCCCCCTATGGAGAACTCAGGTCTTCAAGTTGTTTTAGCTCATACACCCCAGGATGGATGGGTTAAAGTCAGTAAAAAGAAAGGGAAAAAGCTTCGTGTAGAGGCCACCGCCCACTCTGGGTAGTTTTCGGTCTTTTTTTATTCCTGTTTTTTCTTGTCTTTCTATGCTTGTTTCTCTCCTTCTCCAGGACTGAGGTTGATAGTTTTATCATTTCCGGTGGCTGGTTTTCTGTTTCTCTTGTTTGTATCATCACCTTGTACCATATTTCTGCTTAGTAGAATCAGTCTAATTCAGAAAAAAAAAAATGTATATAGAGAAAAGAATAACGATTTTGAAAAATCATGTATATATATGAATAAGAATATATATTCAATAAAATATACTATTAATGTTCAAATTAACTAATGGAAATAGAAATGACATAAAACACTTTAAAAAGTCAAAATACATTAAACAAAAATATTGAAATAGCTTCCTATTACATTATAAGTTTTATGAATATATATTTTCTAGTTTAAAATATAAATAGAATATATATTAATATTTTAATGTAATATGAGTCATAAATAAAATACTGCAATGTCATATTATGTGTATATTGTATAAAGCAAAAGAAGTATATATATAGAGAAAAAAAATCCTTATGTACTTATTTTGTTTTATATAATATATATCTAATTTGACATTACAATATTTTATTTATGATTCACATTATATGAAAATTATAATGTCTCCTAATTACATTGAAATTATTATTAATATATCTTTTCTAAATTCAAATGTAACTAGAACATATATTAATATTTTAATGTAATGTAAATTATAAATAATATTTCAATCTCAAAATCTGTAACTCATTCATTTTTTATTATGAAATTGGCATTTACCATTTTATATATATAACATTTTAAAATTTGTTTATGAAAAAAAAAAAAAAAAAATATATATATATATATATATATATATATATATATATATATATATAATGAGAAAGAGTCCTATACATATTTGATTTCTACCTCTAAATATGAATTTTAAATTAGAATGTTTCTATGTCAATTATAATTTTTTATTAGTAAATAACGGTTAATATGAATTTGTTTTTTTTTTTTTTGTAAGTCAGAGGAATCGGCAACATTAGACAGCTTTCACACGTGAGGTGCAGGGTCAAACTCCCTGACTACCACTACAACCTTTTAGGGACCACCCAACCTGTAAGAACAGTACCCGGATAAGATGAGGCTTGAACTCGTGACCTACTTAAGAGCACGAATGCCTTATCAGTGCATCCTCTGGCCACTAGAATTATTATTCCATTAATATTGTTTTAGATACATTTGTAATTCATTCATGTTAAAAATTGACACCTATACACATTTTAAGTCTTAATGAATAAACTAATATTAATATGTGTGAGTAAAATTTTAAAAAATATGTTTTCTACTTCCTAATATGAATGGAACATGTATTGACACATTAATATGTAAATTGTGAATCATAAATAAAATATTTCAATGTTATATATATACCATTTAATATATATATATATATATATATATGAAAAAAGCAATAATAATAAAAAATATTTTTTTTATATGATAAGAGTTATATAGATGTGTCTTATGGTTTTCAAGTTTTTGTGGTTAGTGTTTGATGAAGATATCTCAGGATTATCCAAAGTATGACCATTGTTTGATCATATTGTAGATGTGTCTTCTAATTTAAAATACAATTGGGAAATGCATTAACATTTTAATGTGTAGAGTTTCAATGATAAATAAATATTTCATTGTCAATAATGTCTATTTTATATAGATCTATCTTACTTTTGAATATACTAAAAGACAAAAAGAATCCAATATTTGAATATGTAATTTTTTCTTAATATTTTTCATTAAAAAAAAAAATTGCATTTCGAGAGATTTTACCCCTCTGTAAATCTAAAGCTAAGATAAATCTATGTTAGTATTATTGACATTGATGTTTTTCATGTTATTGTTGATAACATATTTTGGCTAAACTATTTACATGGTTTGTGCATTACAGATGACATACATGCCAAAGAAATATAATATTATCTAAATATTTTGGCAAAATTATATAAAAATTATAATTATAATTAATAATTATTAAAATACAATAAAAAATAAAATTCATTGTTAGTATTCTTATGTAATATAAGTTTTATATATATATATATATATATATATATATATATATATATATATATAATTATATAATTCTAAGAGGAATCGAATTTTTTCAGATGAAAATGTCTTAAGTTTTTTTTTTTTAAAACGTGTACCCTCATAGATTAAGAATCTATAAATAAAACACTAATCCTTTATCATACATATTTATGAGGTTAATATGATATGATCAAACTGTTAATACCAAAAAAACTAAATTATATCAATCGATATGGTTTCTTTCATCTCAACTAAAGCGTTCATAATGTTCTTTTAGTTGGAATAAACGTTTAACCATTTTTCCTGGTGAGGATAGTTTTACTTATTTCTTAGAATTGAATCTACAATAGTATAGCTAAGTTTGGGTTTGAGAAATTTTGATTCTTAGAATCTATAATAATAGTATAAAAATAATTTATTTGTGTATGATTTTTTTTCCTTGGATCAAAACAAATTAATTTTTTTAACTAAACCATATATTTTCTCAAAAAGATGGAATGGGAAATAGCAAAACAATCAATTATATTATTCTATTTTTTAAAATCAAAGAAACATGTTGTATAGAATTTTAGATTTTCATCAAGAATAACAATACAAGTTTTGTTGTTGCAACAAGTGAGAAGCACACTCAATAGTTATTGTATTTAGAAACCCTTTAAAAGTTTTAGTATGGAAGAGTTGTTGTAATTTCCTTTAACGGTATCTAAACATTTTGACTAGGTTAAATTACATAAAAATAAAGATAAAAATTAAATTAAATTAATTAATAATTATAATTATTATCTAAATTTTTTTGAATCAATCATATTGCATAAAAATAAAATAATTAAATTATTAATTATAATTAGTATTATAAACAATTACAAAAAATATAACAATCTTAAATCTATTTTAACTTTGGATCTATCAACTCGTGAGAGACATGAAATCTCTCAAGGTGCACATCTTTCCTCATTTTTTGCCCTCAAAAAATAAGTTTGTACCTTGAGAGATTTGGTGCCACTAAGTGTTTGATAGATGTAGAGTTAAGATAAATCTAGATTGTTTATATCAAATGGTTTCGTGAATACATCAGCAACTTGTTCTTTGGTAGGTACATACTTCAACTTCCCAATATGATTGGAAACTTGCTCTCTCAAGAAATGGTATTTGATTGGAATATGCTTTGTCTTGGAGTGGGAAACAAGATTCTTTGATATAATAATGGCATTTGTGTTGCCACAAATAACAGGAATAGGTTTCCCATAAAACAATTGTAGATCTTTGAAGGCCTTCTTCATCCATATTATTTAGTGCAACAAGAAGCTTCTACAATATTGTGTGCTTCACCTCTAGATAAAGAGATATAAGCATGCTTCTTACTCAACCATGAAGCTAGATATTATTTAAGAAACAGAACACCACCACTTGTACTCTTTCAATCATATAGATCATCTGCCCAATCAAAATTAGTATAAACAGTGAGTGAAAAATTTTTACCTCTAGGGTACCACAACCCATAATCCATTGTTTCTCTAATATATCTGAGAATCCTCCTGGTTGTTAGCTATGTCTATGGGCTTCTTTAAATCTTCCAACAATACCAACAGCCTCCATAATGTTTGTACTTGAACATGTCAAATATAATAGGCTTCAAATCATGGATCTATATAAAGTGTGGTCCACTTCTATTGATTTAGTAATATTACTAAGCTTGCAGCCTATCACCATTGATGGGCTTACTAAAGAGCATTCTTTCCAGCCAAAATTTTCCAACACTTTCTTCATATATTTTTCTTTGGGAAATGAAGATCTCTTCAAGAGTCTACCCAATCTACAATCTAAGGAAATAAGAAAGTTCTCTAAGCATTCAAATATCAAACTCATCCTTCATATTTGCTGCAAACTGGCATGTTAATAAGTTTGAATGAGTGGAAAAAATAATGCCATCAACATATACAACCACCACTATAAGTTTTCCATCCTTTTCTTTGACATATAAATTGTTCTCATGTGTACCTCTTTTAAATCCACACTTGGGTAGGTGATTTTCTATCTTGGAATACCAAACCCTAAGGGCTTAATTGATACCATACAAGGAATTCTTAAGCTTGCAAATATAATTGATGTCCTTTATTAATTGAAAACCATCAAGGTGCTCTATGTAAACTTCTTCCTGTAATTATCCATTTAGTAAGGAAAATTTGAGATCCATTTGACATATTTTGAATTTATTAAAACAAGAAAATGATAAAAACTTTTTGAGTCCCTCTAATATTTCAATAGGAGAAAAAATTTCAACGAAATCCAGACCTCCAATTTCACCATAACCTTTCCATACTAACCTTTTCTTGTTTCTTACCGCTTCTCCACAATCAATTAGCTTATTCTTGAAGACCCATTTTGTGGCAATGAAATTATTGTTTGTTGGTCTACGAATAAGTTCCCATGTCTGATTTTTCTCTATTTGTTCCAATTATTCATGCATAGAATTTAACCAATTATGATATTGAATGGATTGTACAATGCCATTTGGTTCCTCCATGGATAGTAGGGATACATGTTCTTGTGCAGGGGGATTGAGAAAATTCCTTCTTGTCTGAAAACCTATTGTTAAATCACCAACAATATCGTGATTTGGATGATAATTTTTTACATTTCTTGAAGGATCCTTTTATTGAAGACTAGAGGTCTCTTCAATTTCTTCTTCTGGAAGTGGCTCGTGGTCCTCCTCGTTGTTGTTAACTGATTCATTAACATTTGTTTTTGGTTATTTTTTGTCTTCAGATTGAAGATATTCATCCACTTTGACATTAACACAATCAACAATCCTCTTGATATTCTTATTATATCATCTGTATCCTATGTTGTTTTAAGAATATCTTAGAAAAATACCTTCACCATCCCTTTCTTTGAACTTTCCAAGCTTTTCATCATTCTTATTGATGTAACATTTGCTGCAAAATATTCTAAATGTTTGACAATTGCAGGTCTCCCATGCCAAAGCTCATAGCAAATTTTTTTCATTGTTTGGTATGAAATGACCTTTACTGAGAATCAGCATTGATATATGAAGGGATGCAACCCAAAATATTTTTTTTGGGTTCCTTTCATCCATCATAGCTCTAGCTAGCTTTTGTACATATTTGTTTTCTCTCTCTGTAACACCATTTCAATGTGGAGTCTTTGCTATTGTAAACTGCCTTTTGATCCCATGCTTCTTGCAAAATTCATAAAACTCCTTTTAAGTGAATTAGCCTCTATTATGAGATCATATGCTCTTTATTTTACAATCAGTTTCATTTTCAACAATGGATTTGAAATATTTAAAATTTTAAAAGGCTTCATATTTATCTCTAAGAAAATAAACCCACATCGTTTTTCTTAAATCATCAATTATAAGCTTGAAATACAATTTACCTTTGGGTGACTGCATTATTGATGGTCCACACAGGTCCTTGTGTACTAGGTACAATGAATTTGTTGATGAGTTATGCTTTGACTTGAATCGTACACTAGTTTTCCTTCCCAATTGACAATATTTGCAAATCAAAATTTCTAGTTTTTGAATCCTAGGTAAATCATTCATAGCATTCTTCTTACTTAATTTTTCTATCCAATAAAAAGTTCATATGTCAAAGTCTCTTATTCCACAACCAACTCTCATCAATATTTGATAGGAAACATCTCTTGTTTTTTCCTTTGAGAACATACCCATTGTTGTTTGTTCTCACTTCTTTAACTACTATTTCACCTATGCCTGTAGACTTGATTTGACAATTTCCAGCTTTAAATATCACATCCACACCTTGATCACACATTTGTGACACACTAAGAAGGTTATGCTTCAACCCATAAACATATAATACATTATTCCATTTACCTTTTCCATTAGATAAGCTCAAAACTCCTTTACCAACAATCTTACAAGGTTAATTGTTATCAAAGGTTACATTGCCCTATTCCACTAGTTTCCATTTCAAGAACTTGACTTTGTCTCCTAACATGTGTCTGGAACAACCATTTTCCACATATCGATGACTCCCTTCATTCTGATCATAAAATACAGTAACACATTGCCCATTTTTCTCATTGTATTTCTTGAACTAGGGAAGTTTTAAATTTTTTCTCAATAACTGATTCACGCCTCTTCTCGTTAAGTTTATAATCAACTATTATATGCCCAAAGTTTTGACATTTAAAACATTGCACAATATAGTTCAACCGAGAAAACTAATTCCTGTGCTCGGGTTTCTTTTTCCTGTACCAATTTCTTCTTCTAGATCTGAGTTTCCTCTAGGATAGATTGACTTTGTGGTTTTCTTCTTTATAACCTAAATTGTTGCAGGTGAAACAATATCCTAGAAAACTATCAACATACTTGGAAGTCTACCTCTCATGATGGGTTGATTTCTCGGTATTTCGATTCTCTTGTCCAATGGTGTTCTTTTGTTACTAGTAATAATTATTGGACTATTTTTTAGGTTGAATATCTCTTTTGTTGTTGTTCTGTGGAATCTTCTTTTGTCGTTGGCACAAATGTGATTTGTTTCTTACATTTCAATTTTAATTATGTGTTGGACTTAGCCTGAAATATAAGACCATATCGATGTTTCGTGACTCCTTGTGATTCCAATATTTCATTCAAATTTATAGTTCCTATTGAAACATCTTATTAAAACTCATTTTTTTTCTCTTTTCTAACTCCTTTAGCAAAACAATTTCACCTTCTATCCTTTCTCATGCATGAATCTTCTCATTCAACTACTAGTTTAGGGATCCTTGAATCTTCTTACCTCGTTCTATTTGCATGATTAATGGTTCAACAACTTCACCCTTTTATTTGATAATTGACTCCTTTTAAGATTTATTTTTATTTCTCAATATTTTTGTTTTTTCAAGTGCACTTACTATTTCTCCTTCTAGGTCCATTGTAGCCTCTTCATCATCAAAACTGATATCCTCGATTTGTAGATTATCTATGACAATAAACATGAATTATTTTTTACTTACATAATATCTATATTATTTTGAGGATTGGATGCCTTAACTTTCATAGGAGTTGTCTTCTTAAACATAGAGACCTCCCTTTTTAGCCTTCTTTCTATATTTTTTAACATTCCTAATTTTTTGTGATGTATCATAATATTTATTCTTCTTTTTAAGACTATTTGATGCATAGTGACCAACTTTTCCATAATTAAAAAACTTAAAAGGTAACCTACCCTTATACTTTCCTTATCCACTCCTAAGCTTCCTCACGAAGTTCGCTTATCGTTCATTTGATTCACAACACGAATAATCATGATACTCCTTGCACTTCTTATGAGATTTGAAGCCTAATTTTTTTGTTGTAGGATTTCCAATAGAATTATCATCTCATAATCATTAAAGATTCCAAGTAATTGATCTAGAGTGAGAGAGTTCAAAATATTCATCTCTTCAATGGGTGAAACCTTGCAATTAAATCTCTGAGGAAGAGATCTCAACACCTTTTTGAACTACCACAAATTCATCTATATTGTCATCAACACCTTTTATGGTGTTCACAACTTCATCAACTCTTAAAAAATATTTTGCAAAATATTCTTCATCATATGTCTTTAAAGACTGAAATTCCATCATATAACCTTGAATTTTGTCTTATCACCTTAATAGGAGCTACTCATATTGTCCGAAAAAGCTTTGGAAAATGTGTAGTCCATTACTTTGACAAGTTTTGATTTAGGTAGGGTGTTCACGGCTTTAACATTACATGTGAAATCCATCTTTCGATATTTGGTAATCACTGCTAGAGGATTTTTATATTCTTATTCCATAAAATCACACACATCAACTCTAAGTGATTAAATGTAGGTCTTCATCCTCACTTTCCAAAACACATAGTTGTTCCATTGAATATAAGTGCCCTGTTGGTAAATCCTTCTTCTTGGTTTGACATGGTACTTCATCTTTCTTCCAACCATTAAAATAATATGAAGTAACTTGCTATGATACTAATTGTTGTAAACTGAGAAAATATTGATAAGGGAGTGAATTATTATTGTAGGAATTTTCAACAATTTAAAAAACTTACTTTCACTTATGTAATGATATTATGACACCATAAATAATTCATTCACATGAGGATGACACAAAATAATATTAGTAACACATGGAACAAACAAAATTCTTCATTTTTATCTTTCTCCTATTTATTTTATTCCTTTACATTTTCTCTTCAAGTCAACCTATGCTTTTCACCTATTTTTGTAATTTAAATTGATCAAAACTGCTCATTCTAGCACTTTATAGGTTTTAGTTGGCCTTTTAACTCGAGTTCCAACATTAGCTCACCACTATATTTGGCATAATTACTAAATTTCAAGGTGCCAACTCATCCATACATGTGTCTAAAATACGCAAAATAAATCTTATGACTCGTCAATTCAACCAAAATTTCCAGTTAAGCCCTTTTCCTCCCATTCTTCTGGTCAACAACCTACGAACAAACTTTTCGTAGCGCTAAGTTTTTACTCTATGGGCATATTGCTCCTTTTAGCCTTGAGGACTTAATTTCCTCAGTGACTGCCTCTATGCCCTCGGTCTCTTTTCTACATGGGACCATGTGATAGTGCTTTTCTCCTAAGACCTTTATCCTGGTGCAAATAGCTTTTGCCCTTTATAAAGCTCCTGGCTCCATTTAGCAGGATGGGTAGTCCGTGGGGTTTTCCTGATAGTCTTCTCATTGCTTGTCGCTGAAAACCATACCACCTGCCTCCCGATGCATTTTTTGGGTTACCATAAAAATTTCTTCGGGATGTTGTTCATCGGCTTGCATGTCCCATGAGCCACCTTTCTCTTCCTTAATTGGTTACCACCACCTCCCATCAGTGCCATCGTGTCTCGACACTCATCATCTTGATAATTTTTTTCTGCGCCTTAAATTTCCACTATTATTTTCCTTGCGGGATGAGTATTCAGGAGAGGTTTTCCTAATGCACCATGTGTCAATCATTGCAACTTGGAGCTGAGTTGGATCTGACATCTCCACGTCTGCTTGATGCCTAGTCAAACCACGTGTTCTCCAATGCACCTCGTTCAAACCTTCTAGTTTCATGCTTGTGGGAGGATGTCATGTTCACATACTTATGCCACGTGTCACTATATGAGTGATAACACATGTCACCCAGAAATGACCCATTCACGTACTTCAGATCCTCGAATCTGCATGCCATGTGTCCACCTCTAATTGTCCTAGTGATGACGTTGTCTCTGATGAATAATATGCTGCCACCTGTCATCTATCAAAGAGGAGAGATAAAGTGTCTCCCCCCTTGGATTTTAATTTTTTTCCTTCAAATATTTCAAAGGGTCCCAACTTACCTCTCTTCCTTTTTCCACGTTCCCAAGTTCTTGGATAATTTCCAATGGTTTACATGTCTCCCCTTAAGTTCTTTTTTGTTTTAGTTGGCAGGTGGGTAGTTAAGCTTTGATGTTGACCTATGATCCATGTCTTGGGAAACAAACCATTGGGCGACCCCTCCTTATCATTAATGCCTGAGCACTCTAATCTTGTGCATTTCTATTGATGCCTTAATACGAACATGTAGGGTGTGATATACTATTGAACATGCCCACATTTTCACTGTTTTTACATTCATTGCAATTAGATATACAGTGGGCTCCTCCAAGAGCCAATGAAAATGTATTTTACTGAAAAATAATATCAAACAATCCTCTAGGTGCAACTTTCAATGGAGGTTATATGTCGACCTACAATGCACTAGTTTTTTTACCAACACCGGAATTTCCCATAGGCCCGAATAGCTTATAGGTCCCACTTTTGACAAGGTCCAACTAAGACGACTACTTTGGATAGTGGCTCCACCAAAAAAACTCTACCAATTTGGATGTGCACCAAAACTAAAAATATCTCCAAAAGTGTCCTCCACCCATTTACCTCTAAAATCCTAATTTTTGGGGTCCTCAACTTTTACTATCTATATATGCTAATCAAGGAAGCCATTCTAGACTACCACATACCACTATAAATCTCCTTCAGAGCATTTCCCATCTACTTGGGTTCCATCTAGTCCCAAGTTTATTTATTTCACTAAAAATTCCTTCAAATGCACTACATCATTCTCCACTAAATTTGATATTCATCCTTCTTCTTGTGCGTAATCTTGAACACGTGTGTCCTCTTTTCCAATATGTTGTCATCAATGACAACATATTTCCAAGAGCCCTTATAACTTGCACTTTTCCATTTTCAGTTTGTAGAGGTGAGAGTTTTATCTAGACAGTTTACAATTGCTCGGTGTCCTTCCAACGAATCCATCCCTGTCAGAACATCATAGGATCCCAATGGTAATATATTGAAGGTTATGATAGAATGAGTTCCATTTAAACGCATTGGACATGCCTTTATCTAGTTTGTAACTTTTCTTTTTATCCCTCTGGCCATTTTACCAACCAAGAATTATTAAAATAAACTTTGGTACTACCTAAGTGATAATGTAACTTAGGGTAGCACGAGGATCTATTAATACATAAATTGTTTGGTAAAAAATAATACCTTAAATTTCCACCATTGTGGATTGATTTTGCTCTTGGCATCCTTCTAGTGTTGCATTTATTTGTACGATGTATTTTTCCACGCCATTGACTATATAGCCCTCTTGAAGGTGTTGTAAATTTTTCATATACCAAGTATTGTAAGTACAGTTTCATAATAAATTTGTTTCTCTCAAACCTCGACATATTAGAGAATCCTTAGCATTACCATTACCTCCATTACTAGCTTCTGCTCGTTTAGACCCCACCTGAGAATGGATTTGTGTTTTTTTTGGTTGATTACTATTTTTATTCCAACTGTGGTTCTAGTACTTTTTCTGGGATACTTAAATGGCCCAAATTTTCCACTTTTTCCTCCTTAATCCAAATGATATTGTTTCTTGTTGGTCAAAGATTTCATTTTTTTTCTTCCACATAAACTGAAATAAGATATTTGAGTCTTTTATATAACCTTTTCCACGGCCTTTATGTTTTCATACTCAATTCTCTCCTTGAGTGGCGGAGGAAGACAACTTAATAGGTGTTGTATGTTTTCCTTTTCATCCTTAAGGTATGCTAAATAATGAAATAAATGAATAAGCTTTTTTCCAAACTCATCCTAATTTCCCCCAACTTTAGTTCATGGAATTCCTTAGCCTTGTCAGCAAAATAATCCTCTGTTAGGTATTTCCCTTTAAATAAACATTGGTTTTGTTCCCATTCAACCCCTTTCCCTTCTAGGTTGTGGACCATCCTCATTTCTTCCCACCACGTGGAAATATTTCCTTGTAGATGATATGTAGCCAACTTGGCCTTTTATTATGTGTGATAATCATATACTTGAAATTATCTATTAATTTTAAGCAACCAAGCCTCAACAACATCTTTTGGTTTTCCATGGAAACTTGGAGGTTGGATCTTCCTAAATTCTCCATGTAGTTCTATTCTAGGATCAATTATGTAATTTTTTCTACATTTTTAAGGATTTATGTTCTTCTGCTCTGTTAAACCCTTCTTCCTGACTTTATGCCACATTTGTACTTGTTTTTCTCTTGGATGTATCACCCCAATTCTCATGATTCCTCACTATTTTTATTATATTTGGGTTTGATCTTTCCGTTATGTTTTAGATGTGATGTTCATGCCCTGTGTTGGCCTTCAGTAATTGCCCCTATATTGCTCACAATTTTATAGATTTTTTATGAAAATTATTCATCATATCTAACAATTATTTGGTGGGTATTTAAGCTTGCTTTCCTGAATGTAAATAAATTTCTTCTTCCCCTATGTGGGTTCTTCCATTTGGTTCATCCATTCTGTGCACCTTAAAATATTCTCCTTTTTGTATTTTTTTCTTTCTATATACACTAGCATTATTAAGATAATAATAGCATGATTATCTCAAATTTCATAGTGCTAAAACATTTTCTTTGAAACCATATGTTAACTATAAAACCTTGAAAGTATAAATTGTTCAATTTACGTACACAACTCGTCATTTTTTTCCATAAAATAACAGAGGAAACAATTTCCATCTTCATTAAATTTTTCTGAAAGAACTTGCAAGAATAAAATATGTTTTCTTTGAAAATAGTAGCCAAAGGGACTTGTACAATTTTTCATTGGCAACCTTCGGAACAATTTATATAGTCTTTTCCTTAAATATTTTCTTTATCACCATTTATTTCCTTAGGTTCATATGCATTTAGAACATTAAATTATGAACTATTTTTATAAGTGCATGTGTTAGAATTGTGTTTTCATTGATGGAATAAGATGGCACAAGTTGGAAAATTTGTCAATGACGATGATAAAGGTGACGAGGACAGGGAAGAAAGAAGAATTTAGATGAACATGGAAATGGTGTAGATATTTTGAAGACAATTATTCGATAGAAAATCACCTAAACCATAGGTTAAACCCACTTAGATGGAAAGAGGTTTGAAAGAGATTTACAGTGGTATGTGGAAGTTTATGAATGTATTTCTAGATCAAAATTTATGGTAAGTCAAAGGAATGACCCCTAAAGTCAAGAGCTCAGGTGTTAATTTGTGAGAGGTGCCTTAGAGTAGGCCTAGTGTGATGGTGTGGCCAAAGATGATGGGGCAGCTGGAAGAATACTTGCAAAGGTGACCATCAAACAATGAGCATATACAGCAGAAGATTAAGGGCCATAAGTCCTTACTGACGCATCGAAGGAATTACATGGGGCAAGCATTCTAAGCATTGACATGGAGGGGGGTGGTGCAATGGGTGGTTTTCCCAAACCATTGATTGTTAGCTCAACGATGGAGGTTGATTGTGCTACCGCCCTTTTCAAAACCCATAACAAAATGAGGGGGGGGAGGAAACCGCGAGTGTTTTTTTGTGACAGTGGGGAAAGGGCGAGAATCATGGCACAAGGAGAACAAGAAACGCAACAAAAGGACTAACACACATAGAAAATTAACAAAGGAAATTGATTTAAAATGAGGCATCATGACTAAGGTGAATGCATGGAAATATTCAGTTGGTCAACATGACATCAACACAAGTGACATGGTAAACTAGTATGATGGACACGTGGCATGAAAATTTGTCGGTTTTGGGTACCCTCGCGGGCCATTTGTGGGCGATATGTGTCCCCAATTATATGGAACCACGTGGAAGAGATGACATAAGCATGGCATCCTCCAATAGGCTTAATCCAATAATTTTTGAGCAGAACATAGGCATAGGACATCCATGATGACTGGAAAATAGGAAATATCAGAGGTGTCGTAACCAACTCAACCTGGGTAGCAGTCAATTGGGTCGCAGGTGTAATGGGCGGAGCCACTCGTTAAACTCCTCCTGATATCCAAACCCAAAAAGGAGGTTAAGGTGTGTAGGAAGGATCGCTCGCGTGACATGGATTGGATGCGTCGACATTACATAATGGTAGGGACAACCAATGGAAAGGCGGGAAGACGGCCCCACTAATAGCTCGTCTTTGCGGCATTACACCAAAAGGTTTTAAAAGGCGAAATAGCTAATGGTGTTGGGGGCCAAGTTAAACTTCCAATTCAAGGTTCTATGTGGCAAAGAGATACAGGGCATATTGGAATATGAGCCCTAGGGACTTAGGATGCAAATAGCTCGCATTTAAGCGCTCGAGGAATTAAGGTGGATGTAACAACGTAGGGTCTTATGGGCCAAAGGATGCAAAATACATAAGTTCGAGGGGCTATAAAATTAAATTTGGTAGCATAGATATTACTTACGCTAATATTGGGATTTTTCCAAATAGAGAATCCAACCAAAGGTGTAAGTTCTTAACTAAAAGTCTAGCTAAGCCTTGAAATGTGCTAGATTAGTGAAAATTGATAGTATAACTTAAAGATTAAGTTCAAGAATGTCATACAAAGATGGAATTTTATTTTTTCAGATGTAGAACTCATTATCAAACATGAAAACATCAAAACAACTAGATAACACTCGAAGAAATCATGATAAGAGGTGAACTGAGCTAAAGATTTAAAAGGAACATTAAGAAGTTTAACTTAGAGATTTTGATCTGAACATGAAATCAATGACTGAAAATAGTTCAAGAACATTGAGAATACCATTTAATAGAAGATTTATTCATGAAGGAATATCTGGAGGTAAGAAGAGGTTAATTTTTCTAGTGAAGTTCTTCTTAATGAGTATAATCAATTGAGGAATGTTTTCGTTGTTTTGAAGATAATGAAATGAGTTAATCAATGTGTAAATGGTGGTGTGTGCGAGTTAGGTTAGTGATGATGTTGTGTATTCATTAATCATAGATTGTTGAAGATTTTTTCGTGAGTGATTGGAGAGACATTTAATTTTTTATGTAAAAATTTTGCATTCATGGTTGTATTCTAAAAATGAATGAAAAATCAATCATTAAGGGTTGTGTAAGTAGTAGCTTACATATTAGGGGTTGTAGCCCCTTCTAGTAGATTTTGTTAAAGAATTAGGGGTTGTTACTTGTTTCAATTGTAGTCAATAAACCCAGGATTAGTTGCTTCTTGCTAATTGTAGCTAAAGAATTCTTGTAATAGCAAGTTGTAGTTTTAATTGAGAATAAATTGCAAAAAAGTTTGAAGAATGTCAACATTTTATTTTTAGTGTTTATGTTATGTCTTGTCATGCCCATATGAATTAATTTTTGAAGTATTTCCTAGTCTCCTGATATAATTAAAAGTAAAAGAAAGTTTTTTAAAATTCTTGCAATGTTGATTCACCCCCCCCCCCCCCTTTGAGTATTTTCTTGGTTTCTAACAATTGGTATCAGAGCAAGATTAATTCATAAAAGTTTAACAACTGGAAGAAAGATCAAAGACTATGCAAAAACATGAAGGAGGATTTATTAATCGAGCACCTACGCTCAATGGAACAAACTATGTATTTTTGAACATAAGGATGAAAAACTATATTCAATCACTTGCAGCTGATGTATGGGATGCAATAGAAGAAGAAAATCAAAAGATAGAATTCACATGTAATGGTAAAGCCATGAATTCCATGGTTTTTGCACTTCTCAAAAACAAACTTGTCAAAGTAATGGGTTGTACACCTGCCAAAGCTATCTGGGACAAAATGAGTAGCTTCTATGAAGGTGATAGTAAGATAAAACAAGATAAAGTTAAGGGATTTAGGATGAAATTTGAGTCTTTGAAGATGCATGATGATGATGAGATTACAAAGTACTTCTTGAGAGTTGATGAGGTTGTCAACACCATAAGAGGCCTTGATGAGAAATTAGAAGAATTTGTAGTGGTTCAAAATGTTTTGAGGTCTCTTCCTTGGAGATTTAATCCCAAGGTTTCATCCATTGAAGATATGACCAATATAAAGACTCTCACTATAGATCAATTACTTGGCATTATTACTCCCTATGAGAGGATAATTTCTAATGGAAAGCCTGCAGTAAAAGAGTCAGCCTTCAAAGAAGATAAGGAGCCTAAGGAAGAGCATGATGGGTCATGTTGTGAATCATATGAAGAAGAAGAAAAGCTTGTGAGGAAGCTCAAGGTAGGCTCAAGAAAGTATAAATGTAAGTTATCTTTTAAATTTTTTAATTGTGGCAAAGTTGGTCACTATGCTTTAAAGTGTCTTGAAAATAAGGACTATGATCCTAGAGAAAAAAATTATGAAAGTGCAAATGGATTGGAGTAAGTATTAGAAGAGGATTCTCTACATCCAAGAAGCTAGCTCCTCTTAAAGTGAAGTGAGTAAATCCTAAAATGAGGACAAAAATCATGAAATTCCAAAAGAATTCATGCTTATGGATATAAAAAAACTTGAAGTTGAAGCTATTATTTCTAATTAAGAAGACGTTGAAGTGGATTTATAAGGAAAACTGTTAAGTTCAATTGAAGAAATTGAAATGATGAGAGATAAAAATAAATCCCAAAAGGATTCATTGATTAAATAAAAAGTTGAAAATGTTGAACAATTTCTCTGTAAAATTGAAGAAGGAAAGAAGATTTAAGAATCTTGAAACCGACAATTGAGTGAGAAGAATCAATCTTGTGAAAGGATAGAGCGTGAAATTGTTTTTCTAAGAAAATAACTAGAGAAGGAGAGAACCTACTTGAACTTTAATAAAAAAATTGGAAAAGGGACTGAGAATTTGAATTAGCTTTTGGAATCACAAAGATTCTTCGATGATCGAACTTGTCTTGTATTTGATGTCGAATCAAGCACAAAAGTGGAATCAAAGGGTAAACAATCAATCACTTTTTTACCCACAACAAAATAACAAACTATGCAACAACAAAAAGGAAATACACAACCCAATAAAAAGTAAAACAATTATCAATAGTAGAAATCTAAGAAGAGAAATTTCTCTTAGAAACAAAAAATTCTTTACAGGCAGATCAAAATTCATAGAAATCAACCCAACAAAGTAATAGAAGATATTTTTCTAGGTACGTTGATATCTTTTGAGGTTATTATTTTACCTGCACTAATTTTAGCCATAAAGAAGAAAATTTCGGATTGAGTTTATCCTATGTGAAGGTCATAGAAAGAAGAATAATTCAACAGATTAGACAGATGAAAAACAGGCCTAGGTACAACAATTCTTTTTCTCCTTTAAACAATCTGATTGAATGTTTTAAATGTAAAAATTTACGTCATAGAGCAGTTGATTGCAGACTTAAGGATAAGAGGAATAATGAAATCATTGAGAAAATTAGTCAAGAGCGCAAGATTATAAGAGAAAATAACAGTACATAGAAATGTGATATTGTTTTGTATGTTCATAATGAAGGAAAACATTGGTATGTCCACACTGGTTGTTCCAAGAATAGTCAGGAGACAAAATAAATTTCTTGACATGCAAACTAGTTGGAACGGGTAATCTAACCTTTGGTAACAATGCGCCTAGTAAGATTTCTGGTAAAGGAGTTGTGAGTCTGTCAAATGGTAGAGGTAAAGCCAACAACATATTTTATATTGATAGGATGAAGCACAATGTTATTAGTGTGTCTCATAAGTGTGATCAAGGCTATGATGTGATTTTTAAGTATACAAATCATCAAATCAAGTCCACTGAAACAATTGAAATAATGGGTGAAGTTGTGAGAATATACATTAATGTTTATGTCTTGAAAGAGAAAAGAAAGAGGTATTTCCTATCAAATATTGATGAGAGTTGGTTATGGAATAGGAGACTTCGACATTTGAATTTTAACCAATCAGTAAAATTGAGCAAGAAGGATGTCATCAAGGATCTACCCAGGCTATAAAAACCATATAATGCCATTTGTAAATGTATCAAATTGGGTAAGAAAACTTTCCTACCATTCATGTCTAAGGAGAGTTCATCATCGAAGCCACCTTAACTAGTACAAATGGACTTGTTTTTCCTTTCAAGAATCCAATCACCCATATGTAAGTTGTATTCCATGCTTATAATTGTTGATTTTAGTAGGACAGTGTGGGTTTATTTTCAGAAAGAAAAATTTTAAGCCTTTGAGAAGTTCAAAGATTTCAAAGTTTTGGCTGAAAATGAAATTGATCGTAAATTCAAGAGCATAAGACCTAATAATGGAGGTGAATTTATTTGAAAAGAGTTTGATTAATTTTGCAAAAAACATGGAATCAAAAGGCAATTCACTAAAGTTGAGACTCCATAGTAGAATGGTGTAGCAGAGAGAGAAATAAAATCTATATGACAACTAGTTAAAGTCATGATGGATGAAAGGAAATTTCAGCATATATTATGGGCCAAAGACATACACACAACAATGTTAATACTTAACAAAGCTCATCTCAAAACAAACGGTGACAAAAATCTCTATGAGATGAGGTATGGAAGACTTGCAATATCAAAGCATTTTCAAGTTTTTGGTAGCAAGTATTATATGAATAGGAATGGTGAAAAGCTTGGTATGTTTGATGCAAGGGTTGATGAAGATATTTTTCTTTGATATTATTAAAGCAAAAAAAGTTATGGATGTTATAATAAGAATACCAAGAGGATTTTTCCTTATATTGATGTAAAAGTGGATGAATATGTTCAACCTAAAGTCAAATAGCTAGTAAATACCGGCTCTAATGAGCTACTCAACAATGATGAGGAGGACCATCAGCCACTTTTATAAGAAGACAATTACGATCCCTCCAGTCCTCAAGCCAAATATCCTTCAAGGTATGTGCAAAAAATTACCCAACCGATTTGATTGTTCGTGATTTAAAAACAAGCGTGTAGAAAAGAAGGAAAATCTCAAACCCCTTGTGCAAGCACATGTAGCCTTGTTGTCCATGGAATAACCAAAGGATGTTTCAAAAGTTAGTGAATATGAAAATTGGTTAAAGTCTATGCATGAAGAATTGGATCATATCGGTAAAAACTGTGCATGGGAACTTGTTCCTAGACCAAAAAATAATAATGTCATTGGCACTAAGTGGCTCTTTAGGAATCAGTTGAATGAACATGGTGAAGTCATTATAAACAAGAGAATTTTAATATGAAAATGTTATGCTCAATTTGAAGGTCTATATTTTGAAGAAAAAATTGCTCTTGTTCCTCGAAAATAGGTAATTAGAATGTTTGTGGCATTTTCATGTTTTAATAAATTTAAAATATATCAAATGGATTTCAAATATTCCTTTCTAAATGGAGAGTTAGAGGAAAAAGTTTATATATATTATTATTATGTTTTCCAAACCAAGAAGGACTTTTATAGTCTCAATAAAGCCCATTGGGATTGGTTTTCCAAGTTGGATAGCTACCTTCTCAAGCGTGGATTCAAAAAAGGTGCAAGTGATACCACTTCATATGTTAAGTCTAATGATGCCAAGATCATAGTGGTGGTTTTTGCACCGAGAGGTTCTCTAAATCTCAGTTTAGCATGCATGGGTGAGGTTAGACGTGTGAGTGTTAGATGTGTGAGCTTTAGATGGGTGAGCATTAGATGTGATATGTGAGATATGAGATAAAAGAAAGTATAATATACATATCACATTAAAATATATAAAATATAAATAGTACTTATAAATTAACATCCATTTTAATTAATAAGCGGATACAAATTCAATGTTTAGAATATAACAAGATTTTTAATAATGAATATTTACCATGGATATTATTAACTTGTAGATAGGTTTTTTTACAATACTATGGGTGAATACCCATATGAGAAAGATAGAGAAAGGGTGGGAGAGAGGGAGAGGAGGGAAGAAAATCATAATACCATGAGCTAATACCATGGTTTATCAATACCATGGGCCATCTAGGTTTTTCATTATTATGTTATAGATATAGGCTTTTAATATATATATTACAATATCAGGCGCCAATACCATGGCTTATCAATAACACACGCCCAAGAACAATAAATTATTTTAAAATCAAAATGTTTTACAAATAATTTATTTTAATTTAATTTTATAACATTTTTTAATTAAATATAGAGCAGAAAGGCTATAATTACTTTTGAGGTATATCTAAATCATCCATCTTGGTGACTACTAAAAATGTTGCCATAGATACTAAATCGAGCTTTTAATAAATTAAAAATGAGAATATTTTCATATATACATATGTGAAATAATATTATAAAGAACCACGATAGAAGCATTTTAAGAAAGGATCCAAGAAAGGAGAGAAAACAAAGAGACTAATAATGATAGATGATATATAGTGTATGATTCTTTTAAGTTTTTTATTATTGTATTTTCTTTGACATGATTGATCCAAAATATAGGTTTAATATTTTACAAACAATACTGTTTTTTTTTTTATTTAGATACTTTCTTAAATGTGATACAATGGGATCTTATTTTAGAGAGAGTGTGAGATGGAGGGGGAATAGAGTGAGGGAGAGAGAAAGGGATAGAGAGGAAGGAAGAGAGAGGAGGGGGGAGATATATATTTGGAGGAGGAAAGAGAGGGAGGGAGAGAGATATGGAATTGTAGGGGGAAAGAGAGGGAGTGAAGAAAAAATACATTGAGAATGAGGGACAGAGGAGAATAGGGAAGGGAGAGAAAAGGAGAGGCTAAAGATAAGGAAATAAGGGGAAGAGAGAGGGAGAGATCGAGAAGGGGAGAGCGATGGAGATAATGATAGACTTGGAGGGTGGAGAGGGAGAGTGTGTGTGTGATGGGGGGAGAGACAAAGGGCAGTGGGAGAGAAAGGGAGATAGAGGAAGGGAGAGAGAGGGGACACAAGAGAGAGGAGAGAGATAGGGAAGAGATAGATGGAGTTAGAAGGGGGGAAAATAGGGAGGGAAGAAGAAATGCATTGAGAGATAGAGGTGGAGAAAGAGAGAGAGTGATAAGGGCAAGATGAAGATGGAATGAGGGAGAGAGGAGAAAATGGAATGGAGAGAAAAGGAGAGGTTATTGATAGGGAATGAAGGGGAAGAGAGAGAATGGGTAACATAGATGTGGAGGGAGGATATAGTGGGAGGTGATAAGGAGAGATAAAGGGAGATGGTGAAAAAATTGGAGGGTGAAAAGAGAGGGAGTGTGTGTCTACATCGAGGGAAAGAAAGAGGGAGGAGGGAGAGAAAGGGAGAGAGGAATTGAGAGAGAGGGGAGAGAGGTGGATTTGGAAAGGGAAGAAAGACATAAATATAGAAAGGTGGAGAGGGAGAGGGAGTGACAAGGGAGAGATGGAGTGATAGGAGAGAGAGAGAGAGAGGAGGGGAATAAAAAGAGAGAGGAGGGGAAGAGAGAGAGGGAGAGCAAGAGAAAGGGGGAGAGAGAGAGTGTATGTTTTTGGGGTGAAAATGAGATATAAGTGGAGATAGAGATATATAGATGGAGGGGGGAGAGAGGGCAGAAGAGGGAGACAAATAGAGAGAGGGAGGAAGAGAGATAGATATGGAGAGGTATGGGTAAGAGAGAGAGAAAGAGAGATAGATAGACAGATACATAGAGACAGACATAAAAAGAGTGAGTGAGAGGAGAGAGAGAGGGGGGGGGGGAGTAAGAGGGAGGTAGAGAGAGAGAGAGAGAGAGCTAGATAGATATGGAGAGAGAGTGTGCATGTTTAGTGGTTGATATATATATATAGCGAGAGAGAGAGAATAGGGGAAGAGAGGGAGATATATATATATATATATATATATATATATATATATATATATATATATATATGGAGAGAGAGGGAGTATGCAGGTTGATGTAGAGATATAAAGGAGAGATAGAGGGAGATATAGATGTAGATGGAGGGGGTAAGAGGGAATAATAGAGATACAAATAAAGGGAGGGAGGAAGAGAGACGGATATGGAGAGAGAGAGAGAGAGAGAGAGAGAATGACATTTTTTTAGGGGGCTGATATAGAGAGACAAATAAGAAGAGATGGAGGAAGGTATAGATATAGATGAAAGGGGGGAGAGGGAAGAATATAAATATAGATAAAGGGAGGAAGAGGTGGAGAGATAGAGATGTGGGAGAGAGGTAAGGAGAGAGGGAGGGAGACAGACACATAATAGAACGTGGAGAGAGAGGTAAGAATAAAGAGACACAAAGAAAAATACAGACATAGAAGTTAGATCTAGGAACTCATGAATATTTTGGTTTTTCACTAAAATAGATGTATTGATTTTAGTGTAGTTCTTGATTTATAATCATATCTGATCGCTTGCACTAGATGCATTGATTTTAATTTAGATGTCGATTTATAATCCTATTTAGTACCTTACATTAGATAGATTGATTTTAGTGTAGATGTTGATTTATACTCCTATTTGATTGCTTGCATTAGATGCATTGGTTTCAATGTATATATTAATTTATAATCGTATTTGATTGGTTGCACTATATTCTTTGATTTTAGTGTATATGTCAATTTCTAATCCTATCTAATACTTTATATTAGATGCATTGATTTTAGTGTAGATGTTGATTTTTATTCCTATTTGATTGCTTCCACTGGATGAATTAGTTTGAGTGTAGATATTGTTTTATAATCCTATATGATAACTTGCACTAGATGCATTGATTTTTGTGTAGATGTCGATTTCTAATCCTATTTGATACCTTACACTAGAACTATTTATTTCTATTTGACTATTTGCACTTGATGAATTGGTTTTAGTGTAGATATTGATTTCTAATCTTATTTGATTTCTTGCACTAGATGCATCTATTTTAATGTATATGTTGATTTCTAATGCAATTTGATTGTTTGCATTAGATACTTTTATTTTAGAGTAGATGTTGATTTATAATCCTATTTGATTGTTTTCACTAGATGCGATGATTTCAATGTAGATGTTGATTTCTTATTTGATGCAACTAGATGTATGATGTACATTAATTTCAAAGTAATTAAATGAATAATGTCCATTGATTTTAGTGTAAGCACATCTCTTCCCCCTCCATGTATATATCATCTCCCATTGTCTCTCCTTCTTTATCTCTCTTCCTCACTCTCCAAATATACACACACTCTCTCCATATCTATCTATCTATCTATCTCTCTCTCCCCCTCTCTCTTCCCCTCCCACCCTCTCTCTTCCCCTTCTCTCTCTCTAACACTTCTCTCTGCATATCTATATATTTATCTCTCTCTCCCTTCCTTTTCCGCTCCCCCCTCTCTCTTATTGTTTATTCAATTTAACGTCTTAAATTTCTATCATAAATTATCGACCAGAGTGAGTAATACTATGAAGTGAAAGTGCACTATATTTGATAGAAGTATTTTCTTACTTAATTCTTTGTATTGGTTTTATATGTTTTTTTTGGGATTTTGTATTTATCTTGAGTGTAAATGAATTTGAGAAACCAATAAATTATTTGTAAAATGGGATCTAAATTTAACTATAAAAAATTTAATGAGAATTATAGTTTTAACTTATCTAAAGATCAATGATTAACTTCAAGGAAACTATAAACAATATGAGATTTTAATATTTTTATATGTTTTGTACTTTTTATGACAAAGAAAGAATGTAACTATACCTAAAGAAGGATTTCAATGCTTGAAAAATAGAACTAATAAGGAAGAAAAGGAAATGTTTAATATTAATCTAAGAAATGAATTCAATCTATAGATTACTATTAAAGAAGGTACTCTAATGACTGAAGTCTTACAAGAAGGAAGAAAAGGTAACGTTTATCTAAGAAAGAAAATTGATCTATGATAAATTTATATTCCATAAAAAAAAAATCAATCTAACTAATAAATCTTAAGCTATGTCAAATCAATCTAGGCTGGAAATTATGATAAGGTTATCTCTAAAACATCTATTTAAATTACTTCCAAATCTATTTAATTAAATAGAAAAAAATATAATTAATTCATGTCTTAATATAAACAAAACATTAATCCAAACTATGCCTGAGTCCAACAAAATATATATCAAAACTATCTTTAATCTACAAAATAAAACATCTATTTGAATTATCTCTATAAAAATAGAGTATCTATTTGGGTTAATTTTAAGGCTGTTTAATGAAAAAGAAAAGCATCTAACTAAGTTTGGCAAATGAAAATATCAAACCAACAATATTAAATATAAGTAACTATGCTAAGGAAATTTAGAAACTATTTGCAATGAGGAAAGAAAACAAAGCATGTGTCTACTATGCTAAACTAGAATGCATGTCTAATCTATGAAATGGAAAATGAAGTATGTATCTACTATGCAAGAGAATGCAATGAAGGTTTTAATCTACGAAATACAAATTTTGACAGAGTTATGCTATTAAGTATGTTAAATAAATAAAACAAAACAAAACATTTAACTATGTGAAAAACACAACAATTAACTATGTGTAAAGCATGAAGAATTAAAATACAAAATAACAAAAGACTAAAACTACTAAACCTCTTCTCTACAGAGGACAAACACAACAGAATGGTTCTAAATTAAATTGCAACTAATTATGCATTGATGATTTGGAAAACACGTTCTCCTTGGATTGATGAAAACATATTTTAAATGTATAACAATGTTGCAATAAAAATCAAGCTTGTTCCCAGTTTATACAACCCAGTATTTATAAAAGATTCAAATTGATCGTTTGAGGTGATCTCGTCTAAAAATGCTAATTAAACTATAAATAGACCTCTAAATAGAAATTTGATATTCATAGCTTTCACTATTTGCTATGTGGAGAGAAAATCATGAAGCTTTCTACTTCTCTCTTGCTTGTCTCGGTCGTTTGCTTTGACTGACCCTTTGACCGTGATTTTAGGCATTATCCTTCTCGATCTTGGACAGGTAGGTAGGATAAAATCCATGAATGGATCATTTCCAAACTTCCCATGTACTTTTCTCCTCTATTCCTTCTTCGAAACGTGTTAAAAAATGTCGGTAGCTGCAAAAACGAAGATTAGCTACAAAATTTCATGAATTGTGTAGCTAAATACATATTTTATTCAAATAAAAGAATAATTTAAGATATAAAAGATATTTCATTTAAATACCTCTCCAGACTGAAAATGTACAAACCAACACTAATTGAGCTTATGGATTTTGTCAAAAAGGAGGGAAAAGTAGTGAAATGGATGTCAAAATAAAGAGAGATTTGAGGCTCAACATACCCCCACTAAGAGACCATTCCATGTCCTCATGCAAATTCAAAATTGCGATTCTTCACCTTATCACTTCATATGCTCTGATACTTCTGCCAGGACATCTAAATCTATATTCGTTCATTTCTTTGAGGTCACTGCTACCCTTGGTTTCCACATTAGAAGTTTATACTTCAAATTTATGACTTGTCTATTGAGATATCTATTCTTCTTTTTTAACTTCTTGTTCTTCTTGAACCATAACCTCAAATGTAGAAGATTATTATCATTAATGGTTTTCTCAATTTGATTTTTCATCTTCATAGCTTCATCCTCATGCTTAATATGCCTATTTAGTGTCTCTCGTTGAAATTTTTCATGTTTTAGAGTATTTACTAGAGGTTATTGTGGACTAGAAGGTTGTTCCTCAAGATTTGATGTCTTTCCTACATATCTTATTTCTAAAGACTTAATGTAAGCATATAATTTTTTATGAATTCGATCAATTGATGGAGTTATTCTTCTTGGATCTTTTGTGGGAGAATAAATAATAAGTGATGGCACCTCAGAATTTTATTCTAAATCAACAAGTTACGTTACTTCTAGAGGTGGCTTTTTAGCTGCTTTCCTATGTCTGTAACTTCTTCTTACTGGCTATGGAGGATTCTGGGTTTTTTATTTCTCTATGTTTATGACTTTTCCTTTTCCTTTCATGTTAAACTCTTTATTTTTATCAATTTGTTTCCTAAATTTTCCAAATAACTGTGAAATATGAATTTCATCTTTTTACTGTGCTTGATATGGTTGTTCATCCACAACAATTCTCTCAAATTTTCTCTTTCTGCGTATTTTTCCTTTGTTATCACTAGGTTTCTCTTGTTCTCTTTCTTGGAAATGATTTCGGATCAAGAAATATTCCCAAGTGTCTCCTAGGATT
Source organism: Pinus albicaulis (assembly GCA_034641835.2). Taxonomy (NCBI): domain Eukaryota; kingdom Viridiplantae; phylum Streptophyta; class Pinopsida; order Pinales; family Pinaceae; genus Pinus; species Pinus albicaulis. The sequence goes on along the minus strand of CM076584.1, from coordinate 622,490,604 downwards.
TTTAAATTAAATTCAATAATATTTTTTATCAATCCATGATAATACATTGTATTATCTATGAATTGAATCCTATTTTGAACAGTCCCTGCCATCTTCCTTAAGATATTCACTAAAAATTATGGAAGGTGTATCTCTTTATCTTCTATAAAATTCATTAGTAAATTAGCATGATAGAAGAACATACAAACAAACCTTCCTTCACAAGTAAAAAGTTTCTGAATTATCCACAACATGTTTCTCCATTTACCTTTAAGAGTTGTGCTAGGAATTCCCTTTTTGAAAATGTTAGTGTCCATACCTGGTTTCTTCAAGAAGGTTTTTCATTATTCTCCATTGATTCCTTTGTTCTTAAACCATCTCTCTCTCCTGTCTTTGGAAGTCTGGTAGCTTCTGCCATTTAGGATTTTGTGAATGCAAATATGATGTCACTAATTTCAACTTCTACTCTGTCAAATGTCCTAGAAAAATATTTCTTGTCTTCCTTGTGAAACCTATCGAATTTCTCAACGAAGTTAAGCCACTACACTTTCTGAAGTATTCCCTTTAATTGCGGGTATCCCTCCATGAATTTCTTTCCCACAGGTTTTTTTCTCATAATCAAACCAATATATTGCCGAGATTTTTACCTCAAAGACTGCCTCTTTTGACTTTGTGAATTGAGTGTTTCAGTATGGGCTTGAACACTTGGATGAGTTATGTCATTAAATGGTAGATACGTTAACGCAAACGAGTGAAAGAGTGAGGTTTCAGGGGCATGAGTGAGGTTTCAGAATGGGAAATGACCATTTAAATCATTAATTAATGAAATCATATTTGATTGTTGAGGGAATCATGATGAGGTTTTAATCGTGAATCATGAGATTAGATCTCGATTTGGCATAATTAGTATTTTTAATGATGAAATTTGTGTTGGTGGTATATGATCATCTAATTCATATATTTCAATGTTTGAAACCTTATTATTTAAACAAAATTTTGTATTTGCATACCTTGGATATAGATAACCTTAATTGTTTCTTCTTTGTCTTGGTTCCTCAAGTGTTCTTCAGTACATTCTTCAGTATGATCTTCAATATAGTCTTCTATTGCTTCTGTCAAAAAGTCATGTTACTTCTAGGCTGCAAAGGTGTATAAGAGTCGTAGAATCTTATGATAGGTGCATAAATTCAACAATTTTGTAGCTAAACTTTATTTTTCTGAAAAAGAAAGGGAAATGAAAAGAATTTGGGATTTTTAGAATTGGAATGAAGAAAATCTAAGATGCAAGAAACAAATTCTTATTTTCACCTTATATTTTCTTTATAATAATGCCAATCAATGATTGGTTTTCATACTTATATATTTTTTTCTTTAGATATGAAAATAAAAAGAATACTAAGTTGGGGAAGAATAAATATTCTTCTTCGCCAACTTCATATCAACATTATCTTGAAAAATCTTGAAAAACTCCTCTTTTGTCAGTGGCTTATGATAAACCTTTAGTCGATGTCCATTTACAAGGAGATGAACCTTTTCTTCATCAATAGTTATAAACTTGACTGCTCCATTATTGAATACTCTCTCAATCTCATAAGGTCGAAGCCAATGAGTTTGAAATTTCCCTTGGAAGTATTTGAAATTTGACTTAAAAATAACTGCCAAATCTCCTGCTTGGAATTTTCTTTTTTTACTGTATTTATCATGCCATCTAGATCTATGTTGCTGAACTAGGCTAGTCTTTTGAACTGCATGTTGTCTTATTTCATCAAGCTCATTAAGTTGTTCCATTCTATGGTTTTGTGCTTCTCACAAGTCAAGTCCCAATTTGACTATTGTTTTGAAACTTCTGATTTGGAATTCTATTGGAAATGAGAATTTCTTCCCATAAACAAGCTCATAGGGAGTATGTCATGTTGTATTTCTCCATGTAGTCCGTAGGCCCATAAAGCTTCAAGAAGCCTTTCTTCCCAATCCCTTCTATGTACATTTGAAATATTTCTGAGGATTTCTTCAATCACTTTATTAGTATACTCCACTTATCCAATTTCTTGTGGATGGTATGGAGTGGACTTCATGTGCTTGATTTTGTACTCTTTCACAATCTTTTGCACCATTTTGGATGTAAACTGAGTTCCCTGATCTGTCACAATTTCACTTGGGACACCAAAACAAGTAAATATATCCTCAAAAATAAATTAAACTACAACATTTTCATTAGCAAAATAATGTGCTTTAGCTTCTACGCATTTAGTAACATAATCAGTGCAAACAAGAATATACCTCTTTTGTCTTAATGGTGGATTGATTGGTGTAGCAAAATCTAGAGCCAATTTTTCAAAGGGTTCGATGAGTATCTGTGGTTATAAAGTCATTTCATCTGAAGGAACATGTTTCCCCATTCTCTAACAACTGTCACATCTTTTAACATATTCCTTAGCATCCTTAAAAGGGGAATGCCAATAATATCCTAAAAGAAGGATGTTGTAGGCACTACTTTATCAGCAAAGTGTCCTCCACATGGCTCATCATGTTATGTTTTCAGTATTTCAGGTATTTCATCTTCTCGTACACATTTTATAATGATGAGATCTGGACCTGTCTTGTATAATTCATCATTTACCCATGAATATGATGCACTCATTTGAATTATCCTTCTCTTTTCCCTAGGAAAAAAATATGATGGTAGTTTTCCTGTGGCTAAGTAATTGGCAATGTCTGCAAACCAAGGATATTTAGTAGGTATTGCAAAAATATATTCATCGGGAAAAATCTCTTCTACTGGTGTATCATTATTATCATTTTGAATTCTAGGAAAAATGTCAGCAACTGTATTTTGTTTTCCAGGTTGACCTAAAATGGTCATATTAAACTCTTACAGTAGTACAAATCATCTTGTGATTCTTCCATTAGTGATATATTTATTCATTATATATGTAACTGTAGAATGATATGTGTGAATGAAGGTTTCACAGACAGTGATGTAATGTCTAAACTTGTGAATAACATGGACAACACTAAAAAATCTTTTTCAGTAACAATATAATTTAACTCAGCAGGAGTAAAATTCTTACTTGTATAGTATATGGCATAAGGGGTCAAGTCTTTTTGTCCTAATACAACTCCCAGAGCTGTATCTGAAGCATCAATTGAGATATTAAAATGTAATTTCCAGTTTGGTCCTCTTAAAATGGGTGCTTCAAATATATTTTCTTTCAAAGTTTCAAATGCCTTTTGGCACTCAAGATTCTAGCTAAATTCATAATCCTTTGTGAGAAATTTGAAGAGTGGAGATGCATTTTTTGTGAAGTTTTCTATAAATCTTCTATAGTATCATGTAAAACCATGAAAACTCCTAACACCTTTTTGACAATTTGAAATTGTTGAGTTGGAAATAAATTCAACTTTAGATGAGTCTACCTTAATTCCATTCCCTGAAATGTGGTGTCTTAAAACAATTCCTTCAGTAAACATCATAAGACACTTTTCATGACTTAATGAGAGATTTTCTTCCTTACATCTTATGAGAAGTTTTTCCAAATTTTCAAGGCCTTCTTGAAAATAATTTCCATAGACTGTAAATGCATCCATATACACTTCCACACAATCATGTATTAAATAAGAGAAAATACCTAATACTCCTCTTTGGAATGTTGTGCGTGCATTGCATAATCCAAAAGGAAGTACTCGGTAAGCATAAGTTCCCAATGGAAAGGTAAATTTGGTTTTATCTTGGTGTTAGGGTGCTACCTGAGTTTTATTATACCTAATAAAACTATCCAAGAATGAAAAATATTTCTTCCCTTCTAATGTATCTAAAACTTGATCTATGAAAGGTAATGGAAAATCAAAGTTTAAATTAGCTTTATTCAACTCCCTATAATCAATACACACCCTCCATTTTCCATTATTTTTAGGGACAATTACTAATGCTGAAACCCCTTGACTATCTGATATTGGAGAAATAAAGTTTACACTCAGTAGTTTTTGTAGTTCTTCCTTTGCAATTTCCCTAAGATTTAGATTCATTCTTCTTTGAGGCTGTTTGATTGGTCTAGAATTTTCCTCAATATAGATATGATGTATGCAATTTTCAGGATTGATTCCTTGCATATCATTGTGTTCCCATGCATATGCAAAAGAATGTTTTTGCAATGTTTTTATTAACTCTTCTTTTTGAAATTCTTCTAGGTTTTCATTTATGTTTAAAGTTTTCCCTGGAAAGATTTCAATTGAAGAATTTCCAAATTCTTCCATAGAATATAAAGACATTTTTCTAGATGATAAGTATTCAATATTACATTGTTCTTCAAAATTTTGACTATTCTCACATTGTGAAGATGATTCATGATTTTCTATTGAATTTAGAATTTGACTTTCTTCATTAATGTGTGAGATATAAAAAATAGGTTGTATGCCAATTTCATCATCCATCCATTCTTCATTTTATACTTCTATCATTTCTTTTTTCTGGAAGATATAAAATAAATTTTTTTGTTGAACTTCCATCATAGATAAACATATGACCTGATCTACAATTGATGAAAGCACTAGCTATAGCTAACAAAGGCATTATTTTAATGTCAATGGATGTCCTCCTAAGTTATTATTGGGAGTTAATATCACAAAGTCAACTGGATATTCCCAAGAATCTAAGGATACATAAATGTATTCTAATACACCATCAGGTTTGATTACTGATATGTATGCTAGTTGTAGTAATGTTGGTGTATATTAAAGATTTGGAAGTTTTAGTTGTTCCATGGTTTGTTTACTCATGATGTTTATGGTTGCTCCTAAGTCGATCAATGCAGTTGGGATCTCAATACCATTGATGTCTGTTTTTACAATGGGACTTCCTAGATCCAAATACTTATGTATGGTTGCTTTTCCCATCATGATATCTACAGTTTTTCCCACTAACTATATTCTTTTTACTTCCTTTGTTTTTCTTCTAGATTTATTTATACTCAAATATCTTATTGTTTTAGCAAGGATTGTAATTTCCCTAATGGCTTGTAACAAAGGAATTTTGATACAAACATTCTTCAATTCATATAATATATTATATTTATGAAACATGATTTGTTTTTATACCCCTTTGTCAATTTGTAGTCTTTCAGAGAAAGGAGGTTTAGATATAGATATCGAAGGTTTCTCTACGATGGGAGTTGAGTTTATTGAATTTTCTTGTGTTTGATTTTGAAAATTTTGATTTTGATGAAGAGATTTCCCTTCTCCAGAATAATAATTATTTTGAAGATTTTGATCTTGATGAAGAGAAATCTCTTGATCAATGTGATCAGTGTGTTCTTGAATAACAACAGAGAGATTTCTCTTTTCTAATATTCTACTAGATCTAAGTTGAACATTGTTAATATCTAGTGGGGTTATCATATAATTCTGAAAATTTTGTCCCTCCATGTTATAAATGTATTATGCATTTTTATTGTTTGGGTTTGGGAGTGGCTAAGCAGGTAGTTGGTTTCGCCTTTGTGGAAATGGCAATGAAAGTTGTGGATTATTACTTGGAAATTGAGGTTGTTGACTTGTTTGAGAAAAATGTTGTGATGGATAGTTCAGATAATATTGTTGATATTCGTGATATTGAGAATATCTCTGATAAGGATTTTGTATTCCTTTTTCCCAAGGTTGAGGTTGAGACCAGGGTTTCTTCCATGGCATTGATGAATTCCAGTTATTTTGTGGGGGATGAGTATACATCTGAGTGTTAAAAAATTGAGATTGTGGCCCTTTCCATGGTCTTCTAGAGACAAAACAAATAGGATCTACCTGGTGTGGAGCTATTTCCTCTTGGAAAATAACCTTAAGAACTTGTATAGAAGCACATTTCTTTGTTTCATAATTTTCTGTACATATGACACGAGTCTCTATGATTTTTAAATTAAGAGGAAATTCTCTCAAGGCATGTTTCTTCCTGCATTTAGGACATAGGAGAGATAAGGCATCACTTTGTGCTCTTTTCTTTTTTTGTAATTTTAAGGTGTCTATTTGTTCACTAAGTGTACCTAAAATATCTGTTTTTAATTCATCAAGAAAATTTCCTATTTCATCCTTATTTACTGTTGCAGCTGCAGATTTATTGACTCTAGAGAGAATGGGATCCCTTGGACTTCTCCCAATTCTTTACTTTCCTCTTGAAATATATATGCATAATTTAGAGATATTAGGTAATGATAGTTGAGAGATGTCTCCCTTTCCCATCATATTAAGAATATCTATCTATTCCTCTCTAATGGCTTTCAACATGAGATCTTTTAAAGTATCTTGATCCAAGTTTTCCATTATAGCGCTTTATATTTTTTAATTGAATCTTTCGATTAGGTCCTCTAAGTTTTCATCTTCTCTTTGCATCATCTTAAAAAATCATCCTTCTGATTATGAGGTGTACAGTAATCCTTGTATTTTTTAAATAATGCACTTTTCGTTTCTTCCCATGTTCTAATAGAATGTGTTATTAAGCCCATGAACCATTTTAATGTTGCATTCTTAAGTGTTGCAGGAAACAATTTCAACATTTGAGAATCGAGTAACTAGTCATATGATCTACATAAAAATGCAAACTCAAACAAAAATGTTTCAGGATCTTCACTCCTTAATCCATGAAAATTGGGAAGGATGGAGGGTGAGATATTCTTCATTGTGGCAGTTGTATCCTCATATAATATAGGAAATCCAACAGGGTCTACTTCTTCTCTATTTTCTCCATATCTTCCTCTTCCTCTTCCACATCCTCCATATAGTCCAACTCCTCGTACTCCACCTCCTCCCATCCTAGGTATACCTCATCCTAGTCTTAATTGTTCACCATTCATATTGTGTACTTCTCCTGCTCCTTCTCCAGTCACTTTAGATTCCTTAGAATTGATATAGGTTTCTAGATTTGGAATTATTTGTTCCTCTTATGATTCTTCTAGTTCCTCTATCAATGGTATATTGAAGAAGAATTCTTCGTCTTATCTACTAGGGATTTCTATCTCTTGGGCTAATATTTGTTATCGAGCAGAGGTTAAAAATACTACTCCTTCTGTAGGGGACCTAGGGTCATTTTTTTTTTATGATTTTATTGTTGTTGTTGTGTGTGTTTGTGTGTGTGTATGTGTGTTTAGATTTAAGAGATAAGTCTCTTAATTACACTTCCCTGGCAACGACGCCAAAATGTTTAGTCAGTTAAATGTCTTAAATTGATATCATAAATTATCAACTGGAGTTAGTAATATTATGAAGTGCAGGTGTATTATATATGCTAGAGTCCTTTTCTTACTTAATTCATTGTATTGGTTTTATATTTTTTTTTTGGGATTCTGTATTTATCTTGAGTGTAAATAAGTTTGAGAAACTAAGAAATGATTCGTAAAATGGGATACAAATTTATCTATGAAAACTTTAATGTGAATTCTATTTTTAACCTATCTAAAGATGAATGATTAACTTCAAGGAAAATAGAAATAATAAGAGATTTTAATATTTTGATATGTTTTGTAGTTTTTATGAGAAATCAAGAAAGTAACTATACTGAAAGAAGGATTTCAATGCTTGAAAAATAAAACTAAGAAGGAAGGAAAGGAAATGTTTCATATCAATCTGAGAAAGGAATTTAATATATAGATTACTCTTGAAGAAGATATTCTAATGACTGAAATATAAGAGTTACAAGAAGTAATAAAAGAAAATTTTTATCTAAGAAAGAAAATTGGTCTATGATAAATTTATATTACATAAAAAGAAATCAATCTAAGTGATAAACCTTAAGCTATGTGAAATCAATCTATGCTGGAAACTATGATAAGGTTATCTCTAAATCATGTATCTAAACTACTTATAAATCTATTTAATTAAATAGAAAAACATCTAATTAAATCATCTATAAATCTAAACAAGACATTACTCCAAACTATGTCTAAGTGCAACAAAATATATAGCAAAACTATCTTTAATTTACAAAATAAAACATCTATCTAAATTATCTCTATAAAAATAGAGTATCTATTTGGATTAATTCTAAGCATGGTAAACGATAAAGCAAAGCATCTAGCTAAGTTATTCAAATGGAAATATCAAACCAATAGTATTAAATATAAGTAACTATGCTAAGGAAATTTAGAAACTATTTTCAATGAGGAAAGAACACAGAGGATGCATCTACTATGCAAGACTGGAATGCATGTCTAATATATGAAGCGAAAAACGAAGTATGTATCTGCTATGCAAGAGAATGTAATGAAGGGTTTAATCTACGAAATACAAATGCCGACAGAGTTATGCTATTAAGTATGTTAATGAAAGCAAAGAAAACAAAACATTTAACTATCCCAAAAACACAACAATTAACTATGCAGAAAGCATGAAGAATTAAACTATGAAATAACAAAAGACTAAAACCACTAAACCTCTTCTGTGTAGGGGCCCTCCACAATAAAATGGTTCTAAATTAATTGAAACTAATTACTCATCGATGATTCTCAACACGCCTTCTCCTTGGATTGATGAAAACATATTTTTAATGTATAACAGTATTACAATAAAAATAAAGTTTGTTCCCAGTTTATACATCCCTGTATTTATAACAGAGTCAAATTTACCGTTTGAGGTGATCTCGCCTAAAAATAGTAATTAAACTAGCAATATAAATCTAAACATAAATGTGATCTTCATAGCTTTTATGATTTTCTACGTGGAGAGAAAATCATGAAGCTTTCAACTTTTCACTTGCTTGTTGTGACCCTTTGCTTTCACCGGCCCTTTGACCATGATTTTAGGTACTATCCTTCTCGATATTGGACAGGTAGGTAAGATAAAATCCATGAGTGAATCATTTCCAAACTTCCCATGTACTTTTATCATCTATTCCTTCTTCGGAACCTGTTAAACAATGTTGGTAGCTACAAAAACGGAGATTAGATACAAAATTGCATGAATTCTGTAGCGAAATACAAATTTTATTGAAATAATAAGAAACATTTTAAATGTAAAAGAGATATCATTTAAATACCTTTCCAGACTGAAAATGTACAAACCAACACTAATTGAGCTTATGGATTTTGTGAAAAAGGAAGGAAAAGTAGTGAAATAGATGTCAAAATAGAGACAGTCTCAAGGCTCAACACTTATTCTTATTTCTTTTTAACACTTCTATCTCCATATTTATATCTCTTCCTCCCTCCCTCTCCTACCCCATCCATATATATCTGTATCTCACCCCGTTACATACAAATTGTCTCTCACTGTACGCGCGTAAACATTATTCATGACGTGAATTGACTTATTTGTTACAGTTATTCAACCATAAATACAATACTTGAATTTCATCCTAAATAAAATGTTCATGTACCTAAAATGACTTATTCTTAAAACTGTAAACTATTTGTAATTGGGTACATTCTTATTATTCCAATTTTCCATCATTCAACATTTTTAATCAATTTGCAATCAAACATGGTAATAAAAATAACTAATAGGTGCTCGACAATAAGAATAATATAAGAAAATATTTTTAGCTTGATCGCAATGAAGATTGTTTGTAATTCACTATATCTGTATTCTTAACATTTTCTATTATTCAACATTGTTACATTCTCACTTTGCACTTAAAATTTTTATTTCATCAATTTTCATCATTCAAATTACTAATAGTATCTATCATCTCAACAAACTGAGGTAAATAATATTATTTAAAGTTAACTTGACCATTTTAATATTAGACATATTTAGCATATTTAAAATGATCAAAACAATTATATGTTGATCAAATTTTGTATAACCGCACACAACTGAAACCGACATAGATCCATCTTAACCTCAGATCTATCAAGCACCGAGAGGATCAACTATCTCGAGCTACAAACATTTCTTTTAAGTTTTTCACTGAAAAAAGAGGTTTTCACCTCGAGAGATTTGATCTCTCTTCTCACTTGATAAATCTAGGGTTAAGATGGATCTAGGTTGGTTTATGTTTATGACATTATTTTTTGCTAGTGATTTAGATTCGTTAGTATGTCAATTTGTAGTTGATATGAAGGACAAGATTTAAATGTATATGTTTGGAGAGATTTTTCATTTCCTTGGATTGAAAATTGCAGAGACACCCAAAGGGATCTTCATTTCACAAAGAATCTCAAGGAAGTATTAAAGAAGTTTGGCAGGAAGGAATTTTCTTTGGTGAGCACCCCTATGGTCATAGGCATCAAGCTTATAAATATTTATCACTAGAAGTGGAAAAGACTTTGTACATATATATTATTGGAAATTTATTATATTTGACAACCTCAATACCAGACATTACGTAAGTAGTTGGTATTGTTGGAATATTTCAGGCAGCCCCAATACAAACCCATATTCTAGTATCTAAGAGGATTCTTAGATATATGAGAGCCACTTTAGATTATGGACTGTGGTACCCAATAGGTAAATATTTTTCACTAATTTTTTATACTAATGTTGATCTGGAAGGTGATGTAGATGATTGAAATAGCACTAGTGGTGGTGCATTATTTCTTGGAGAATGTCTAGATTCATGGTTGAGAAATAATCAAACTTTCATCTATTTATCTACAATAGAACTAGAATATATTGGAACAAATTATTTTTCCACTCAACTATTGTGGATGAAGAAAACTTTGAAATATTTACAAGTTTTTTATGAGTAGTCTATTACCATTATTTTCTTAAGTACAAGTGTCATTAGCATGACAAAGAATCTTGTTTTTCACCCAAATACAAATCATATTGCAACCAAGTACCATTTATTGAGAGAGAAAGTTTCCAATCTCATTGTAATGCTAGAATACACTCATACAAAATAATAGGTTGCTGATATCTTCACAAAAATTCTCCCAAGAGACCCGTTTGAGTATTTGAGGAAGAGATTAGAAGTAGTTTCAGTCGCCTCCCTACACTAGATCTTCCTTCAAAAGGAAGAAAGGTAGTTGGTATACCTTCAACATATCATACTTAAGCTACCAATTTCGCAAGCTCCATATGACAAAGCAAAGTGTTGACAAGTGGATTAAGGTTGTAAGGGGATTACATTAGTGTCTTTGTCATTAATGTAAAGGGGGAGATGTGTTGGTGATAAAAAAAAAAGTGTCTCCAAGAACAAAAATAAAAAGGGGGAGAGGTCTTGGATAATTATTTGTGATAAAATAAAAGAAGAAACTGTTTTTAAAAAAAAGAAAAAAAGAAAAAAAAAGAAAAAGAAAGAAAAAAAAAGGGAGGTGCATCATAAGACGGTAGCATTCAAAGAAGAAGTTGACAAACACATTTGGTATATATCCCACTTTTTATTCATGGTGATGTCTTGTTTGGTGAAAAAATATGGCACATGATGGAAAATGTGTCAATGATGAAGACAGAGGTGATGAGTACAAGGAAACAAGAAGAATGAAAATCAACATGGAAATGGTGCAAATATTTGAAGAATCTTTTTGGATATGAGAACACCTCAAACATAGTTTAAACCCACTTATATGGAAATATCTCTGAAATATATTTATAATGGTATGTGGAAGTTTGTGAATGGATTTCCAAATCAGAATTTACGCGCAATGAAAGGACCCCTAAAGTCAAAGGTTGTAGATTTAATTTGGTGGAGGTGTTGTGGAGCAGGTATAGTGTGGTGGTGTGCCCAAATCTAGAATATTAGCTGCTAGAAGGCTAATGGAGGTGACCATTAAACATTGAGCATTTATATTTGGGATCAAGGGCCATGAATTCCCACTAATGCATTAGAGGAATTGCATGGAGCCAAGCATGAGCCAAGAATGCCAATTGTTAATATGTTTGGGGATAGAATAATGGGAGGTTCACCCAAATAATCAATCATTAGATCAATGGTGAAGGCTTATTGCGCTACCCCCCTATCAAAACCAAAAACCGCTTGAGGTCGGGCACGCAAAACAGAAGCGGTTTTCATGATAGTGGAGCAAGTCTGGGAAATGTGGCATAAGGAGAAGATTTAGCACAGTAAAAGGCCCAGGAACCATAGAAAATTAAAAAAGGAAATTAACACAAAAGGAGGCCATGGGACCACTTTCTCTCTCCTCTAGGTGGACACATGGAAACATATGATTGGACAAGATGAAATCAATGCAGGTGATCTGACAGTCTGGTTCAGTCCACATGTGGCATGCATATTTGGTGTTTTTGGGTACTCTAGTGGGCTATTTCGAGGTGTCACATGCCACCACTCAAAGGGAACCACGTGGTGAATATGATATAAGAATGAAATCACCCTGTAGAATTAATCCTGGAAGGTTTGATGGTACATAGGCAACAGACCTATGGGAATACTTGCAGTGGGCAACGTGGTATGTGTCAGAGCCAAATTATGTTGGGTAACAATCTATTAGGTCACAGAAAAAATGGGGGGACCCACCACAAAAGATCATCCCAATATCTCGATGCCAAAAGGAAGTAAGGTGTGTATGGAGGATCATTGGGTTGAAAATACTAGGAAATGTCGACTGTACACAAAAACAATGGCAACCAATGGAAATGTGGAAATTTTTCCCCACTCATAACTCATCCTTGTGATATGACCCCGTAATGTTTTAAAAGGTGCAATAGAAAAGTGACAGGATAAAGGTGCTTAGGACCAGGTTAAAGCACCAATTCAACGCTTTATGCAGTAAAGAGACTGATGACACAAAGGAATATAAGCCCTTGGGGCTTAAAATGCAAAGGGCATGCGATTAAGTGCTCAAGGTTTTAAGGCCATGATCATAGTGCATGGTATTGTGGTGAAAGGAGCCAAAATACATAACCTCCAGGGAATAAAAGGAGAAATTCAGGGGCATGGACATTATTGGTGGTAATATTGGTCAAACAAAGATAACAATACAACTAAAAGTCCAGGTAAAACTTGTAATGTGCTAGATTAGCTGAAATGGATAGTAAAAATGAGAGATTGAGTTCAAAAACCTCATGAAAAGATGGAATTTGATTTTCACACATGTAGAAATGATGTGGAAACATGATCAACATAAAAATAACTTGAGAACACTTGAAGGAATCATGAGAGGAGGTGAAGTGAGGTAAAGTTTTAAAAGTAAAATTAAGAAGTTTAACTCAAAGATTTTTATCAGAACATCATATGACTGACTAAAAATAGTTCGAGCACATTGTGAAGACTAGTTAACCGAAGGTTTATGCATGAATGGATATTTGAACTTTGAAGGTAAGAAGAAGCTAAATTTGTGAGCCAAGTTTTTCCTAATGAGTAGAATCGATTAAGGAAAGTTGTTGATATTTTGAAGAGAAACAACTGAGTTATTGCTACTATAAACGGTTTTGTGTGCGGGTTAGGTTTGCGATGTTGCTCGTGTATTCAGTAATCATAGATTGATGAAGGCGTTTTGGTGACTGATTGAAGAGACAAATTTAATTATTGATGAAAAGATGTGGCATTCACTTTTCTAGTTTGAAAATGGACGAAAAATGAATCATTGAGGTGAAGCCAATAGTCGCGTGTAGATGAGGGGTTCTAGCTCTGGTTGTAGTTTCTTTCAATTCTAGCTCACAAATGAGAGAGTAATTGCCTTATAATAGTTGTAGCCTAAAAATTTTTGTAACAACAAGTTGTAACATGCCTTGTGACAAAATTGCAGAAAATTGTGAACAATCTTTGTGTGTTATTACTATTATTTAAATTACTTCTTATCATTTCCATATGAATCAAGTGCGAAATTATTTCATAACATCCTAATATGATTAAAAGTAAAAGTTTTTTTTTTTTTTTTAATTCCTACCATACTAATGTAAATACTATCCTTATTTCTAACCACATAATCCTTTCATAAACCTTTCTTAAACTATGTTTAGACTTGGTTCCACTATGGGAACTTAAAAACTTGGGCCACTTTATTTTTCTTTAAATAAAGAAATCTATAAACACATAACATTCATATATATACACGTGCTTGTTTTAATATATATATATATGACAACTAAGATACCACCTCAAGCAAGATAACCACGTATCAAATTGACGTGACATGTGTTCAATCCACACATTTTCAAAACAAGCCGTGACCTTTGCGTTGTGTATGGAAACATAACATAACTCTAGACATTGCAATGCTTTTCACCAAGGATGAATATATGTTATGACTATGAAAAACTCTATGGTAAGTCTGAAATCAAGGTTTTGGATTGTTGGCAAGGGCCAAATACCATACAATCGGATCCTACTCTATTTCTTTAATTTGGTATGACTTATAACTGGTTAATTTTTCCTTCGAACTCCATTGTTATTACTTGAGTGGGATGGAAGGTTTATATTGCTTGCAAATGATGAGGGTTTTCTCCCTTTGTGACAGTTAATTTTTCCTTTAGGTTTCAGTTCTGGCTAGTGCAAAAATAATCCATGTTTCCAGCTTTGCTAGGTGATATTTTCGGTTCCCATAGCAGAGTAAAACTTTGGTTTTGGGTTTTGGACATATTTTGAATTTCCTTAAGCTCTTGCTTCTATTAATTATATGGCCAAAATGCACTAATCTTCTTGTTTTCTTTTCAGTTATGCTTGCAGGAAAGGCTGCATGCGCTTATCTTCCCTAAGGTATTTACAACCGTCAACCAAAAACACCCAATTCTAAATTACATTTGTGAATTTGAGAGTGATTCTAACTTTGGCTATTTTATTTCTAGGTAAGCATGTGGAGCATCAACTCGAGTTATCAGAATCTCTCTCTTTTCAAGGCTTTAACCTCGCTGCTGCGTATATCACATGGGTGCAAGGTTCTAAATAGCATCAAATTTTCTTCTTGCGAGGTCATGGCTTGCATCTCCTTGCACTTAATTGCCTATTGTGGCTTGTAAAGATTTTTAACTAAACCCATCTCCGATCAAGGGTTCGCACTTGGTTTATTAGATAGGTCATGCTGAGAGAAATGTGAGGGCCGAGGTTTTATTTTTATTCAACTTGAAGGGTTTTGTATGCAAAACTATTGACGCATATCAGCCAGAAAACTATATTATGGTCAAAATGTGTAATGTAGACACATGCAGGCTGCTCAAGGCCAAACCCATCCTATGGTTTTTTTGGCTTATGCATTCTTTAGTGTATATTATTTATTTTCCAATTTTCTAATATAGAATACAATGGCTTAAATCTTCATTATAACTTGTCATTTAACAACTATGAACAGAACCCATTTGCTAAAAATTTGTAATGTAGACACATGTAGGCCCTGCAAGGTCAAACCCATCCTATGGTTTATTTTGGCTTATGCGTTTATCAGTGTATATTATTTATTTTCCAATTTTCTAATATAGAATTCAATGGCTTAAATCTTCATTATATTTAGAGTTTAAAACTTGTCATTCAACTATGAAAATAACCCATTTTCTTCAATGTATGAGAATATTATATCGACATTTACTAAATAAATCTTGAAACCACTTCATGCATGACTACTCACTACAATATTAGTATATTATAGTTATATGGTGTTATTTATGGAGGAAGCTTTTTTTTTTATATATTTTCATTTTATTTTTGTATTGTTCTTGGTTGTGCACCCTTCCTATATTTCTACATTTGATTACATATACTTACATAACATTGGCTTTATTAAAGAGGAAGGGTTTTGCATAGGGCGTTGTCATCACCGATGGGAAGTCCACAAGCTTGTACTGTCGTTCCCGCTCACATGCTATCCTTGCTTTGAATTTCTCGAATCTTCTTGACCATTGAGTGTCTGTTGATGTGCATTACATGTGGACCACTTATGTCCATTAATCACATTGACTTTAATCAAACGACCAAGAGGTTTCGAGGGACAGTTAAGGTAAAAATTCCCTACCCATTCCTCACAGCTCCATTCCATTCTCTTGTTGTGCCACTCGGTTTGGCCACTCCGCAATTCATCAGTACAATGGTTATTTTCCCTCTCTTTTCCACAGGAGCCATGGTCTCCTTGTATCTCATCTTCCTGCCACTTTTAATCTATTTGTACAATGTTTTTTCTTTATGGTTTTTGGATTTCCCACAAACGTATATTTATATTGCAAACTTTGGGAGATTCTTCTCAACAGAAGCTGTGGTGAGGTTTAGAATGTTTCCTCTTGTGAACCCTCTATAGGAATGAAAAGGTAATTTACTATTCCACTTTCTTCGACACTTACCTTGTTGAAAAATAGTAATTATTTCACATTAACCGAACTGTGTTTTTCTTAATTTATTTTGGTTTGTTGTGGTTACAAGGGTCCCAATTCTACTGGATACTAGCATGCGGAATTCACCGACCAACTGCTTCAACGAATGTCACAAAATTTCACCCCAAATTCGGGTATGTCTACCCTCTCCCTTGGTTATCTCCTCTATGCATTAATTGGTGAAATTGTTGTGTGTGCTGAGGCTCCACCCTCGTTTATCTCTGTGACAGGCACATCAGAGTCCGACATTGACACCGTGTTATTTTGGGTTTTTTTCCTTTGAGGGTTCAGGCCTTTTTAAATTATTTTTAATGGTTATAGTAAGGGTTCTTAAACCCATTGTCGAGGACTGGAATCCTTTCTTTGGAAGTGGTTTTTTTTACCCATATTGTATAGAAAAGTTGATACATTTTTATATCCCATTTTGGTGCCAGAGCATCGCTTAACTAACAATTTTTAATGGCTTAATTCATCGTTCTTCACGTGATTACCATTGCATCTTTTTTCGTTTATGCAGACCACTGTTATTGAGGGGTAGAATTTTTCGGTTTCATGTAGCATGCATGTAATAATTTTCTGAGTTTGTAAATCTCTATTTTATTAAATGAATGTGTAGAGGAACTTCTCGGTTTGCAACATGGTCTTTCTGTTTATGTCTCTCATTTCCGCAAACTCTATGGTTACCAGGAATTTGTGTTTTCCAGTTTTTTTAAGATATTCATAAAGTTTCATTTTCTCGCTCTCACTTCTTGCAGCTTAATAAAATTTATAGTTTCTCCTTCTGTTCCGATGGTTTTCGGTAAAATATACATTTTATTCATTACACAACTGTACTGTCTCCTTCATAGTTAGTTTTCAATAAGTTATGGACCCGAGGACAAGGTCCTGTGCACTATTCTCCTACGGGGCTAGGGTCTAAACTTCTGGGTCGAGTATAGTTACATTGTTTTCGCATTTACTTTGTAATTATTTGTTTCTAGCCCTGGGCCCCTCTAAATTCTATCATTCTACTATGTAACATTTAACATTATATCAGTACAATATTCTATTATGGAATTATCTAGCCCCTCTAAAGAGGATCATGATTATATTTCTATGTTTCTGTATATGTATATATATTTCATTGCGGAATAGGTAGACGCCATTACAACAAACACATCATCATTTCAACACCATCCTTTGATATAAATACCATCGTATCTTTCTTACAGTATCACATATTTCAACCTTTTTTATTCATATGTCAGGGATTTTAGAAATTCCTAGGTGATTAAAATGTTAAATGGACTTATCATTATTTATCCATTACCTAAAATAACCTTTCAACAATCAGAAAAATGTAAAATTTGACACATTCGCGAATTCACAGACACATCATATACTTATCTTAGAATGTGTTAAATGATGGTACCACCGAACAATGAGAGAGGCAGTCACATCCTCAATTCCTCCTGTGCTCCTCACTAGAGCCTAAGGTAGAAAATTAATCATCAGAAGTTGGCTTGAGGACTCCTATCCAGCCTTTAATTCGATTGGGTTTCAGAGTTCGGCAGTCACATCCTCAATTCCTCCTGTGCTCCTCACTAGAGGCTAAGGTAGAAAATTAATCATCATAAGTTGGCTTGAGGACTCCTATCCAGCCTTTAATTCGATTGGGTTTCAGAGTTCCACTGGTCAAAAACGGGCTTTGGAAAATCTCCTTTTTGCAGCACTCAATTGTTACCTTTTTTTTTCTTATTTCACAGAACCCCTTCTTCTCACTAAGATTTTCTATTTATATGCAAAGGATAAGGTAACTATTTTATGTTTAACAACTCCTTCTAACTGCTCTGGAATCCTGGAATTATTTACCAAACATTTATAGAAATTATGCATATAATTCTTTTATTCATGAAATATAAACAAAAGTTTAATAAAAATTATTAACATATTTACCAATATTTCTCTTAATAACCAAATGTAACTTACAAGAGTTAAAAGTAAAATCATTGAAATTTGGAGGTGTTACATCTTCCCCTCCTAAGGAAAAACATCGTCCTCAGTGTTTTAATCCACCATGTAAAACAATTTTGGGCACCCATTATGTATAGATTTCTCATCCTCCCAAGTAGCCTCCTCTAGGCTAAAGTGCTTCCACTGCACCTTAACGTGGGAGATGACCCACTTTTGCAATGTTATTTCTCTCCGATCGAGAATACGCAGGGGCTCTACCAGAAATTCGTCGTCTGGTTCAACTTGCACAGTCAACATTCACTCGATTAATCATATATACATTTTTATTTTAAAACACTTTAACATTTTCAAGTTACCTGCACACTTTGCCAATGATTTATATGATTGGAATCATACACATATCATTTCAGTAGGGATACATGAAACATGTTTTGCACCCTTATATGGTTGGGAAAATCGAGCTCATAAGCCACCGACCCTATCCTCTCCAAGATTTTAAAACATCCATAGAACTAGTGAGCTATTTTAGATATTAGTCCACCTCAAGGTAAATTTTCTTGGTTTTATTTGAATGTAAACATGATCTCCCACTTCGAACTCTCGGTAAGTTCTCTTTTGATCAACATATACTTTCTGTCTATCTTGGGAAGCTTTCAAATTATGTTGGATATTTTTCACCTGATGCTCCATATCTTCCAACATTTTGGGTCCAAGAATTAATTTGGTTTTAGAAGTATTCCAATTTATGGGTGCCCTGCCTCTCTTCCCGTATAATTCTTCGAAGGGACTCATTTTTATAGACTCTTGGTACCCGTTGTTGTAGGAAAAAACAACTAAATGTATGTAATCTTCCCACTTCGTGGGGTACTGCACCGCGTACATTGTTAACATTTCTTCTAGAACTTGATTTAGGCACTCGATGTACACATTCATTTGTCGATGATAGGTGGTACTAAACTAGATTCGTGTGCCCATACTGGTGAAGAGTTCCTTCGAAAAATTTGAAGTAAAATTTACCTCCCTGTCTGAGATGATTGTTTTCCGAATACCGTGTAGTATAAACACTTCCCTCATGGAAATGTCAGCTATTTGTATTATTTTATAGTTTTACTGAACTGGTATGAAGTGGGCAGCCTTACTCAATCTGTTTACCACCACCATCATACAATCAATATGCCTCTTAGCTTTTGGTAAAACTGTAATAAAGTCGAGTGAAATGACTTACGACTTCCACTCTGATACATGTATAGGCTGTAGAAAAACCTACAGGGTGTTGATGTTCCACCTTGAATTTCTGACATTCCAGACACTTAGTTAAGTATTCAACAATTTCCTTGAACATTCCTGACTAGAAACAATATTTTATTATTGCTATCAGCATTTTGTGATAGTCGGGATGGGAAGTATAAGGACTTTTATGATATTCATCCAGAATCAACTCTTTCAATGCTAATCAATTTGGAATATATATCTTGCCTCGAACTATCAATAATGTTTCATTATTCACCTTGTAATTTGATTGTTTCCCTTGGTTGTCCTCATGTTATGCTTACTGCAGTAGAAAATGGTATTTAGGATCTCTTTCTGTTGCTTCTTTAAATTGTTCCTGAAACATGAAATCCACGTGATTAAAATAGAGTTCGTAAATACAATGTATCCTTTTATTTAAGGCATCAAAAACCCAGTTTTCTTTAGCATTCACATGCTGAATTTCAAATTTGATTCACTCATAAATGCATTCCATATTTCTTAGTGAGCATTCAGGTCATACTTCTTGAAATAGCTAATCAGGCTGTTATGGTCAATTTTCAACAGAAATATTTTTCCTAATAGGTAGTGTCTCCATACCTTAACTGTGTGCACTACAACGGTTAGCTCTAAATCCTAAGCAGAATAACGTTGTTCATGTTCCTTCAATTTTCTGGATTCATAAGAAATTACTTTTCCATCATGGGTTAGCACAACACAAAATCCTTCTTGACATGCGTTGGTGCAGACGTCAAATTCCTTTATTGGGTTTTCGATTCTCAACATAGGGGTAGTAGTTAATAATTGTTTCAGCCATTCAAAGTTGTCTTGGCACTCATTGATCCAATTGAACATTTTTCCTTTCCATTTTAAGTAAGTAGCAAGGAATGCAATTATGGAGAAGCTCTCTATGAAACGTCGATAGTATCTAGCCAAACCCATGAAGGAACATGTGTCTACTACGTTCCAAGGTACTGGAAATTCCATTATAGTCTTTATTTTATTTGGGTCTACCGATATCCCTTTTGTTTAAATCACATGTCCAAGGTACTAGATTTGATTTTTATAAAAATCACATTTACTCAATTTGGCATAGAGTTGATGGTCCTGCAAAATTTTCAGCACTATGTGTAAGTTCTCTTTATGCTCTTCCATGGTCTTATAATAAATTAGTATATCATCAATTATATTGAAAACAAACTTGTCCAAAATGGATGAAAGATGTCATGCATCAGACTCATGAAGGTTGTAGGTGCATTAGTTAATATCAATGGTAGGACCATGAACTTATAGTGGTCATATTGAGTCCATAAGATTGTCTTGTATATATGTGATTCTTTTATCCTTAGCTGATAATATCTAGATCTCGCATCTATTTTGAAAAAGCATAGTTGTGCCCTTTACTTGATCAAAGAGATTGTCTATCTGGGGTAACAAGTACTTGTTCTTAATGGTCTACTTGTTAAGCTGTCTATAGTCTATGAACATACGAATTGTACCATCCTTCATCTTAATAAAAAGTATCGGTTCCCCCCAAGGGGATATGATAGGATGGATGTATCACTTTTCCAACAACTCTTGCAGCTACTTCTTCAACTCAGTCAACTCTGCTACACTCATCCGGTATGGAGCTCGTGACTTCAGTGTTGCCCCCATCAATAACTATATTGTGAATTCGATATCCCTTTTTGGAAGCAATCTCGATATGCTTTCAAGAAATACATCAGTAATTTCCTGAATCACCAGAATGTTCTCCATTCTAGGGGTCTTATCTTTAGAGTTATAAAAACCCATTTGAATAGCATAAATCTGACACCCTTTTCTGATTACCTAACTGGGATGCAGTAACTGGTCACAACTAAAGGGGTTTCTTGATACGTTCAATCTCCTGATGAATTCCATCATCAGCCATATAGCTAATGGTTTTTTGTTTGCAGTCCACTAGAGACCAACGTCCCTCCAACAAATCCATTCCTAGCAGCAAGTCATAAGAACCCAAAGGTATGATATTCAATTATGCATTTATATGTTGGTTCCCCAGAGTTAGGGAACATCTCGTTACCTTAGAATTAACCCTTATTTTCTTCCCGGTAGCTAGTTGCACTAGCCAAGGATTTTTAAATTTCTGAACTTGTAAATTACATTTTTCATCTATTTTGGGGCTGATGTAACCTAAACTAGCACTATGATGAAACAAAATAGATACAGGCTGGGAAAAAATTTTACCTTCAAGTTCTATGATAGTGAGTTTGTAGTCTTCTTGCCGATCTACTAGTGTTGAATTGATCCTAGGAAGATTTATTGCTACATCTCTAACCGTGGATGCCTCCTACAGATTGGCTACAGACTCATTTTTTCCCAAGTGGGGATAGTTTTTGTAGTGGTGGCCTTCACCACAACCCCAACATTGTAATGGAGTTTTATGTATCTGACCATGGTCTAGTCTTCTAGATGCCTCAGTGGGCCTATCCTCTATCTGCCATTTAGGATTTTGCTGACTTGCCCAAGGCTGCCTATTTAATGTGTTCCTAGAAGAGTTTTTGTAATTACCCAGTCTATTACTTTTAAAACCTGGAGCACCTTTCTCACTCTTCTTTGACAACCAATTTTTTTGGGTTCTCCTTTCTCTTTCAACTTCTGATAGCACATTCACACCTTTCAAATAGCCTCACTGATGGTTCTTGTATTTACGATTTCAATCTTATATTTCATATGAGCAAGAATACTACTTAAAAGCTATTTCACCTTTGATTTTTCATTTCAAAGATATGGTATGTACCTCAATAAGGAAGTGAATTTACTTATGAATTCATCCATTGTCATCTTTCCTAGTCTTAGATCATGAAAATCTCTATATTTATCACCGTAGAAACGTTATGATAACTATTTATCCTTAAAATATTGTTGGAACTCATCCCAGGTCATGTTTTGATCTTCTATTCCTCGTACGTTTTTAACTTCCTCCCAGTATTCATAGACCTGAAAAATATTTGTTCATGTTAATAAGCCATACTTCTGCAACCTCCTTCGCTTCTTCATCAAAGGTGGGTGGCTTTATCCTTCTAAACTCTCCTTGTAACTCCACTTTTTGTCTCTTCACTTCCTACGGATCTGAAACTTTTCCAGATTCTGCCTTGGTATATGCTCTACATTTTTTACTTCATTGAGTCTCACTTCCTTCACGGTTATCGTCAACATGTTGCTGACACTCACCTTCATTTCGAGTGCCCCGTTCAGGACTAGGTTGATCATTGCGATGAATCTGTATGTCGGAGACACTATTTAAAATTCTCTCCTGCTCACGCATTAGTCTCTCATTATCATTTCTAACCCTAGCCATCTCAATTTGTGGCTATCGCACCGTGTCCAGCAGTCAGCTAGGCTAGCATAGTTATTCCTCTAGGAACTTATTGGTTTGATGGTCCTGGTCCACACTTAGCTGAACCCACATCTCTGGGATAATTTTTGGATTTGGTAGGGGATTGGCTTCTCCTGTTGCTCTCAGCATCTAATTTCCAGGTCCCATCCTCATTGCAACTTGTCATGATATTTCTTTCCTATTATTGTCACTATGAACAATTTCAATACATTTGTTATTACTACAATTTCCCATTTTGTCTAAGTGTGGAAACCTCACTCTGATACTATTTGTCGCCCACACTTCTAACTTAATTCTATCTTACAGTTTAACATGTAATTTTTTTTTACCAAGACAAACCAAGTTGGAATATATGTGCCTTTACACTATATACATTACATAGACTTTAATATACAGTCCTATCAATATAAATGTTTTTTTTACAATATGGCAGCATGTGCTTTTGTACTGTCGAAAATTAGACCTTTGATCATATATGCTTACATAAAATTGACATTATTAAATAGTTTTGTGGTCACTAATGGGCACCCCACAGGCTTCTACCATCACGCCTAGTCATATGATATCATTAGTTTGAATTTCTCGATTCTTTTGGACCGGTGATTGTCGGTTGATGTGCGTTACATGTGGACCACTTTTGTCCATTCATCACACGAAATTTGATAGGAGGACCAAGAAATTTCAAGGGAGATTTAGGGTAATGATGCTCCACCCATCCCTCGTAGCTCCATTCCATTATGTGGCCACACTGCTCAGTCTGGCCACTCTGCAATTCATCCCTACATTGGTTATTCACCCTCTCTTTTCCATAGGAGGTAAGGTTTCCGTATAACTCATCTTCCTGCAACTATTAATACATTTGTTTAGTGGTTTTTATTTAGGGTTTTTAGATTTCCCATTAGTGTAAATTTATATTTTAGACTTCGGGATATTCTTCTCAAGAGAAGCAGTGATGATGGTTAAAAATTTTCCTCTGGTGAACCCTCTACATGAATGCACGAGTAATTTACTGTTCCACTTTATTTGGCACGCAACTCGTTTAAAAATGGTAATTCTTTCATGTTAACTAGACTTATTTTTTCTTAATTTCTTTTGGTTTGTCGTGGTTACAAAAGTCCCAATTATCCTAGATACTAGCATGCATAATTCATTGGCCAACTACTTCAACGGATCTTAGAGGATTTCACCCCAAATTTCGGTATGTCTACCCTCTCCCTTGGTTATCTCTTGTATGTGTTAATTGGGAAAATTGTTGCATTCATTGAGGGTCCGCCCTCATTTATCTTTGTGATAGGCACATCAGAGTTTGACATTGACACCATGATATATTGGGTTTGGTTCGTCTGAGGATTCAGGTTATTTATGAATGATTTGTAATGGTTGTAGTAAGGGTTCTTATACCCACCGTTGAGGACTAGCATCCTTTATTTGGAAGGTTTTTTCTCTACCCATACCATATAGAATGGTTGATACTTGTTGTTTTCCCATTTTTGTGCTAGAGCATCACTCAACTCGAAATTTTTAATGGCTTAATTTATCATTCTGCACAGGATTACCATTGCATCATTTTTCATTCATGCAAAGCATTGTTATTGAGGGGTAGACTTTTCCAGTTTCTTGTAGCATGCATGTAATAATTTTATGAGTTTGTAAATCTCTATTTTATTAGATGATTGCATAGAGGAATTTCTCAGTTTGCATACATGGTCTTTTTGTTTATCTCTCTCATGTGCACACTGGCACTATATGGTAATGAGGACTTAGTTTTCTCCAATTTTTTTAAGTTATTCATACAATTTCATTTTCTCGCTCTCATTGCTAGCAGCTTAATAAGATTTATAGTTTCTCCTTCTGTTCTGATGGTTTTCTGTAAAATCTATATTTTATTCATTACACAATTGTATTGTCTCCTTCACAGTTGGTTTTTAATAAGTTATGGACCCGAGGACAAGGTTCCTACCCTGTTCTCCTATGGGGCTAGGGTATAAAAATATGGGCCAAGTATAGTTACATGGTTTCCGCATTTACTTCTTTATTATTCATTTCCAGTCCTAGGCCCATGTAAAATCTATCATTTTTCTATGTAGCTTTAACACTATATCAGTAAAATATTCTATTATGTAATTATATGGCCCCTTTGAACAAGATTACGACTCTATTACTATGTTTCTATATATGTATATATATTTAATTGCAGAATAGGTACTGGCATTAGAACAAACACATCATGATGTTAACACCATCCTTTGATATAAATACTATCATATATTTCTTATAGTATTACTTATTTCAACCCTGTTTATTCATATCTTAGGGATTTTAGAAATTCCTAGGTGATTAAACTGTTAAATGGGCTTATCATTATTTATCCATTACCTGAAATAACATACCTACGTTCCTTTACCTTTAAAAAATCTTAAAAATGTAGAGTTTAACACATTCACCAATTCATAGGAACATCACATACTTATCTTAGAATGTGTTAAATGATGGTACCACAGAACCATGAGAGAGGCAGTCATGTCCTCAACTCCCCCTTTACTCCTCACCAGTGCCAAATTTATAATATTAACCAGTAGAAGTTGTCCTCAACACTCTTTTCCATCCTTTACTTCAATTGGGTTTCATAGTTCCATTGATCAGAAACTAGCTCTAGACACTCTCATTTTTGTAACACTTAGATGTTACCCTTTTTTTCCTTATTTTAGAGAACCCCTTCCTCTCACTGATATTTTCTATTTATCTGCATAGGATAAGGTAATTATTTTCTTTTTAACTCCTCCTTCAAACTGCACTGGAATCTTCGAATTATTTACCAACAAGTTATAGAAATTCTGAATATAATTCTTTTATTCATGAAATATAAACACAAATTTAATAAAAAATCTAAACATATTTACCAGTCTTTCTCTTAGTAACCAAATGTAACTTACGAGAGTTAAAAACAAAATAATTGAAATCTGGAGTTGTTACAAGAAAATTTCATTAGTTTCCATTTTTCGAACACATCATCAACCACTTAGCTTCTACTTTCTTCTTCAATGTGTAAATACTTATCTAAAATCCCTTTAGAATTTAGCCAGGGGTTTTCACATTCCTCCCAACCTTGAACTGGCTTGTTTTTTCAACTCCCCCAAGCTGTAGTTAGTTCCCCCAAGCTCTCCCTCTAAGTGTCACCTAAAAGTAGGAGGAAGGATAATTGTAATTCTATACCTACACAACATTTTTAACTCTACCAGTCTTTCTACACCACTGGTGGGGTTACCAAGATATTGCATTTATCTCCCACATTAAGATGTATAGTTCCACCACAATATATTTCTCTCTAAACCTGTAACCAATTTTGGTGTTTTCTTTTCTTTGTCCCATATTCTCAGTAAACTACACAAGGATTTTTGTTCTCCTTTTCAATTTTTCTACCTCTTTAGGTATAACTTGCTTCAGCTATTTTTTGTGAAAATTAAAGGTTAATCTAGCATGCTAGCCCCTTAACATATTTATGAGAGGATTAATTTACAGACATAAATTATCATTCATTGTTATTTCTTTTGGAAAATAAAATAATATTTTATCACATGGATTTTAGTTTCCTCAACCCAGAAATAAATAAAAGTTGGGTATCGCATAAACAAAACCTCTTAGACAAATTTCCTATTATGTGGGTTCTCAATTCACTTATATTATGCACTTAAGAATTTTAAAAAACATGATTTTCATTTTCATTTTTAGGTTCGCACACTTTTTTTTTCTAATTAAAAATATTTTTTTCATGTCTTTATACACCTTTTCTATTTGATTTCACTAAGAACTACCACTATGAAATTACAGTTTCTAGCAGCAATATAAAAAATCTACTAGTATCTGTAGTTTCTAATCTACTATCTTTAACCATTAACAATTATGTAAAGCTATCAAACACAATTTCTATACTTGTATAATGTACATGTGAGAAAATATTTGTTAAAGAAATTTCATTATACATTATAAATTATATAGAAATTTCATTATACATTATGCCATTATACTTGTATAAAATTTGTACATTTAAAGTTCATGTGAGAAATATTTGTTAAAGAAATTTCATATAAAACAAATGTATATCTATCAATTTGTTGTTTGTTTCTAGCTCTTCTCTCTTGTTTACTATTTAGTAAGTTATTGTTTCACTCTTTTTTAGCTCATATTTTTTATTGTTTCACTTTTTTTAGCTCATTTATTTTATAGTCATGTAGTGCTAGTTTAGTGTAAATATGGCTTTTCTTTTTTCTTTTTCCTTTTTTATAGCTAATTTTGTTTTCTAGAATACCTACTTGGAATAAATGTAACAATAGAAATAATAGGAAGCAAGATAATAACTAAAAACAAGGTGTCCCAATAGTGTTTTACCTAAATGAAAGTAATCATATACTCCATCTTTTTATAACGATGGTCAATTTGTATACATGCAATATATTGAAAAGCTCGTTTTTGTCTTCGTTATAGCCAGTTGTTGATTGAATAACATGATTCATTAATAATAAATACATCAAGGACTAAGAAAATATACTCTAAGAGAAAAAGACACACTTGAATAAGCTAATATGTATTATTGAACCCTTTTGTCAGGCGTTATGCTTTTACCCCCCCCCCCCCCCCCCCCCTTGATATCTCCAAAATCTCCTTCCAAATGGTTTCACCTCCAACAAATACCGGATCAATCAGTGTAGCCTTGCATTGATTTCTTTTTCACATTGCACATTCAACTCCATATCACTAATCTGAAAGAGGTACTAATTATAAATTTAATTCTCTTTACATATTGGTTTTTTCATGAGAATTTGAGTTGTTTGATAGCACTTACTTAGACAAGGCCTCTATTTGGGTCTTGGTAGTGGAATATAAAGTGGCTCCTTGAATATGGTCTCCTGAATATGCGAATTTTTTGTCTCCTGCTCATCCTTCTAATGTGTCTATTACCTCATCCCACAGACCTCATAATACCCCTAGTGTATATTTCATAAGACCAACTCACATGCTTCTCTCCTGCTCATTATTCTAATGTGTCCATTACCTCATCCCGCACACCTCATAATACCCCTAGTGTACATTTCATAAGAAAAACTCACATGCTTCTCTTGAACGTTGAGCACTTAAAAATGTGTGCCCAAAAAATACTCTTTTTATAGAGGTAGATTAACCAAGCCCCCTAACCCTTATAATTTTTTCTCTCGCAATCCTACCAAAGAAAACATGTTCGTTATTCTCATGACTACTAATGAAACAAGAACCTCTATTGCACCTCTATTTAACCATATTTATTAGATGAAAATTTATTTTGTGACTTTTATATTCGAAAATGGGAGTCAAAAAATCTTGTGGAATAGGACATGGTTCATCTCCTTAGATTTCACACCACTATACACCCAATCCCATTTCAACTCAGCTACGTCCAAAAGGAAGGCCCTGATATTATTGTCTCCTAAAATTATGATGTAACCATTTTTACTATCTCTTTCAAAGGTATTGTTGTATGCCATATTTATCCTCTCACTTGTGTCGATTGGTTACTAGGAATTCTATACCAATAGGCCCTACACACTTTTTATCCTGCTAAAGAAAAACAATACCACTTGCAACATGAGAGCTGCACCTATGTGCTTACATCCTCATTTCCCGAATCAAGAAAACGTCCTATTAACAAAGCTACCATTTATAATGTTATAATGTTATTTGAGTTTAGTTCACACTGTGAAGTTGGACAACCGCACAATTCAGGTACCCACTCCCATTGCTCCATTACCCAAATAATGTGTTGATGTCATCATCCAACTCACATAGCTACCTCTAGCACGCTATATTTAACAGAAACTTAATCATATTATAGGTTTAGTTATATATCCTTGAGATCGAGCTAATATAGAACACAAAATTTAATAATTGTCAACATTCAGTCATATTCTACTTTCGTGGTCACCAAGTATAACTCGAGCTTTCATTATTTGCGAAAAGGATGAATTTGGATGGCACCTAATGATAGAATACCAAGAATTAACAAAGCCATTATTAAAATGGGAAACCCCTTGCCCCTATTCAATATTTTTTAGACTAATTACAATGGGATTGCTTCTTCAAAAAGATGGTTTTAACCTCATACTATCATCACGTTCACATGCATGCACCATGCACATGGAATATTTCTTTCAAAATAATATTTGGGCTATTTGTGAAAAAAATTGAAGAGAAGTATTTATATTATCCATATTACGAATTAGTTAAATAATATTAAAATAGGTACATCAACAATAAATGACTGCTGTGACACTCAACTTAAACTAGACTAAGTGAAACTGAACTATGACACTTTTATTGATGGTTTTGACACCTAGAAGGTGGTTGGAGTTAGATTCTTCAACAATCCCCATTAATTACTATTGATTTTTGTAGCATCAGAAATTTTTCCAAGTCTCAAACTTTGTGACGAGAATTGGACATCACTATTCCAAAGAACCCATAAATCGTTTGTGAAAATTCCACTCAGTTCATGTCCTATGAAAATAGTTAATTATTTTAATGGAGACCCTAAGCCTAAACTTATGAAAATTAAATAATTAAAAGGTATTAATAAGACAGAGTGTAAATATTGTAGAGAACAAAGATCAAGTCAAGTTTTAATCTAAGCCATTGATTAGATTTCTAATCTAGGCCGTTGATTCATCAATGAGAAGATTATAAAAGAAGGCTTTAGGGTCATTTGGAAAACAATTCGAGCATACACTCAGTACCCAAAGGGGATCAATTCTGAAGGAATAGAATTTGATCTTAGTGGGACAGTTGCAGGGTGGAGTGTTGCATAAGAAGAAGGAGGCAGTCAGGAGTGATTAAGCTTGAGGACAAAGGGATGCACAGGATCACAGAAGGCAGTGTAGAGCTTCAGCGAAGTGAACCCATCAAGAGCCCACATAGAGTGACACAGTCCAGCATAGGGACTAGACAGAGAAAAACACAAATAGACGTTGAGGAAATCAAAGGATCTTTCGGGTATCAAGAAATTGTCACGAAGGGGTGAGAATTTTTTTCTCAGGTGTTTTCTAATTATATCTGCCACTTAATTCCTTGTAAATATTCATTTTCTAAAGAATAATAATAAAACCCTCATCTGTTGCACTGGTTTTAATGCATTGGGTTTTTTGAGGGAAAATTGTCCGAAAATAACTATGTACAGGTGATTGGTTCTTATGCTTATGTGCTTTACTATTTACTTCTTTGTATATATAATTGTGAATGTTACAGTAGTATTTATTTCAAATTTTACTGATATATTTTAGTAAATAGCTTATTGGAGTAAGAAGTAAGAGAAATAAATCTATCACTGCAACTGTATATTTCTAGGTTGAAATTTTCACATCGTATCAGAGCGAGAGATGAGTAACAAGGACACAAAATCTCCAAGATAACATAAATCTAACATTGCGGTGGCAGCTCAGAGGGGTTCACGCATTTCTCTAGAGAGGAAGAGAAGCATGAAAGAACAAATGGATCGCCACATTTCTGTTCTGGCATCTGGACTTGAAGAAGAATTTACATCTGTGTCAAACATTGCTTCTCTTGAGGTCATGTACATTGATAATGGAGCTTCTGGTCATATGAGAGGAGTGTGGGAACGTTTTTCCAACTACCGAGAGGATAACATGAATTTTAAAATTACCATGGGTAATAAAGAAAAATGTATGCCTATTGGAAGAGGTACCGTAGTATTTCAGACCGAGGCTAGAAATAATATTCGGACCACTATTGTACTACATGTTTCCAGGGTGGGAATGAACTTTCTCCAAGTGTCTCAACTTCAAAACCAATGTTACGACGTTTACTACATTGGTAACAAGGTTTACGTTAAACAACCCAGTTGGAAGAAGAAAGCACAAATCCAAGTAAGGAGAAACAAAATCTATAAGTTGTAGCTTGAATCCCTAATGGAACTAATAGGCAACACTCATGAAACACACATAAATGAACTATGGCACATAATAATGGGACATTTGGATCATGGGGTGTTAAAAATTCTGAAGAAAATTGTCACGAGCATTCCAAATCTGAGCACCTCATGGGAGGATTTCTGTAGAGGTTGCGTATTGGGTAAATATGCCAAGGCAGTGTATCAGCGATGCAGGAATAGGGCCAAGAGTGTATTGGGAATGATACATTTGGATATCTACAGACCAATGTCCACTAGAGCTCTTAGTGGTGTCGAGTATTTTGTCACCTTTAATGATGACTATTCCAAGAAACCCTGGATCTACTTTTTGAAGACCATGGAGGAAGTCTTCAGTCAGTTTAAAGATTCTAAAGGTCTAGTATAAAATCTGATAAGAAACTGGATCAAGGTGTTACATTCAGAAAATGGTGATGAATACACGGATAAGGAATTCACTAGGTTCTGCACAAAGGAAGGTATCAAAAGAGAGTGGAAAACTCCATATAATCCGGAGCAGAATGGTGTGGCAGGAAGGAAAAACATGAATATTGTCGAGGCTACAAGGGAAATTTTATATGATCAAGACATACCCATATTTCTGTGGGATGAAGATTATAATACAGTTGTATACGTTTGAAACAAAAATTCTCACATTGCATTGGGAAATATCACACCTGGAAGTTTCTTCGCTGGAAGAAAGCCTGAGGTGAGTCACTTTAGGACATTTGGCAGTACAACATACTATCATGTGTCTAGTGATAAGAGGGCGAAGTTGGACATGAATTCAAAAAAGGATTATCTTGTAGGATATAGTGAGAATTCAAATGCATATTGCATCTACATTCTAGAGAGCAGGAAAGTTGTAGTGCGGAGGGATGTGAAATTCATGGAGGATAGGGCCTTTAGAAGATCCTGTGAGTTTCCTTCTGCTACGCAATTTGAGCAGGATCCATTGGTTCAATCTCAACAACTTGTTGCAGATAATTTAGATGCCTCTCCAAGGCATGGGGATCCAAGGGACATTTCTCCCTAGGACTTGCAGGAGGGAGAGCAGGTTAATATGCCCACTACCAGTGAGAGAACAAGCAGGGAAATACGAAAAATTATGAGGGATGCAGAAAAAATTTTTGGAGCCCCCTCAAGATGTGAAGAGACAGTGTAAGACGCCCGAGAGTTACCAAGCCTTAGTTGCACAGGTTGGGGAACCTTCTAGTTTGTGGGAAGCAGCTCAGCACTAGGTATGGGTATATGTAATGGTGGAAGAGTACAGTTCCATCACGACGAATGATGTCAAGGAGGTGGTCCGCAGACCTCAGGAAAAGTTAGTTGTAGGTTCACGATGGATCTACAAGATCAAGTATGCTGTAGATGGTAGCATTGTGAAATTTAAAGCTAGCTTTGTGGATAAGGGGTATGCTTAGAAGGAAGGGATAATTATGAAGAAAACTTCACCCCACTAGCCATATATAACTACATTAGATCCGTAATATCTCTTATAGCACAGATGGGATGGGAAATTCAATATATGGATGTCAAGACTGAATTCCTGAATGGGGTCATAGAAGAGTTGTATATTGAACAACCAGAAGGCTTCAAGATGCATGATCAGAAGACTCATGTGTGCATGCTTAAGAAATCCTTTTATGGATTGAATCAAGCTCCTAGATCCTGGTATGGTTAGATTGAGAGCAACTTGCTGAAGATGGGATTTGTCAAGAGTGACGCAAATCGCAGTCTCTATTATTTATGGGTAGAGAGTGATACCCTAATATTGATCTTATATATAGATGTACCTATTTCTGACAGCATCATCGAGGCTCATCAAATACTGCAATGAGAATTTGGCTATGGATTTCAACATGAAGGATCTGGGGCTGATGCACTATTTTTTGGGGTTGGAAGTTTGGCAGTAGAAGGGGGAGATATTTCTTGGTCAAGGAAGATATATACAGAGATTTTGAAGAGATTTCAGATGGAGAATTGTAGACCCATGATGACTCCAATGATCACCAACTAGAATAAAATTGACATGTCCAAATATGTGGAGGTTGATCCTACTCTATATAGGTAGCTCATAAGATCTTTGATGTATTTGGTAAACACTAGGCCAAACATTTGTTATGTTGTAAATACATTTAGTCAGTTCATGGTGGAACCTAAGAGGGCTCATTGGGCCACATCCAAGCATATTCTAAGGTACATTCAAGGAATAATCAAGCTTGGATTGAGGTACACTAATGGCAGTGATATCAGGTTGAGTGGGTTCATCGATGCAGATTGGGCTGGGAGTCCAGTACATCGGAAGAGTACCAGTGTGTATTGTTTTAGTCTGGGATTAGGGATGACTTCCTGGTGGAAAAATAAATATAAATCCTTGGCACTGAGCTCAGCAGAGGCTAAATATATGGCATCTATCACAACTTCCTCTGAGGCCATATGGATTCATAAACTGCTTGTGAAACTACTAAAGGAGAAAATTGAAGTGACTAGTGTTTTGTGTGATAAGAGTTGCGTCAATCACTCTGAAAATCCGGTGTTTCATGATCGGTTGAGGCACATTGATTTAAAGTGTGAATTCATTAGAGACTATCTCCAATGAGAAGTTTTACAGTTGTAGTACACTCTAGCAGGATAACAGGTGGAAAACATTCTCAAGAAGGCTCTGGGGAAGACTAACTTTGTCTACTTCAAAGAGAAGATAGGGATAATCAAGAATCCTTTCCAATAGCAAGTGTTATCACCAAACTGAGGCTGATGGGATATTTCAACAATCAATTCACAGTAACTATTTCAAACCTACTTTTAGCTAGAACTTAGCCTTTACAACCTTGGAGGGATCTCTCAAGGATAAAGATGATATTAAGTAAATAAATATCAACATATGGCTAACTCTGAGGTTGGATTTAAATGTATTTTTGTGCATGTGAAATATGCAAACAAATAACTACCCTTGGGCATATGGAGCTAGTATGAAAACTCAATGACATATGAAGCTTCTCTCATGGAAGTTGAGGCATGTGTATTCTAATGAAACATAACATTTACAATGGACTAGATGCATAAAGGAAGTTGGAGCATGTTGACCATTAATTCCAAGTAATCACACAACTAGAATACTGAATATAGAGTAATATAACATATAATACAAATACATATAAGAATGCCAATGAATATCAGGTAAGCAAAGAAGTCTATTGCCACTGTATAACATCCATCCACCCTCTGTCAACCTTCTAGCTGCCTATTTATGGAACTAGATATATTTACATGAGTTCTGACAGCTCGCTAGACTTTCGAATACTCTCAAAGACACCTTATCTAAACAGGAAACCTATTAAAATGGGGGAATCTATTGCTATTTCTGTTTCTAGGAGTCCAAAACCTATTAGGACTCAAACTCTATTTATTACACTAACAAACTTTGCATAATGTATTCATGATGAAATTATCAAACATAACCACTTTGGGTCAGGTGGGATTGTCCATAACCAAACCAAATAACAACCAACTAACATTAGTGGTCTACTCCTCAAATTTTGGAAATGTGTTGGCCTAGTTGATGATGTGTCTAGTGTTGATGAGCTAGCAACCTAATCACCATCTTTGTTGAGTGTTTTGCCCATAAAAATATTCAATGATACTCCTTTAGTGCTCTAAGTGTTTTTTGTTCTTAAAAACTTTAATAAATGCTTAAAAACTCAGGAATTTCTTTTTGATGCGAAAACAGAGTATTCTAGGCAAGTCTGTAGCTAGAAGTTCTTATAATTCTTGTTTTGACCTTTTCTGCAACCTGATTGACTTATTTGCTGACTTGAAGGTGTACAATAAAATAAAATATTTTAAAATATGCCTTTATTCACTCCTTTTGAGACAAAATTTGAATTTTATAGCAAATAATCATCTTCAGTGAGTTCGTAGAAAAAACTCAGCTTTAATCCTAGCACACGCTATGAACTTGCCTGATAGCTACAGATTTTGAAAATTTTACTTTGCACCTCCCAAAAATTGTCCATGATTTTCTGATGTGATGATATGAAGCATGCTAAGGCAAAATTGGTTCAAAATACATCTTACCCTCCTCATGAAGCAGCAATTTCACCTTCAACAGGTTCATCTACCATTAATAATGGACCTGATTTTTTCTGAAACTTGGGGTTAGAAATGAGCTCCTATCACCTGTTTTGTAACACCTATGAGAAAAGTGAAAGAGGTTAATTTTATTTGATCCGTTTTTGACAATAACCTCTCTGTGGTTTTTATAATTCATCTCTTTTTATCCAAAAATGACCCTTTAATTGGACTTCTTAAACAGTAAAAAAAAACAACAATATCCTTGTATCTTATGGCAGAAATACATGCAGTCAACGTTGGTGAAGGCCGCTACAAATATGGGATCTTCCATGAAAACTTTAAGGTCCATAGGCTCATACCTAACCACTGAACATCCTTTTTTGGTTTTCTTATATGCATCCATCTCATCCAAAACAACACCACCTTCTTTGGAAGCTGACACCTGAAAAATATGACTTTTGACAACAAGTTGTTTGTGGACAGAATTGAAAAATCACCTTATGATAGCAGCTAGATAAAAATAAAAACAGGAAAATGGGGGCAAAAGTATCTAATAGTTCTGACAAGGTAAGTGATTAGGCTCGAATGCATGAAGGTTGAATAAGAAAAGGAAAGTGGGATAGGAAAACCAAGTGACAGTGATTTAATGATGGCTAAGCATGTCATACACCGAATAATAAATCAAGAGAGGTAGGAACATGGTGACATAATGAATCCTAACCACTCAAAGATTACATCTCATTAATCCCCATAGTGATTGCAAAAAAAACATGAGTTCGTAGTGAATTCAGTTAGAAAGTTGGAAAATTCGCTATGGACTTATCAGGTGAGTTCATAGCAAAAATCACCTGTTTTTCATATAAATCATTAAGCACTTAGGTAAAAGGTAACAAATGTCAAGAATGAGTTCTTTGACCTGATGTATATGAATTTTTCAAATTGGTTTATGACGAGACCTTAATTACATAACACAGAAACACCTTTGACCCTTTGAAACTATAGACTAATCATGAAATTTTATAATTTTCATGAATTTATTTGATAAGCATACTTGAACTAAATCAAAATGACCTCTATCACCAAGCTATTTCTTATTGATGATAACAGATGGAATGGATAGGATCAAGTTTGAAAGGGATTTGTAGTACAGATGCAGTAGTGACAGTGGCAGTATCACGTGCATCGATACTGAACTCAGCATATGAGGGGTAGCATCCAAAGATAAAAAATGCAAAGGATGCTTCAAAAGAACAACAGAATGCATGAGTCACATTGCTAGAACACTTTTCTCGCTAAAAGGGAGTTTTGATTTTTGTAGCATCAAAAAGTTGTATAAGTCTAAAACCTTGTGAGGAGACTTGGACATCAATATTCCAAAGAACCCAAAAATCATTTATGGAAATTCCACTCGGTTAATGCCTTGTGAAAATAATGAACTATTTTAATGGAGATCCTAAGTCTAAACATAGGAAAATTAAATAATTAAAGATTATTAATAAGACAGAGTGTGAATCTTCTAGAGAACAAAGATCAAGTCAAGTTTAATCCAAGCCATTGATTATACATCTAATTTGGGTCGTTGATTCATCAACGAGAAGATTATAAAAGAAGGATTGAGGGGCATTCGAAAAATAAGATGGGAATACACTCAATACTTGAAGGAGAGTGATTATGAAGGAACATAATTCGATCTCAGTGGGAGAGTTGCAGGGCTGAGAGTTGCAGAAGAAGAAAGAGGAGGGAGTCAGTAGTGACTAAGCTCGAGGAAAAAGGGATGCAGAGGGTCACAGAAGGCAGCGTAGAGCTACAACCCAGTGAACCCACGTAGAGTGACGTAGTCTAGCGTAGGGACTGCACAGAAAAACACACAGACTGTCGCAGAGGAAAGCAGAGGCTCTTCCGGGTGTCAGGAAATTGTCGGGAGGGGCCAGGAATTTTTGTCTCCTGTATTTTCTGATTATATCTGCCAGTGTATTCCTTAGAAGATTCATTTGCTGAAGAATAATAGTAAAACCCTCATGTGCTGCACCATTTTTCCCTCATTGGGTTTTTTCGGGGACAATTGTCCAAAAATAATTGTCTGCATGTGATTGGTTCTTATGCTTATGTTCTTTACTATTTACTTATATGCATATATAGTTATTAATGTCGCAGTAGTATTTATTTTGAAGTTTACTGATAGATTTCTGTAAATAACTTATTGGAGTAATAAGTAGGAGAAATATATCTAAAACTACAACTGTAGATTTCCAAGTTGAAAATTTCACAATTACAACCACATAAAAATATAATTAGCATGTGTGTTGGTCTATGTCTCTGTTAGGTTTACAATTTAAAAAATTGACTTCAACTAGGTTTACTTCTCTTCTTCTCTTCCTCTAGATCCTGTAGCCTCTAAATTTTTTCAGCATTTTCTTCTTGTTATATCCTTCAAACTTTAGTTTCTCCATCTGCTAGTGCAGGTCTTCCACTGTTCCAAGTTGTCTACGCATGTCTTGGACATCTTAAAAAATAATTTTTATGTCAGTTGTCGCCACATATTGTCTTATGTAGTGCGCTTTTCATCATCAATCTACTGCAACATAATATGAGAATAAAATTTTATCTCTTCAAAACTCTAATACCTGAAAATTTCATTGATGTGTTCATCATGCATGCTATATTCGACCTTCATTTTTGCAGCTTCTATGCATACCTCATCTTGACATGGTGTTGAAAACCATGTTTGAAGGGAATTTAACTCTTCTTCATAAATTTTTGGTGTACCTACACACTAGAAATCAATGTTAGAATTAAGAATATTTGCAGAACCAATGCAACCACATTGGTTTTATTCCTTCAACTATGTAATGAGAGCTTTCTCTTGTTGCACTTCGAGCTCTACTTCTATCCCTGTCTCTATTTTTATCTTTGTGGGTTTCCTTCTTTTCCTTTGCCTCTATCTTTGTCTCTGTCTCTTTTTTTTCCACTTTTGTACTAACCTGTGTTGTTGAAACCATATTGCTTTCCACTGGCTGCAGGTGGAATTTTATGAATGAATAACATCATGTCCAGATGATTCTTTTGCTGCATCATCTACAATCATTCATCATAATTCACCACATCTTCATGCATTTTTACGTTATCAATATTAATTGTTGGATTCACCAAATTGTCATCAACATGTTTTTTTGCTGGATTTACGAAATTTTCATCAACAAGCTCTATTACTATATTCACCAAATTGTAATCAACAAGATCGATTGTTGGAATCACCAAATTTTCATCCTCTTTTGGGTGTGCATAATGGGGTTCATGAGCATTTATATGCTCCTTCTCCGCTTCTTCTACAAATACTTCACTCATCACCCACTTGTGGATGAGCACAATGAGATACACCAAATTCTTCATCTTCAATTGGATTACTCCCCCTTACACAAAAACCCCTCTTAAGGGTATCCCATGCCTCATTGGTTTTCTTTGCATCTTCTATCATTATTCCATTGGTTGTGGCTAAATAAACAAATTGACTTGCAAACATATTAGTTTTTTTGTTGTGAACTTGTGACCCTAACAATAATGCTTGTGGCTCACAATGAAAACATGTATCAATAGTGGCTCAAAAATCCCAAAAAGATTCACGTTCACTTGGAAAAAATCACAAATCCCGAATCAATTGAATTTTATCACTCAAATAAGCCACTGAAATACTTCTCTTAAATGAATTCAATAAGAATTAATAATCACCATTCAAAATAACTTTTCCTTTTCAAAGGAATTTGAAAAGCCAAAGAAAAACAAATTTGAACAACACCTTCGAATATGATAAAGCGCACACTCATTTTAATATAATCCTTTAAAAAAAATTTACACTGACCCACATCTCATAAAAACCTCACACATATCTCATGCGGGCATATGGTAAGGTTATTAACAAAAAAATTAAAACTAGTCCTTACTTGTTTTAAGAAGAAAAGATGTGAAGCAAAAATTCCCTCCGTATGAAATCTTTATCGGTATTTAGTATCAGTTATTTAAAAGAGTCGGAGCTTCCGTATACTTTTATAATTATTTTATTTGTTAGAGAAAAAATGCATTAGCCTCGGTAGCTTGGTAAGGCCTTTCAAACGAAGAAGCCCCTAAATTTATGAGTTTCATTTACCATCGTTTTAATAAAGAATTTGATTGCACAATGTTGTGATTTTACCATGTTAGGATTTTAATAGAACAAGAAAAAATGTTCTTTCGGTCCATGTATTCCTTTTCTGATAAACGATAATTACTATAATTAAAAAATTATCATATCTGGAATTTAATAAAACGAAAGAATATTTGTTTCTCTGTGCATCTGTTACCTTTTTGGTATAGGGAAATAAAATATCATTAAGAGAAACATAATATTATGTAAATGAGGATGGTAACTACAATAATTAAAAATTTATCATATCAGGGATTTAATAAAACAAGAATATTGGTTTCTTTTGTGTATCTATTATTTTTTTGGTATAGGAAAATGAAATATTGTTAAGGAAAATTAAATATTATGTAAATGAGGATGATAATTATGATAATTAAAATGTTTTTGAATTAGGAAAAATCGTAATAAGCATTTTAAAGGAGTATTTTCATAATTAAAAATAATTGAATGATTATTTTTTATTGTGGCTCAATCATTATTTAAGATTATGTTTGGTTCTTTTATTGTTCTATCATTATTTAAGATTATGTTTGGTTCTCTTATTGTTCTAGTTCAATTATTCTAATAGTTTTCTTCAAAAATTCAACCTTGTATAAATGTTTAAAATGGGCTTGCTCATTGAGCCTTGACGTTATTTACATAAGC
This sequence comes from Pinus albicaulis, assembly GCA_034641835.2. Classification (NCBI taxonomy): domain Eukaryota; kingdom Viridiplantae; phylum Streptophyta; class Pinopsida; order Pinales; family Pinaceae; genus Pinus; species Pinus albicaulis. The sequence goes on along the minus strand of CM076584.1, from coordinate 622,451,031 downwards.
CACCAACAAAGAGGGAAAATCATGTTGGGAGAAAAATCTTGATTATTGTCACCAACCACAACATTTGAGTTAAGCTCCATAACTTTCTTATTTGAAAACAACTTCCCTAGCTGCCAACATTGGATCAAATGTTAGACGATTGAAATGTTTTAAGCCAATAGATCCACAAGTAAATAGTTTTATATATATTTTTTATAATGTTAGTTTTTTATTTTAATAATAAACTATAAAAATAACCCATGGTATTGAGCTTATTTGAAAACAACTTCCCTAGCTGCCAATGTGTCCATGTGTGAGCCATTGGATCAAATGTTAGATGATTGAAATGTTTTAGGGCATTAGATCCACAAGTAAATAGTTTTCTATATATATTTTCTATAATGTTAGTTTTTTTTTTTTCTTTTTAATAAGTTTGATTGATTTTAGGTGCATAATATAAATGTTGTAATGTCATGTTTAACATTTTGACTATGTCAAATTACACAAAAATAAAAATAAAATTAAATTAAATAAAAATATTGACATAGTGTAATGAACATTTAACTGGGTCCAAATACAATAAAAAAACAAAAATAATAAAATAAAAGAATAATAAGCTATAAAAACAACCCATGGTATTGACCCATGGTATTCATGTGGAATATAGTTTATTAAATTATTTCACATGACATAATTTATCTTGAGAAATAATAATGAATGTTCATAATTCTCATTTCTTAAATAACACTAAATTTACCTTTAATTACTTAATTGTAATAGTTTGTAACTACATACATACTCTATCCGATTTCTTTTGGTTAATGAATATCAAATTTTAAACAAAGTTTTTCACTACATAATTTTAGATTTTATAATTTTTTTATTTTTCAATTCAAACAAAACTTATAAAAGGAAAAACCCACTCAGTGCTTATTGTAGATTATAGTTTTACAAAATTGGCACTATGTGATTAACAATAGAGTAAGTTGACATGACCCTAAGGGGTTCTTTTACAAGTTTTATCATAACCTTTCCCTTCATCCAATATATATTGTAGAGTCTTTTGAAGAGAGAGTGTATTCTAGTTTATAACATGATCCACAATCAAAGAAAATGGCTAGGGATTTCACAAAGTGTTAGCTTGTAACCTGATCCACAATCAAAGAAAATTCCCATGGATGCCACAAGTTATCATTCACACAGTGATCTATTGACGTTTTCAGTTGAAATAGATCCTATTAGATGAATGGTGGCCAAAGACACTAGAAATTCAATATAGATATCTATTATTACATCCATATTCTCTATAAACCATCCAAATTTCTCATACTATACAACAATTTCTAACAATAACCGCTCAATTTACTCTCCAATTTTTGAAACCCCAGCCCATGTTGGGGAGATCAGAGTGTAAAGTTAAATGTTCCTATGGTTTTTTCAAGGGTTCATAAACAAAACAGATAATGAGAAAGTCAATAGTGTGGTATAATAACTGATTTTTGAATCATTGTGACAAACAAAACATCACATTAGCTCAAAAAATATTTCTAATGCTATAAGGATCTGAGATGATAACAATTTTTTGAATCATGATAACTAGGTGATAACCAAAAATAATTTTTAGCCACACGAAAAAAAATCACAAAAACTCACAGAATATATCCAAGGTTGCAATGAACCCCATACATCGTGATGGAAATCATGGGAATTTTAGTGAACATAGAATACCACCCTAAAAATTCTATACTCTTGATTAGTTTAGAATAACCTAAGATGTTAACATTAGATGTCGAGGTGGGTGGTACAATTATTAAGCTTTGTGTTTAGATGTGTAGAGAATGAATCTATCTATTGTACAGTTAAACTCTATTATAATTCCACAATTGCTTCCAAATCTCTCTCAGTGCTAGAGTTTTTTTCTCAGCAAACTTGTTTTTATTGCTCTTGAACTAATGAAAGCCATCATTGTTTCATATAGGATCATTTAGTTCTCCTAAGAAAATTGTGATGAAAGCCATCATTGTTTCATATAGGAGCATTTAGTTCTTCTAAGAAAATTGTGATACTGTTTATTGTCCCTTTTTAGTTTTTTAATGATCCAATTAAGATTAACATTTGTATGTTGTCATGAGCAGCTTTTTTATTTTTCATGTCAATTACCTTTTATAACTCTAGGAGATTCTTAATATTGCCTTTGTTTTTAATAAATGGAGCTCAATTACATATTTAAAAATATGATTAGGTAAGAGAATTTTAGGATTATATTTTTTTTTTCCAAGTTGACAATGTGAATGTTTATTTACCTAAAGTTGGCTCCTATGTTCAATACCTCCCCATGGGGTTTTAAGGTAATAGGTAATGGAAATTCAAAACATATAAAATAAATAATTTATACATCAAAAAATCAGTTCTTTGGCATTCAATTCTTTATTAATGAAGTTGTTTTAATTAGTAGGGAGTACAATAATTTTGTAATCAAACAATAGGAGAAAACATATTCACAATATAATTTATTTGAATAAATAGATGTGTGTAAAATAGTTTATTAAGAAACAAGATTTGTAATTATAAAATATAAAACTATAACTCAAAATTGTGAAATTACTTTGTATTTTTTGTTTCTTATGTATATAGAGAAAGAATAAACCAAGTTTGGAGTTAAGAAAATAAACCATAACATAAAGAACAATATCTCATTCCAAAAATGTCTCCATATTAAAATGACATTAACTTTCTTGTATACCAAGACTATTGTTATTCATATATAATATAAAATTTCTGACAAGCATGAAATTAGCGCTCAAATATGTAGATGAACTTGGAGTAAACTCTATTTATGTTAATAAAAATTCTCTTTATTTACATATATGCTAGATAGATTGTAATTGAATGTATTTAAAATATCTTATTTGAGTTACATGCTCATTTCATGCTTGTTTCAGAGGATTATTAATCACCAAAGGATTTTAACCTCCAATTTCCTATTTCAATATATATATATATATATATGAACATATTATGTTGGTTTATATATATGTTTTCACCCACAATTGCCTATTTCAATATCTATAACAAAATTTTTTAGTTGATAACTCTTATCATCAATATTTTTACGACTTACTTCCGTGGAAGCAAAAATTTTCTTTCATTCTTTCACAATGGCTTCTTCTCTGCAACAAATTAGGCTACTCTTTCCTATACTATTGCCTTATGATGTTTCTTTTGCAACACGTGGTGCAATTGATAGTTTATGCATTTTGAGCCTTAGGTTTAATATAGCATGAAGGTACTGACCTACCAACAAGCAAGCTAACCAGCTTGCCTATATGCATTTCCCCATCTATCCAACCCAGCCGCAGCTCATGTCATGCATGGTAAAAACATAGTGGGAGTCAAAGGAGTTGAAAGCTTATTCTCAAGCGGGTCACGCAAAGTAGAGATACACGGTCCTTAACAAATGAGGGAACTAAAGGGCGGAAACTGTATTTCCCCATGAGCCCCATCCAATATTTCAGTAATTAAAGTAACATTACATTGGCGAACGGAATCTGACCGACTTCTCTATGCCACATATGACCCTGAGAGTCACTATATTGCCACACATCTCTTTAGATGTTTGCAATTTCCTAAAGGGCTCGATTATGAACTTTAATCATGCCAACTGTTCATTTGAAAATCTAGGGAATGCTTTTCAAAGCCAGAGACAACACATGCAAATTCTTTCCTGTCCTCTTTTCTTACTTTACTTTTTTTTCCAACAATATTTATTACCATACTTCTGTGTGGAAGGGATTTTAATTTTAGGTAGAATATTGTGACCCAATCATAGGAAATGACATTGAAAAAACAAAGTGATGACGCTACACCAACCCGAGATATAAATGGGGAATTAAATCAATTTCCATTTCTTTCTTACTTAGAGAGTGGGATGTAGAGCTCAAAGAAGTATCTTTGCCACTAGTTTTTGGTATCTAGGTGGAGCATCATGGACAAAGGTGAAGGACTACAGCCTGCAAATATCAATAATAGACAAGAGCCTTACATGTCATTTGCAAATGAAGTTTTCTTTTATAAATGTTCATCTTGGAACAAAAGATGAAAGAGTCCAAGCTTAGACCTATTAAAAGATTACAAGGTACGTATTGGATTATTTTCATCTAGTGCTCCGGTTTGTACGAGGAATTTATACGGTTGGTATCATGGTCTTGCAGTATAATTATTCTTGCATGGAGAAATGCGTATTTTTTTCACCATTGTTTCTTGACATCTTAATGTTTGATTGAAGGAATGAAACTATGAATCGGTTGATGGAAAAATACGTGGAGTTGAAAGACAAATACAAATTGACCAGTTCATTGGACCTAATACTAACAAGTTTTGGCGATAAACCTTGCCACAATAATTGGGGAAAAACCTAGCCACTGCACCTAATACTAACAGGTTTTGTGGATAAATCCGGCCACAAAAATTGGGAGGTAAAGGCAGGCATCACATTCATAGTAATCGAAGTTGCAATATGTTATTATTTGTTAATATTAAATTACAGTGTCAATTTAAATCATGGTGTCTATTTAACTCGGAGACGGGAGTGCTCGATTTCTTGCTCCATTCCACGTAATTAAAATAATTCGAAGAGGTGTTAAAAGTGGAGAGGTAGGGTGTGGGAGAGACGAGTCATAACGAATCTAAGACGAAACCTTCGAAGTGGCGATGATTCATCATATCAAACGAGTTGAGGTAGCACGAAACCTTCTGGACACTGGCGATGCTTCATCACATCAAACGAGTCGACGTTCAACCTTTTAAACAAAGGTGGTAACCCATCAAACTGTTGTTGTCGAGAGAGGAAAAAAAACAAGATTGGGAGTGTCTTTTCTATTCCATAGTGAACTTTGTTTCGGTCAGACTCTAGATTTGGTGAATCAACAGTGTAAGAATAAAATATTTGTTCCTGTTTTTGTTGCAGTTTTCCATCTTCTTTGCTTCCAAATTTTTCTTGAAGTTTTGGCTAATATTGTACCGGAATTTCGCTTTCAAAATGTTGTTAGAAAAATTTGCTACAAGATTTTTCTCCGTAGCATGAAATTTAGCAAAGGCAATATCATTTTAACAAAGGAAATATTTTCCTTAGGCATTTTATTCGACACGATTTTTTCGATACCAAAAGTTTAAAGCACACTCAGTTTTTGGTCAGCAAGAATGTGTCAATACCAGGAAATTTAAAGTATGCTCGGGGTGTGCATTTAGAATCTATAAAATAATCAAAATTTCACAGATTTGGATCATTTAAATAACCATAGAAATGCATTTAGATAAAATTTTGAGATATGATCGGGGTATGTATTTTTAAAATCACGAATTTGTAGAGAGTGACGCAACTCTATACCGTTCGTCTGCTAGAAGACTCTAGCTTAAAAATTAAAATTCTAAAAGTCTAAAGAACTTGATATTGATAAAATGTTGCTCAGAATCTATTCTATATTTCTGATGTCTGAAAGAAATTCTAAATATTGTATGTTCAGTATACAAAAATCTTTCAACTAGTGAAAACAAATAATTTTACAAATAAATGTATAAATTTATTAATTTCTGAGATCTTGAATTATGATCACACTACGTTAGAAATGAGTTCAAATGCTCGCCGAAAATAGGTTCATTTAAATAGATCAGACATTTATTTTCTTGTATCGCAGGTTAAGTCATTTTATTATTTTTTGTGAAGATTTCAAATAGTTTTTTTTACTCTTGTACTCTATTTCCCTCAAATTTATCTGTTGGAGTATCCATCTTTTGAGATGTTTGAAACAAATGGAAAAAATCCACCACTCTTCCCCATTTCAGGTCTTTGAAATGGACAAAAGACCTTCTATAGAGCTTGAGAAGAGTCCATCCCATGCAGAACTACAGGCGAGTACGACGATTCCAGCACAAGGGAATGAAGTTGCTTCCATGAGGAAGTAGGTGAGGAGTAAAAATAAAACTGCTGACACCAAGTCCCCTTATTGGTTCCCTAAAGGATGGAATAAAAATATAAGAGACCGAGAATCTACTACGACAAGAGGTTCAAAAGATAAGGTATATTTTAGGGTTGTGATGCCTTTGTAAGAAAACCTAGCTGATAATGGATAAAAAAATTCTCATTTTAATTTACACCAATAAAGTGCTTTTTTCTATAGTATTATGTCGAACAAGCTACCGGCTATCAATTCTGGTGTAAGCAAGAAGTTAAATCGTACCTAGAGTTTGGCAAGAAGCCCAAGCTGTAGTCTAGGTTGTTGTGAAGTGTCAAAGATCAAGCATCTCCTACTCGAGGTATTGTTCTTCACTGCAGATATTGTTTTGTTATAAGATATCACTCGTAATATTTGATGTATATTTTTTTGAGTACGCATTTCATGAAATTATATGATTGCTTCATTTTGATTATCAGCCTAACAACAACACCAATACTCTAGCAATGATTTTTTTTACTTCTCCTACTCCTTGTGAAAGCATGTAATGTATGTAAACTCTCAAGTTGCATCCTTCGCACCTTCCCACCCTGTTCAGAGCTCTGCTTAGCTAATATAGTGTTATTGGTCCTCTGGTCCTTAAAAGATAAAAATGACACTGAAATGAAAAGAAGGAGTTGCAGCTCACAGGTGAGTACTGCACCTGGAGACTGCACTCAAACTGAGAGAACACTCAGAGTTTACTCTACATTCATGAATGAGGAATTACATCATTAAGTACAACACTAGGAATTAGGAAGTTGGAAACAAACTCCTAAATTGTAGGAACTAATCCTAAACTAAGGAGATACGTTTCAACTTGTGTAACCATTTCTCCATTAATATAAAATAATATTAATTATTTTCAACTCCCCCCCTTAATGGAGAAAGGATTATCCTGAACTCCTAGCATCCTTCTAAACAATTCAAACTTTACACGCCCAAGAGGCTTAGTAAAAATATCAGCCATATTATCACAAGTTTTACAATATTCAACAAATATATCTTTTGACTGTAGTTTCTCTCGAACAAAATGGAACTGAGTGTCGATGTGCTTGGTATTTTTATGAAAAACTGGATTGTATGCAAGCTTGATGGTACTCTGGTTGTCAGTTTTAATGATAGTTGATTCTTTCTGTTCTTCTCCTGCATCATTGAGAAGTCTTCTCAACCAGATAGCTTCACATGTGGCTGCACACAATGCTTGGTACTCAGCTTCACATGAAGATAAGGCTACAGTGCTTTGCTTTTTGCTGCTCCATGCTATGACCCCGGATCCAATGCTAAAAGTGTAACCTGTGATAGATCTTCGATCATCCAAGTTACCTGCCCAATCTGAATCTGAAAAACCTGCTAGAGTAACATCAGAATTGTCAGTGTACAAAATACCATAATTACTAGTACCACTAAGATACCTCAACACACTTTTTGCTGCGACCCAGTGACTTTCGAGTGGTTTCGACATGAACTGGCTCAACATACTAACAGAGTATGCCAAATCTGGTCTAGTTGTAGTGAGATATATCAAACTGCCAACTAGCTGTCTATACATAGTGGCATCCACCTCTTTAGTACCATAATCACTGCTCAACTTTAAGTTCTGTTGCAATGGTGTTGCTGCTGATCTGCACTGCTCCATTCTGAACCTTTCCAGCAAGCTTCTGGCATACTTCCCTTGTGTAAGAAAAGTCTGTCCAGAATCTTTCCATACCTCCAATCCCAAGCAGTAATGTAGATTTCCAAGATCTTTCATCTCAAACACTTGTGACATCTGCTGTTTGATTTCTTTGATCAGATTGTTAGCATCCCCTGTTATGATCATATCATCTACATACAAAGAAATCAAAATGATTTGCCTCTGTTTATTAAACTTGGTATACAGATTTGGATCATTCAAGCTCCTATGAAAGCCATGCTGTACAAAAAATGAGTCAATCTTCTCATACCATGACCTGGGTGCCTGTTTTAAACCATAAAGTGCCTTTTTCAATTTACACACAAGATGTTCCTGCCCCTTTTTCACAAAACCTTCAGGTTGAACTAAATAAATTTCTTCTTTCAAGTCACCATTCAGAAATGCAGACTTAACATCTAGCTGGTGTAGCTGCCATGTATGTTTTGTTGCTAAGGAAATTAGCATTCTAATGGTGTTTAATTTGGCTACAGGAGCAAAGGTGTCATCGAAATCTATTCCCTCTTGCTGTGAGTAACCCTTTGCTACCAGTCTAGCTTTAAGTTTTTCTATACTCCCATCTGCATTTATTTTAGGTTTATACAGCCATTTGCATCCTATGGGGTTTTTACCTTCAGGCAATTCAACCAAATCCCAAGTATGGTTTCTGTTTATTGATTCTATTTCCTCATACATTGCAGCCCTCCATGCATCAGATTTACTTGCTTCTTCATAATTTGCAGGTTCTACAATGTTTAAAATGTTTGTCATTAATGCATAGTCTTTCAATCTGGATGGTAATTGAGTCTTCCTACTTGATCTCCTTGGTAGGGACTTACCTCAAATCTGTCTATTTCAGCCTTCTCCGGGCTTGCATCATTGATTACATTACATGTTACTTCTTCTTCTTGTTTCTGCTCCTGCACTTCATCATCCTCACTGTTTTCTTCCATTAGCAATGGAATGTGCCAATCACTGTTAGAGTCATCCTTTCCTTCTTCAACCTGTTCATGAAATATGACATCTCTGCTTGCAAAAACCTTATGAGTCACAGGATTAAATAACTTATATGCCTTGAACTCAGTGCCATATCCAACAAAGATACATTTCAAGGCTTTTGGATCTAAATTCTTCCTATCTGCCTTAGGTATATGAGCATAAGCTTTTGACCCAAATATTCTTAAATGACTCACTGCTGGTTTGAATCCAAATAATGCCTCAAAAGGGGTTTTGAAGCCTAGACATCTAGTAGGACTCCTATTCTTTACATAGACCGCAGTGTTAATAGCTTCTGCCCAAAAACCATTTGAAAGACCCTTACCTTGAAGCATGCTCCTTGCGCACTCCACAAGAGTTCTGTTCTTTCGTTCTGCCACTCCATTCTGCTGAGGAGTGTGGGGCACTGTGAACTGTTGAATAATCCCATGCTGCTTGCAGAAATTCATGAATTCTCCCAACTTGTATTCTCCCCCTTGATCTGAGCGGAGAATTTTTATCCTTTTTCCTGTCTGGTTTTCTACCATAGATTTAAACTCTTTAAAATACTGAAAGGCTTGACTCTTTTTACTCAGAAAGTATATCCATGAGAACCTAGTGCAATCATTTGTAAATAAGAGAAAATAATATGCACCTCCTAATGACCTAGTCTGCATAGGTCCGCATATATCAGTATGCACCAGTTCTAAGACATCTCTTTCTTTTCCATTAACATGCAAAGGGAACTCTTCTCTATGCATTTTCCCTAATGCACATCCATCACAATCCAACTTAACATTATGGAAAACGGGGAGTCCATCAACCATACCTTTTCTCTGAAGTAAGATGAGGTCTTGCAGATTAAGATGACCAAATCTCTGATGCCAGAGATCTTCAGCTGTCGATCCAGTTGCAACCATTGCTTGCTTTGTCATACTTTTCACGTCTAACCTGTACAAGCTCCCCACGCGCACTCCTGTTGCAACTGTTTCCATCTGGCTATCCTTTATGACAGAGTTAGTCTTAAAGAATTGAACTTGCATGTCCTGATCAGTAATCATTGAGACAGAGATCAAATTTTTCTTAATTCCGGGCACATACAATACATTTTTAAGGTGTCTAATGTTACCGCTAGGTAATTTTACCGGAATGTCACCATATCCTTTGATCTCATATCCACTATCATCCCCTAAATAATTTTTCGACCCACATGAAGTTTCTTTTAGACATTCAAACCAGTCCTTCTTACCAGTCATATGTGAGGATGCGCCAGAGTCGACATACCATATGTCGTCCTCATCTCCCTTTGAAGCTGAAAGGGCACAATCGGCTGTAAATAGTCGAAGTTCGTGGCTATGGTCCTCTTCTTCCTCAACAAAGTAACCCTTATGTTTTCTTTGTTTGTTTCTTCCTTCGTCTGCTTGCCTCTTATAACAATCTTTAATCTCATGACCAGGTTTTCCACAGTAAAAACATTTCTTGTTGGGAAAGTTATTAGCAGACATACCTTTAAACGGTCTCTTCTGAAATGTGTTGGCTCCTTTCTGCTGCTGCTGTGGTTGCTGTTGCTGTTGTGGCTTCTTCCCTCTGTACTGTCGCCTTTTCGCCATCAGAGCAAGGTCATTGCTCTGTGATTTCAGATTTTGTCGTCGCTCTTCTTCTTGTAGCAGAATCCCTGTCAACTCTTCAAACATAGGGGCTTTCTCCCTTGCTGCCAACCCTGTGATGAACATCCGATATTCATCTGTCATTCCATTCAATGTGATCGTGACCAGATCTGAATCGGAAACTTTCTCTCCGATATCTCCCAATCTGTCCTTCAGGTCTTTGACTCTCGCAATGAATCCAGCAGCGGACTCATTCTCCTCCATCTTCATCGCAAACAACTTGCCTTTGAGTGACAAGACACGATTTGTATTTTGTGTCTGGTATAGGTTTTTAATCATCGTCCAAATGTCAGCGGCCGATTTACAGTCTCTAATATGTGGGATAATATTGTCCTTGACGGACATCTTCAATATGACCTTTGCTTTTGTCTCCCTTTTATCCCAGTCTTGTTCTTGTGCAGCTGATCCTGGTCTCAGCTCACTTCCTGTAACGATCAACCACGCATTTGCGCTTTCAAGTAAAGTTTGTATCTTGAATTTCCAGTTGGAGAAATTCGATCCATCGAGTTTGCCAGACTCGTGGAGATACGATTCTATACTGTTATTCATATTGGATTGATAAAAAAATATCTGATCCTCTGATGAATAAATCAACTGAATAATTGCAGGACACACTAAAAAAAAATTACCACATACCAGATCCTGACCACTGTTTTTTCAAACAAAATTTGTACCTTCAATGTGCCACCACCGGGCAAAACCGATCTGCTGCCTCCGAGCAAATCAGGAGCTTCAATGCGCCACCACCGGGCAAGTTCGATCTGCTGCCACCGAGCAAATCAGGAACTTCAATGCGCCACCACCGGGAAAGTCCGATCTGCTACCACCGAGCGAATTCGGAACTTCAATGCGCCACCACCGGGCAAGTCCGATCTGCTACCACCGAGCGAATTCGGAACTTCAATGTGCCACCACCGGGCAAGTCCGATCTGCCACCCCCGGGCAAATTCGGAACTTCAATGTGCCACCACCGGGCAGGGCCGATCTGCAAAAAGAATTGCAGACCTTCCCAACGAGAAAGAGGCTGGCGATTTTCTGATTCGAAAAATCCACGCCGAAATCAAAATGCGTGCGAGTCCCAGCCCTGGCGCTTCTCTGATGCGAAAAATCCACGCCAAAACCAAAATGCGCACAAGTACCAGCCCTGGCGCTTCTCCAATGCGAAGAAGCCGCGCCAAAATGCTCCAAAATCGAAATCCCCGCGCCAAAATGCTCCAAAATCGAAATCCGCGCGAGTCACCAGCCCTGGCGCGCTTTTCGCGTGTATTTCCACGCCACTCGCGAATTTTGGCGCGTTGGCGCGACTGTTCGCATTAAAACCGCGCCAATGGCGCGACTGTTCACAAAAAATCCGCGCCAACCTTTTCTTCTGCTCAGAGATGATCAGTCATCTGAGACCTATCCTTCAGGTGTTACTTCAGTCCACCTGAATCTACGAAAAAAACTTATGTAAGCTCTTCCGCCACTACAGTTCTGTAATCAATGATGCATCCTAAAAAAAAAAAGGCTGTCCCTACTCTGAGCTCCGATACCAAGATAAAAATGACACTGAATTGAAAAGAAGGAGTTGCAGCTCACAGGTGAGTACTGCACCTGGAGACTGCACTCAAACAGAGAGAACACTCAGAGTTTACTCTACATTCATGAATGAGGAATTACATCATTAAGTACAACACTAGGAATTAGGAAGTTGGAAACAAACTCCTAAATTGTAGGAACTAATCCTAAACTAAGGAGATACGTTACAACTTGTGTAACCATTTCTCCATTAATATAAAATAATATTAATTATTTTCAACTTTAAAACGTATTAGAATGGAGATAGATAAGTTCATTGATACTCCTTATTGTTGCTAGAGGTCCTCAATTGATGTTATTTTTGCTGTAGGTCCTCAAGTGTTGTTACTCATCCTCAACACCCAACTTTCTTGGGTGGTCCTCAACACCCAACCTTCTCGACTTGTTCAGAGTTGTGCCAAGCCGAGATAGATTTTGGTAGTGGAGGTTGCATTGTATTACTAACCATTGTATTAGTAACCATGAGAGCCATGGCAGATGGCTAACATGCCATGAGACATTGTGATTGTTAGAGACACTCGATTGCACGTATGAAATATTGAGTTACACGTAAGATCGTCATTTATGACAACATTTTGTGTTTTATAATAATACTAGAAGTAATGGTCACATTACGCAACGATAGAAAAATGGCCTCGACCGTATTTTATTTAAATAAACTTTGTAGAGTTTGTCTGGTCTCTATGCCTTGAGAAAAAGCTAAATAAAATCTCAAACTTTTCAAACCGGTTCATTGACTAATGCAAAGTCATTTCAATGTTTAATAGGCTCAACTAAAGGTCAATACAATATATACAACAAAAACTTGGTTAAAATATTTTTAGTCTCTACCCAAAATAAAAAGCGCAAATTCCAACGCATATTGATTATAATAGTCCCAAAGGGCAAGAAATAATAAAAAGCCACTTAAATAAATATGATGGAAGGTTGGAAGCCCTTTTAGAAAACGGCTTATTGAATTTCCACATGCTTATGTATATTTGGACCCTTAAAATTGGAAGAAGCTAAAGCTCGGACAAACTGGAGGTGATTTGACACCTCCGGTCGACCCCTTTCCGGCACGACCCCGCTCTCCAGCTCATCTCTCTCCGTTTTTGAGAGCTCCGCCAACCTCCTCCGCTCCTCCCCTGCCCTCCAGTCGTCCGTCATCCTCACCTACCACAAATTCGTCCACTTTAATGCTGCTGCAAGGTATCTCCGTATCACAGCTCCCGCCTTGATTTCAAATATTTTCAAAAATGCGAGCCCGCTCTTTTGCATATTGATTCCTTGTTTAGTTTTGTTTGTCAATGAAGTTCATTGTAGAGGATGGAATAACATGACATCGCCCTCCAAGATCGCTCTGCCAGTGAAAAAGATCAAAAGCAAACAACGAATGAAGCAATGAAGGGCGAGCTACACAGGCATGATGATGACATCTATAGCGCTATGACTGAAGAATTGAAATCTCTGAGTTATCAAACACTTGTATTGTTCCGGTATTGTGCTCGCAGGAGATGGCATTCCGCCCACAGTAGAAACGAAGGACTGGCTTCATTTTGATTTCCTCTACGGCGGTGCTTTATTTTTGCAAGACGGAGGAAACGCTTTTCTGGAGAGCTTGTATTTAGAGGTTTAAAGATTCATTTTCGAGGAAAGGCTTTTCTGGAGAGTTTTTTTTTAAAGGTTTAAAGTTTCATTTTCGTGGAAAGGCTTTTCTGGAGAACTTGTGTTTGAACTTTCAAGGTTTAAAGATTCACTGTCTTCACGAAAAGCTCGACACAGGGTTTCACGAATTCTCTCATATATTTGTTTTCGGAGGTGTCAGGGAGCGGAGAGTTGTTAAGGTCAATGAGGTAATTGTGGAATTTGAAGGGAGGCTTCGAGGTTGGGAGCCTCCTATCATTTTAGGGGTGGGGCATTTTCTGCGACACCTTTATCTCGAAGACGCGAGCAGCAACAGAAGCAGCGACTGCAGCCTCCACATCGGTGTCGTATTCATTGGACTTGAATAGCTTTCCGTTGAGTACGCGGGGTCTCATCACTTGCGCATACCACTTCTTCCCTTCAGCAAATTTATGACGGACCATGGCGAAACGAGACCGGCTCTGCCCTTTTTCATATTCCCTGCTCCTCACCCATTGCTCCACGTCCACCTCCATTTCTTCATCCTCCTCTTCAACTAGTTTCTCATCTGCGAGCCTTTCATTCTGATTCCATTTCTAGTATTTCCTGATCCTCTCCATCACTTCGATTCTTAAGGTCAGCAGATCCTCGCATTGCTAATAAGCTCTCATCCTCTGGCAGATTTTCACTGTGGAGTGGTGATCCATCACTCATTCCTGATAGCTTGTTATCTTCTCTGTGGCCAATATTTTGAACCCCGCAACTGCTTCTTTGTCCTGCCATTTTTTTATTTGAGTTTCAACCTTCTTCGTTGTTTGATCGGAGAACAAGTATGTAATAAAACCCGACTTCTCTATGTGACTAGTTATGTAATCAAACCCTCCAAAAATATCACAACAAAATTAAGTGAATTGGATTTTGTTATATATTGCTGGTTTATATATACTTTGCGCTATTGTGCCGATTTGTAATTCAAATAATATTTGGATTTTAGGTCGGTCAAGAGCTTCTTAGCGTGCCCATGGATGAGATCGTGCGCATAGATGAGATCAGTTTTTCGGGTTTAATATATCTTAAATTAAAAAAAAAAAAGCTAATTAATACAGGTCAACTCAATGGGTTAACTAATTCTAAATTATCATATTTTTAGGATGATTTATTTTAAAAATATAATATAGATTACCTAGAAGGTATGATAGAGAATAATAAATATAATATAGTTATTATAATGATATGTATTCATGGTACATATCATTATACATATAGTTATAATAAGTGATATTTGATAATTATTAATATCAATATTTATAAGTATAAACGTGAAAACAAAGTTATAACATAACTATACGGATTGTTGTTAGTGTAGAATATGAACTCAAGGTAACTTGGTAGGTTAATTGGTATTTTTAATAATTTCAATAAATTCAAGGTAAATATGTGAAGATTTAGTGGGTTTTTGTATATTAGATTGAGAGACACTTGTTGTATATTAGATTGAGACATTGTTTATCAAGTGCATACTCCAAGCTAAGCTGAAAATGAAAATCTATGATAAGTTCTCTAAAAGCTATATAGAATTTTTGAAAGTTTCCAACTATTCTTTAAATGTAATCAAACCTCTGAAAAGAGTATAATTGTTGATATATAAAATATCAAGAGAGTCATGTCATCAAGTTGTAGGGTGATAACAATTGTGGATTATGGAAAATGGAGACTATTTTGACTAAAGGAAGAAGAATAATAGAAATAATATTTCCATTATGATAGGATTTTTGACATTTTCTTTGTTGCACTTATTTTTTATAAAAAGACTTAACTTTATAGTTTTGAATGTTGGCAAAACATTGACTAAGGAGCGAATCCTTGAGAATAAAAGCAATGTCTCATCCTGTTATAGTTTTCATTCCACTGGAACATCCCATGTCATTGAAAAACCCTAGTTACCATGCAACCCCCACTTGATCTTGCTAAATAGGCATGACCATCAACTAAATATATCACTTGGAATACATCTAGCTAAGTTGTCATAATCAAACCCGAGTTGATCATTGTTCATTTAAGGCATGTTCACTCATCACCATCCAACTATATGCATCCTACTATGACCAATCAAATTTGAATAAAAATGGTCCAACATGAGAGAATAATATCATCCATCTATGTTGACTTATTCCTCATTAATTAGGAATTCACATAGCTTCAATGCACTTATCATGGTTTTTTCCTTGCCACATACAACACACAATATATCACATTGACAACCATACCATGTTATACTCAAGTGTTCTTAATGTAACACATCATTGGTCATCTATCCTACTCCATGAGACATCCTTGGTTCTCCTAGAATATTCCTAGTAAATTATCTTAATCACTTTATCAATCACGATGAAATTATCACCAAGCCTCCCATAGCATATGGAATC
The DNA here is from genome assembly GCA_034641835.2 of Pinus albicaulis. NCBI lineage: Eukaryota > Viridiplantae > Streptophyta > Pinopsida > Pinales > Pinaceae > Pinus > Pinus albicaulis. The sequence goes on along the minus strand of CM076584.1, from coordinate 622,435,139 downwards.
ACCATGCAACTTTCCAAGTATTCCCAACATACCCTACATTGTACTATCGTCAATGGCACCTCAAGTGCGAACTCACGTACTCCATATATTAACCCCCACTTGAATTATTGATGTTGTCATCAAGAAGGCTCTGATCAAAGGGGTGTAGGAGGTGTAGAGAAATCTCAACAAATTCCACATTTAAACATGGATCTATTATCATTTGTCATAGGGCTAGACTTTCCATTCCATTTGAGCATCTCAAACCACACAAAAATCCTAATTGCCATGTTGCATCAACATGACCTCGCTAATTGGCCATGACCATCAACCTCTTATATTACCCACGATATGCCTAATCAACATGTCACTGCCCTATCTACTGATTAAGAGATATGAGTAGCATAGTATATTGTTGAGTGGAAAATCAAGGTCTGCAGCCAATTGGTGTCATTTCTCAAAGATAAATGTTATGTTATATTGTGATGTTTTGTAGATTACATGTTTATGAAATATCTATGCTGCAAAGGTTAAGAATAGGATGCATTGCATAATATTGTGCATTGAACGTGTAAAATAGAGCAGAATCAAGGTAATTTTTCAAAGGCCAGGTTACAACGATAGTAATATGCCTGAGTGGGTGATTGGTGGTGCTGCAGAAATGGACAAGTAAAAAATGATGGGCAGTGGCCTGCTATAACTAATGTATAATCAACCAATAATGGTTGGATGCCCACTCCCAAGGACAACAAAAACTCTCCTTATGCAGGTCTCAACCCAGCAACAGTTCCTTCAGGATTTGAAAAATGTGTTTATTTCTTTTCATACCATAAGGAAAGACTTTATCGGCTTTAATGGTTAAGTGCCAGCTGGAAATTTTGGAATGTTAGTGTTATTAAATATGCCCAGGTGGCGGTTTTGTTAACTTCTATGTCCTTAGGTAGCTATGGCAATTATTAAGGCATCTTTCACATGGTATACCTAAGCTTGTGGTGAGCGCCACACAACACCCTAATTTTATAAAAAAATGCCTTGTGTGTACATTACTGTTATATTAATAAATAAAGAAAACATTTTATACTAAAATATGGTACCCTGACTCTGAAATGGCTTTAAAACCTGTTATTTCCTAAACATAAGAAAATGTATCTATACAGATATTCAATCAAGGCAACAACTTTTAGCATTTCAGCATGGAATATGGTGATTCATAATTAATACACCTAATAGAAAATACAGTAAGGTTTGTAAGGCTAGAATAAGGACCTCCCTGTGACGAAAATGGCTGTGGAGGGCCATGAGGACACATTGGCATTGGGGCAGAATAAGTCATGGGGGTGCTGAGACTTGCGGAATGGGATGCCTTGAGATATGAGGTTGCATCATGCCTCGTGAAGGGCCTCGAACTCCTTTGACAGGGCTAGCTAAGCCCGATTGCGCTTCCTCGGCCGGCCACTCTACCTAAGTCGGGGCCTACCTGAGCTGCGACAGTAGTCTTGACTCTTGATTCATCAGGCGGGGGCAGGCCTTCGACTGTCATAGTAATCAATTCTTCCCCGCGGAGGAGGACGAGACCCTCCCAGGAAATTTTTAAAACCCTATTTCCCTGTGTTTCTTTGACATCGACATTAACATTTTGATTGTCCACCGCCTCTGCTAGAGGAGGAAGATGACAATGAATTACAACCAGACCTACTTGTTGGGACTCGACTCTATTCTCCTTGTCCTTCGTACAAATTAAAATGGAAAAAAAAATGTCTGGGCCACTGCTGCTTTCTTTAAACCCTCCCCTATGTTACATGTCAAAGCTCGTTGTGCTAATAATCCCAAATATGGCTGGCTTACGCTATATCGTTTCTTTTAAAAATGCAAAAGGTAATCATTTTACTTTGAACAAATCAAACCATCAATCATGTTGGCCATTAAAAGAAATTATTCAAACCATCACCATTCTCATATAACTTCTTAGCATTTATATTGGAAGATTTAATGTGTTTGGATCCAATTAAGGAAGGTGGTGGCAAATTCCTTTTATATCCTCAATATTATCTACAAGGTAATCCAATCGTAACTTGTAGCAACTCTAGGTAAAGTCAAGTAATCTCAATTCTTATAAAGAGGCACCATTGTGAAGATGATAGAACATCCCCTAGAGCTATTGATTTATAAAATTCCAAATAATTAACAATAAGTGAAGGGAAAGACCATTCAATTATAAACATGAAATGCAAAGTAGGAGGACTCATGAGAATAAAACCATGAAATAATTTTTTTACATTATGGCTAAAGGTTATCATTCCATTCTAACAACACAAAATATAGGGAATATTCTTAAACCTCGTATGAAATAAATACGTAGCCTAATGAAGCCACAATTTCATCCATAAAACAATAGAAATTCTAGCTGGATTTTGAGAAAATGTAGTGGAAGTTATTGAAAATATAGGTTGTAGTTGTCAAGCTTGAAGATTTTGGGTGCCCCAAGGGTCCTTAATGTTGTTTAATCCATTTTTTCCATCAAAAGAAAAATTTAAACACTAGCATAGTGGCATATTTTGATGAATTTATCGTCATATTCTAGCGAGAAAATCATCATCTAGACAAAATTATGGCCTCATTGGACAATGCCTAAAAGAAATGAACTTTTATTCTAAAATAAAGCCAATTGTTCCAATAGGTTTGATCGTACTTAACATTGGCCATTCCCAATGATGAGATTCCATGTGTGTTAAGACTTACGTTATGTGAAGGAATAGGATAAAATTCCATTTGTTTTAAGGCTTATGTTATGAAGGAGATGATTGCTAGCAATATTTACAATGAAGAGGTTAAAAAAAGTTCCAAATTAAAAAATATTAAAAAAATGAAAAATAAAATATAATTTCTTTATAATCTGATTTAAAGAGTGAATAAGAGGATATTAAATGAGTGCATAAGCATTGAGGATGTCATTACGGCTGCAATAATCTGAGAACAATGATAACAATTACGACGATGCAAATAAAGATGAATGAGCTTCTCTTGGTTTCAAGAATAATTTATTCTCTATTGAACAGGGCCAACCACATGAAGGTGGAAGCTCATATGGCCCCTCGCATCCCCCTCACATCACTCACATTTCCCCAATACCCAATCTATGAAATAGAATACGAAAAAACCAAAAATTAATTAAGGCCTTAAACAAAATTTTCATGTGTTTGTATAAATACATAATTTTAGTTTAGCATGTACACTAGTATGGATATTATTTGTTGGTTTGACACAATAAAAAACATGTAATTGATGCAGCAAAGCTGCAAATGTTTAGAGTACGCGCGTAACCTGTGACTTATGGGCCCACACCAGCAGTGACCAATCATGGCGGATCGCACTTCAGAACTTTTATAACTTACCTCCATGCAACTTCTAAACTTTAAAAATTTAACAATAAACACGTCCTCTCTGCTCGCACGTTCCTTGCTGCTTGCACGTTCAATCGGCCTTTCTTCACATCACATCACAAACTAAATCACTTACCGTGCAATGTCTTAATAATAAACATAAAACATCGCCAAAGTGTGAAATACCCTAGGGATTGTGACTTAATCTCCCCCGTTGATCTATGCAAGATATAAAAGTCCTTTTGTGTCTTTGTTGTTCGCACCATCAATCGGCCTTCTTCGAATGTGTTCTGCGATCAATGTGACTTCCAAGTCAATAGGGAGATAAAAAGTGATAGTTTAAACCAAACTGTTGAATTAAAATACAAAAACACTTGGAATTAACAAGAATGAAAATATACACAGAGTCGAGCCCGTGATGGCTGAATTTTACATTGCTTCTCCTCTCTATCCACTCCTCTCTCACACCTCTCTCACACTTATTCCACACCTCACACCCCTTTTCCTATTAAGCCAATTCATGCTTATATATACCTGAAAGTGGTTCTCTCGTATTTTATTAGCTCTCTGCTGAACCACTCTAACAAACTAATTCCATCCTATCTTAATTGTATAATCTACTTGGTGTGATCTCTTCGCAGGGAGAACCAATTTTATATTTTTATTCCTATTTAAGTTAGGAAATAAAAACAAACTAAATTCTCACAATTAAAGCTAAATAAAATATTAATAATGGAACTCTGAAAGAGCTCTTAAAGGTTGGATCCAAGCCAAATGGAACCCCAAAGGTGCAATAGAACTCCAGCTTGGTTCGAAAGGAATCTTCACCATAGTTTTCACTCTCCTAGAAGACAAGGAAAAAATCTTTGAAGGGGGACCGTATTTTTTCAACTCTGTTGGTCTTTACATGAGATTCTAGAAGGAGAAATTTACTCCTGAGAAAGAGGATTTCACTCATGTCCCAGTTTGGGTTAGACTTTATTCTCTCCCTACGGACTACTAGGCACCTTCAGTTCTCCAAGCCATTGGAAATAGTCTAGGAGAATATATCAAGATGTCCAAAGGTACAAAGAATGGACATTATATCTCATACGCTCGGATCTGTGCCTATACTGATGTCTTTGGCGCCCTTCCAGAAGCCATCAACCTGAAATTCAGAGATGAAACATGGACTCAAACGGTGGACTACGAACACACACCTTTTTGTTGTTAGAAGTGCCACAAGCATGGTCATCTCTTTAGAGACTATCCACAGAACCATCCATCCCCAAAAGAAAATCAAGTTGGCAGGAAGGATGAGCAAGGATTCATCAAAGTGAGTCACAAAATCAAGCAAAGCAGAAGGAGCAACACAGGAAAAAAACTCCAAAGCAAGCATAGCAAAACAAATATGACATCCTCTCTTCCATAACAGAGGAAACATGACAACATAGCAATAGAAAAGAACAGAACAATGAACAACACAAGGACATGGACATATATATGGAGAACACAATCACTCTCTCTCAAGAAGAATAAGAAACACAGGAAGAAAATGATATGGACTTCACACAGGACCTACGATCGTCAGAGGAAAAAGCGATAGAGGACATCCTAATGGGTATGGACCTGCAAAAGATCTCAAAGGAATGGACACCAAAAGGTTTTGAAGGAATACCAGAAAATTACCTACAAAGAATTGAAGAAGCATATACTCTGCAACAAAACTTTCAAAATCAAAGAGAACACCAAAGCAAGGGGAAGAACCAAGCAAGAGGAATCAAAGCGAACCTCAAAGCCAATAACTAGATCACAAAGGGGCAACCAAAGAAAAGTGGTCAAAAAACAAATAGTCAACACCTACAAGAGCTCGATAGTAAACTTATCAATGTAGGCAAGGTAAAGGTTCTGTCTCTTACTTCCAATATTTTATTATGATTTGCACATCTTGGAACATCAGAGGACTCAACAGTCCTACAAAAAAAAGGATCCTCAAATCCAAAGTTACCTCAGGAAAAACGGATATTCTAATGCTACAAGAAACAAAAAGTGGACTGTTCGAAATGAAGGCCATTCAACAAGCCTGCTTTAGGAAGCAGTACAGTGATCTATCTATTGCTTCCTCTGGCACTGCTAGAGGCATAGACATGTTTTGGAAAGACTCAAAGTTTCATTTGATCAACTCCTTTGCTTCCAGGCATGCCCTCACTACGATTCTCCAAATCACAAGAACTAAAGAGAAGCTATGTATCACCAACGTCTATGGTCATCATATGGTTCATGAGCATTATGCCTGGATCAACCATCTCAAAATATTTCTCTAGCCTCTCAGTCATTAGTACCAGCTTCTGGTTGGTGACTTCAATATGATCCTAAATTTGGGCCAAAAAAAGGGTAGGCTCCGTATAATGGACTCGGACTCTCTAGCTTTCCAAAGCATGATAGATGACTTGGGATTTATAGATTCCCCCACTAAAAATGGAACCTACGCCTGGAATAACAAGAGAGGAGGTGAGCGTCAAATCGCCTCCAGACTTGACCCGTTTCTCCTCTCGAAAGAGTTATTCTTCTCCTCTCTGGAAATAGAATCTAGCATAGCCCCACAAGTTGGCTTTGATCATTGGCTGTTTGTTTTAAACATTAAGATCTCTGAAAGGCTGAAGAATGCACCCTTTAGGTTTGAGGCGTTTTGGCTCTCCCACCCAGATTTCCAAGATAGAATTAAGGAATGGTGGACCATATCACTCCCTCAGCACGGCAGCAAGATGCAAGGCTTCCATCAAAGACTAAAATTCATCAAACAAGAATTAAAGAAATGGAACCAGAAAACCTTCAGAGATATCACAACGGAGAAAAAAATGATATAATTAAAAATGAGAGCACTTTAACAAAGAATCATTCAAAATGGATTGACAGAGGAAATCAAACAGGTAGAAACATAACTTCAGAAACAATGGGAGGTAAGAGCCTCCCAAGAAGAAACCCTTTGGAGATAGAAATCTAGGATCAACTGGCTCAAGGATGGGGAAAAAAACACAGCCTTCTTCCACAAATCAATTATCCAACATAGAAAGCACAACATAATTCTCAACCTCAAAAACAAGCAAAGTCTTTTGCTTAATACCCATGAGGAAATTGAAGAATAATTGCACTAGCACTTCTCAAGTATCCTCAAAGAAAGCAATCAAAACAATGAGGAACACATCAAGAATATCACCAACAACATCCATCCATCTCAACCAGAGAACACAATCAGATGTTGATAAAAAAATAACCATGGAGGAGGTGGAAGCAGCAATACAGTCAATGCAAAATGGCAAGGCACCAGGGCCTGATGGCTTCACCATCGACTTCTATAAAGCTTGCTGGAGCACAATTAAGGAAGATGTCTATGATATGGTGGAGGAATCAAGGATGAAGAAATCCATCTTTCCTTCCCTCAACGCCAATTTTCTGGCACTCATTCCAAAATCAGACAGGGCAGACTCTCCTGATCACTTCAGACCCATTGCTCTCTGTAATGTAATATACAAGATTATCTCCAAGGTTCTCACCAATCGCATCAAACGTCTCTTGCCTCTCCTTATCTCGGCTAATCAAACGGGGTATGTTGAGGGAAGACAAATCATGGACATCATCATTCTCTCTCAGGAAGTTATTCACTCTCTCAAAGACAAGGGCAAACAAGGTATGTTAATTCAGCTTGATATGTCCAAAGCTTTTGACAAGATTAACTGGAATTACATTAGACATAAGTTGGCCGCCTTTGAATTCATCAATGACTGCATCAAATGGATTATGGCCTTGGTCTCGGGGGATTTTTTCTCCATTCTCCTCAATGGCTCCCCCACCTCAATCATCAACCCTTCGAGGGGCATCATACAAGGAGATCCTCTCTCCCCATTCCTCTTTGTCATCATGGCTGAGGGTCTTGGCAGGTCCATCTCTGCAGCCTCCTCCAGCAATCTTATCTCGGGCCTCAACCTCTACCCCCCCTCCCTCCCATTTCCCACCAGAAATTTGTGGACGACACGATCCTTATGGGTAGCCCTACAGCCAAGGAGGCCCATGCTTTTCACAAAATTCTTGATGACTTCACCCTTTCCTCCAGATCCTCAGTCAATGATTCCAAGTCGAAAATATTCTTTCTCAACACTCCCACTACCATCCAAAACCACATCACCAAAATCCTGGGATTTCAGAAAAGCTATTTCTCCTCAAAATACCTAGGCTTTCCCCTAACAGACAAACCTCTAGCTTGCTCGAACTAGGAACCCCTCATTTCCAAGCTCAAGAAAAAGATCTCCAATTGGACATTTCACTCCCTTAATCTAGCGGGAAGATTAGTCCTTGTCTTCTCTGTTCTTCAAGCCATGCCTCTATACCAACTCTAAGCCTTAACGTCTCCCTGCTCCATCTCGAACCAGATCAGAGCCATTCAAAGAGACTTCCTCTCGAAAGGCAAAGCCAACAATGGCAAATGGGCCTTGGTGGCCTCGGACAAAGTTTGTATGCCCAAGAAAGAGGGCGGTCTTGGACTTTGTGATCCAAGCATCCTGGGCAAGACTATGGGTGCCAAGACCTGGTGACGCTGGCTCACTAATCCTCCCACCCCCTGGGCCTTGTTGTGGAAAGCCAAATATGCCCCCACGCACCCTTGGGACTCTCTTATTAGGCTCTCAGGCAACCTTAGAGGCTCTCCTATCTGGAATCAGGCGTGGGACAACGGATCGCTCATTCAAAATCATAGCTTCTGGGAGATTGGTAATGGTGAGAATGCCCTGTTCTGGGCGGATGCTTGGGAGCAATGCCCCAAACTTGACTTGGAGATTTACAAGCCAGCCAGAAGGCACCTGGAAGCACAAAATAAACACAAATTCAAAGACTATTGGAAACTCTCGGTAGTCTCCAAGTGGAGGGAATGGGTGAACATCAAAGACATTATCCCTATCCCTTTCCACCAGCCGATGAACATTCTTATAGACGAACTAAAAAACAGGCAAATTCAAAAGGAAGAAGGACTAGACATCCTGCATTGGGGCAGAAATGCGGCAGGTAGATTCAATATCAAAGAATCTTATAACATCTTGCAAAGCCCCACCCCTGTTCCACAAGACCGCAAATGGAAAAGACTCTGGAACAGGAACCAATCGCCGAAGATCACACTCTTTCTTTGGTTGGTTATGCACAGGAAAATTCTAACTTGGGATAATCTATTGAAGAAAGGTTTCATAGGACCCTCTGTGTGCACGTTGTGTCACTCTGACGCGGAAATAACCAATCACATCCTCAACACCTATCCTTTTGCTTCCAACATTTGGTCCTGGCTCCTTCTTGTCTTCAAAGCCTCTGATTTCTCTCACGATTCCATTCACACCTCTCTGGAAAATTGGCGTCCCGACTTTTCCAATCAACCCCTCATCAACTTAGCTTAGAACCTCCTCCTGGGAATCATCTACTGGGCCCTTTGGAAGGAACGGAACTCCCGCATTTTCAAGAGTAAGGCCTCAAAGGAAGAACAACTTCTCCACAAAATTAAATGCAATCTATGGGAATCAGCCTCCATTGCCAAACTCCAGAACCCTACTCACCCGTCCTTGGTGGATGAATGCAGAATCCTTACCCTTCTCAACCCCCCCCCCCATCATCCACCCTTTTCCCTGTCGACTCTATTCCTTCCTTGTCGTTGTCTATTTCGCATCCTCCTGATCATAACTTCACAAAGCTCAATTATGATGGAGCGTCCAAGAACAACCCAGGCATGGCATGATTCAGTGGAGTTTTTCGCAACTCTCAGGGCTCCACCCTCTGGATATACTATGGAAATCTGGGGCACACCACTAATAATGTAGCGGAGCTCCACGTGCTGGCTCATGGATTGGCAATTTCCAAGCACAACAACTACTGGCCCCTTCTTGTTGAGGGTGACTCCAATGTTGCTACCCAAGATTGCAAGAAGCTTCAGTAGGGGCGTAGCGTTTCTCTGGTTTCCGATTGCTGGCGTATCAACAAAATCTTACATAAAATCAAAGCAGGTATAGAGGAAGCGAGAGGGGTTTCTTTCACGGCAGTCAGAAGGGACACAAATAAGTTGGTAGACTACCTTGCTAACGAAGGCGTAAAGTCATCAACTAGACTTGTTTCTCAGGACTGGAATTCAATGGACTCTCCAATGGTAAAAATCGCTTGCACAAACATTAATAAAATAGACCTTCAAAAGGTGTTGGTCTTGTCAGAACCGCCTTCTCCTATCACTCATGATGACCTGGTACACAATACTCCCTCTCATGGTTGATCGTGGTGGTGGCTTGTCCTTGGAACGCTCACCTCGGTACACCTCCACTCAAGGCCATCACTCCAAGCCAACCTCCATCACTCTTTCTTGCATGCGAAACAACTGTACGCGTGCTCCTCACTCCCCTTGGCCCGCCCCCTTAAATTTCTCGCACCTCGCCTTCATCCCTCATTATTTCCCACTGTTGTGCTCCCCTCGTACCTTGCGTTGTAGCTACAGCTTCTGGCTCTAGCTGCAACCCTCCATATCTCTGAGCAAGCAGTCGTTCACGGCTCCCCATCATCGCCATCCTCCTCCCCAGCCTCGCCGCAGCCGCAACACCTATTGGGAGAATCCTTCCCATCACCTAGTCACGAGAGCGGAGACCTTGGCATGCAATGCTGCTCGCATCTTCGCAGAGAACACTTCTGTGTCGATGCAGGAAATTCTAGCTGGTATGGAAGTAGAGGCCTCTGCCCAACGCAGATCCACCCCCTCAGAATCAGTTGACAATGCTTTCCAATGGATCCTAGACCCCGCTCTGGCCAGGAGCTATGAAACCTTTATATCCATGCCATCGATTTGCATTGGCACACCAAAAATTTATTGGCCATTGCGATCCAGAAGCAGAACAATGTTAGCAAAATGCTAGAAATGAAGATGGATGCGTTGTCGGATATATTCTAAGCTTACATAAGAGTGGTTCACCACCTCCACTTCGTTGATAGCTCCTCCCCCCACTACGACTTGTTGAAACGTAGCTCGGTCAAGCAGCATCAGCTGAAGCCCAGAATCAAGGAATAAGTTCATGCCAAGGGGAATCTGTAGGAAGCTGGTCCGTCACACCGCAATCTCCTCGACCTTGAGGAAGGGCCCCCGAATCGCCCGATAAGTGTGGAGGACTATCTCAATGATGAAGAAGAGGCGCAGCCCCCTCGGGTCCATAACTCTCTCAGTTTCTCCTGGTATTTTGTGTTTTCTGTTTGTAAGAAGCTCACTCAGCTCGCGAGATCAAATGATCTTTTTCCAATTCCATGAATACTTCTGTCTGTTGCAGTTATACTATGTTATTATGTCTCCCCATTTAGTTCTTCTCCCTTGTATCCCTCTCCCTGGGTGTGGGCTCGACTTTGCGAACTTGTTGGACTCTGGTCTTCTGCCTCTGAGGCTTTTTTGTACGATATTTTTTTCTACTTAATGTGAATAGATCTTGTATTGTTTTTAATATTTTTTTAATTGTTTTGTGTTGAGTAGGTTGAGTATTGCCATTATATTGTTTTTAATATTTTTTATTGTTTTTTTGTGTTGAGTAGGTTGAGTATTGGCATTGTATTGTTTTTCATTTTTTTTTTTTGTTTATTTTGTCTTGAGTAGGTTGAGTATTGCTATTGTATTGTTCTTAATATTTTTTTTTTTTCTTTTAATAGTTTTTTATTGTTTATTTTGTCTTGAGTAGGTTGAGTATTACCATTGTATTGTTTTTAATATTTTAATATTTTTATTGTTTTTTGTGACGATTTTCATCAACTTGAATCAGGAAAAAAAATATTATAACTTAAGTATTATCAATTTGAATAAGAAAATTAAAAAATGTTATGAATTGAGTATTGCATCAAGTGTTATGCTATAAGTATTGCATTGTCTTTTTGTGAGGGGACAAGTTGAGAAAAAGTGTCATGTGTTAACTATTGCATTGTCTTTTTGTTATGGATCTTTTACAGCCTATTTAGTGATAAATATAACAGAATTTATTACCATTAATAATTATTCTCCATACAGAGTAAAAATCGAGGCTAAATATCAATGATATTATAGTTGGTAATAGCAGTGTCATGCGTTAAGTATTGCCATTGTATTGTTTTTAATTCCCATTGTATTGTTTTTTTAGAGACTTCTGTAAGTTTTAGCGAGCTAATGATCATCAACCTAAAAAAATATTACAAGTAATAATAGTAATAATTATTGTTTTTTTGCCATTGTATTGTATTTAATTCCCATTGTATTGTTTTTAATTGTTTTTATTTTTTCTTTAAGAGACTTCTATAAGTTTGAGCGAGCTAATGATCATCAACCTGAAAAAATATTACAAATAATAATTATTGTTTTTAAAGACTTTTATAAATTTGAGCTAGCTAATCATCAACTTGAAATAATATTAAACATAATAATTAAAAAAAAAAAAACACTTAAATAAAAAAAAAATTAAAACTAGTTTTAATATTTATCTTTAAAATATATATTAAACATTAAAACATATATCTTTTATTCATTTTACTATATATATATATATATATGAATAAAAGATAGATATTTTAATGTTCTAAATGTAATGTTTTAATGTAATGAATGAAACAAAACATTACATTACATTACTTTAGAACATTAAAACATCTATCTTTTATTCATATATATATATATATATACTTTGTCCTGTCATGAACGATAGAATATGTTTTCTTTCATTCATATCACTTTCCATTACATTTAGATACTTCTGAACAGAAATGCAAAACAATTTCAATTTACAGTTTACACCCACCCCCCAACCCGATATGCAATTTACACCCAACCCTAAACCACTAGCAGCACAATCCACGCAGACAAAGATTTCACAACCGACATAACGTACATTCCTTCATTTTGATTCAATCCGACTCTTTTAAGAACCAGTTAGATTTCTTAGTAAAGATATTCCTTTAATTTGATTCAATCAGTTATACCGGTGAGTCTCGTGGACGTTATTAAAACATATTATATCATTTAATTTGATTCAAATTAAGTCTAAGCACAAATTATGAAGAACAATAATTATTAGTAAGAAACCAATAACTTTTTTTGTGAATATACATTGAATTTTAGATTTAACCTCATTTTTAGGTGTTTGCAAATACCTTCAAAATAATATACACTGAATTTTAGATTTAACCTCATTTTTAGGTGTTTGCAAATACCTTCAAAATAATTAGCGTGAGAAAGCTGACAAAAAGGCAACATTATTTAGCTGGTTGAAAAATATTGAATTAAAACGGAACGCCATCTCCAGATATGAACACAATGATAGCGGCGTGAGTCATATAGCAAACCAAAATAGAGCGAAAATATACACTTGAAACTTTCACTGCCCCATATATATCTTAAATTCCTCGTAAATTTCTTAATGCACATACAAAAATGAACAGGAAAAAACAACATATATTTAATGTAAAGGAAGTTCTTTCAAACATATTCAAGTCCACAAAAGGCTCCACGTACACCGTTCAAAACAGCTCCTGATTTCTTCTTCACAGAGATCTGAAGCAAACAAAAGCAAAAGCCGTTACTCAAAATATTCTGAAAGTTCAGCATGCACAAGAAATCCAGGGTTCACAATAGCACGAAATTTCAAACAAAACATTTTCCTGCGAAAGGCGCCAACATATAAAGTTTTAAAAGGCACAAATGCTCAGAAAAAAGGCATCTGCACGGTAAGAATGCAAAAGCTTGAACCTCTCGTGGCTCAAACTTGAAAGAACCACAAATCGCACTTCAAGCAACGAAGAACGCAATTTCATCACCTCATCGGCCGCAATTCTTTTTCCATCATCGTAGCTCCGCGAATCAGCACACCTCCGAAATTGTAGCCCGAAATTGCAGCTTCCAAAATGTTGCCGCTCGGTTGCTCCTTATCTTTAACACGCAAGCATCCAAAAAGCCACCCCATTTTTTCTCCTCGAAAGTGAATCTTTAAACCTTGAAAGTTCAAACACAAGCTCTCCAGAAAAGCATTTCCACGAAAATGAATCTTTAAACTTTTAAACAAAAACTCTCCAGAAAAGCCTTTCCTCGAAAATGATCCTTTAAACCTCTAAATACAAGTTCTCTGTCTTGCAAAAATAAAGCACCGCCGTAGAGGATATCAAAATGACGCCAGTCCTCCGTTTCTGCTGTCGCCGCAATGCCATCTTCTGCGAGCACAATACCGGAACAAGACTAGGGTTTGATAACTCAGAGATTTCAATTCTTCAGTCATAGCGCTATAGATGTCATCATCATGCCTGTGGAGCTCGCCCTTCATTGCTTCATTCGTTGTTTGCTCTTGATCTTTTTCACTGGCAGAGCGATCTTGGAGGGCGAGGTCATGCTATTCCATCCTCTACAATGAACTTCATTGACAAACAAAACTAAACAAGGAATCAATATGCAAAAGAGCGGGCCAGCGTTTTTGAAAATATTTGAAATGAAGGCGGGAGCTGTGATACGGAGATACCTTGCAGCAGCATTAAAGTGGACTAATTTCGGATAGGTGAGGATGGCGGAGGACTGGAGAGCAGGGGAGGAGCGGAGGAGGTTGGCGGAGCTCTAAAAAACGGAAAGAGATGGGCCGGAGAGCGGGTGTTGAAATTACTTTCCGCCGTTCTCTGTATAGGAGGCCGCCTTCCAATTTTATCTGTAGAACCTTGTATGTGAGCCGCTTGCCAAAACCGTTGAGCAGTCAACCTCCGGACCTGAAATTTCGTAAAGCAGATTGAAGAAAAATTCCGCATCACAATTTTCTGCCGTATCATTGCCAAAAAATTGGACCCGGGAAAACTTATAAGACGGATTTAATAAAAATTCCACGTCACAACTTGGGTGACATCAGCAGCAACTTTTGGCACCCGGAATTTTTATGCAGTTTGGTTAAATTTTTGTTTAACGTCCGGGCTCTACGGCGTGGTTAAAGTTCTTTTTAATGTTTGTTCTTTTTAAAAACTATGTACGTACAGTCAACATATATATATGTGCTACACATATATCATATGAAATGAACGTTTTCAAAAGGGAGGCCGTGGGCCATGCCATGGTTAGGTAGTTATTTGATTTTAGTTTTTAAATTTTTTTAAAGTTTTAAAACAGTTTTTTATATATTGTAAAAAAAAATGCAGAGGCATATAAAAAAGATGAAAAGGCCTGTGTGCTGTGTAAGTTTTTATTTTTCACACAGCAGTGAAAAAAACTTGTATAGCACAGCAGTGCATGGTTTAGATTTGTAAGTTGGAATTTTACACACAGCAGAAGTGTAATAGAATTTTGAAAGGCACAGCAGTGCATTCATTTTTGAAGAGACAGAGTATTTTTCCAGAGTGAAATTTTAGAGAGTGTGAGTTGTGTTTTGAACTGTGTTTTGAAGCAGTCAAAGCCTTTTGTATTCCCTCAGTCAGAGGTGATTTTGTAACCAATTTTTTGAAGTTTAATGAAATAGTTTTTACAGTGAAAGCTCCGTCTCCAGTGAAGAAGTTTTTAATATTTTCTCCGTGTTGAAGAGGGGGAATTTTATTCTCCATTGTTGTTCTGGAATTTTAAATATTCCAACATGGTATCGGAGCTAGTCCAGGCTCTTTGAAGATCAAAGAAGCTGAAGGAAAGGAGTTCTTTGTTGCAGCAGCTTCTCCAGCAGAGTGAAGACTCAGCCAAAGAATCCAAAGGTATTTCTCTATACAGTTTTTGAGTCACTGTTGCAGAACAGTGAGCTGTTTTACATACACAGTCAAGTTTTTTTAATCATAGTTAAGAGTGCAGAATGGCTAGAGCCAGCACTGGTATGGGTATGGGAAATGTCCATCTCCCAATGTTTAATGGGAAAAATTATGACTACTGGTCAATAACTATGAGAGCTCTATTTGTCTCCCAAGACTTATGGGAATTTGTTGAGGATGGCTTTGAAGAGCCAACAAATGAAGAAGAGTTTGAAGATTTAACTCAGGCAGAAAGAGAGTTGCTGAAGAGCAATAGGAAGAAAGACTCCAAGGCTCTCTTCTTATTGTATCAGGCAGTGCATGAGAGTGTGTTTCCAAGGATAGCAGCACCCAAGAGATCCAGAGAAGCATGGGAAACTCTCAAGACAGCCTATCAAGGCATGGAAAAAGTGAAGACAGCAAAACTTCAGTTGCTGAGGAGAGACTTTGAGACTCTCTGTATGAAAGAGTCATATACTATTGACTCATTCTTCACTCATGTGATTGGAATGGTCACACAAATAAGATCTCATGGAGAGACTCTTGAAGAGAAGAGGATTGTGGAAAAACTCTTGAGGAGTCTACCCTCAAGATTCGATGTGATTGTCACCACCATAGAGGAGACTAAGGATCTCACAAAGTTCAAAGTGGATGAGCTACATGCATCATTGATGACTCATGAGCAGAGATTGGGTAGAAGTGAAAACTCATCTCTGGAACATGCCTTTAAGACCCAGATGTCTTTTGGAAGAGGAAGAGGGCAAGGCAGAAGCCAAAACAGAGGTGGAAGGAACAGTCCAGCAAATGCTCAAGGAAGAGGTAGCAATCCAAATCAGCATCAAGGCCAAGGCAGCAGCCAGCAGAGTGGTCAGCAGAATGCTCAAGGACATAGGTATGATAAGTCCAATGTCCAATGTCACTATTGTAAAAAATATGGTCATTATGCTAATGAATGTAGAAAGAAGCAGCATGATATGGGAAATAGAACTAGTGCAAATCTCACTAGAGAAAATATCAGCCAAGATAATTTGTTTTTGGCTTGTAATATGGCTGAAGAAAAGAATGAGGATTTATGGTTTCTAGACTCCGGTTGCAGTAACCATATGACAAGAAACTTAGCAATGTTTTCTATGCTAGATGAGAGTGTGAAGTCACAAGTCACACTAGGGACTGATAGTAAAGTGTCTGTTATGGGAAAAGGAAATGTAAATGTTTTAACAAGGAAAGGTGCAAAGAAATCCATAGCAGATGTCTATTATGTTCCAGGAATGAAGTGTAACCTCTTAAGTATTGGACAGCTTGTTCAAAAGGGGTACAATGTGTTTTTTGAGGATGATGTTTGTACCATCATGGACAAACCACCTAGCAAACAATGTATTGCTGAAGTAAAAATGACAAGGAACAAAATGTTCCCTCTTAGAATGAGAGCAGATTTGAAGAATGAAGAAAAGATAGCAGCAGTGGCAAAAGAGGCTATCCAAAGCGAACCAAAAGATGAAAATTGGTTGTGGCACTTGAGATTTGGACATCTCAACTTTGGAGGTCTTAATTTGTTGAACAAAAAAGGAATGGTAAGAGGTTTACCATTGATAGAGAAGCCGGACAACCTTTGTGAAGGTTGTATCTTGGGGAAACAACACAGAGAAAGTTTTCCTTCCGGGAAAAGCATAAGGGCAAAGGCACCCTTAGAGATTGTCCACTCATATTTGTGTGGACCGATGCAAACTCCATCGCTTGCTAGCAGCCACTACATGTTAACATTCATAGATGATTTTACAAGAAAAACTTGGGTTTACTTTTTGAAAAATAAAAGTGAAGTGTTTGAAAAATTCTGCAATTTCAAAGCACTTGTGGAAAACCAGAGTGGGTTGCACATCAAAGTTATAAGGACTGATAGAGGAGGTGAGTATATCTCTAAATATTTTCTACGGTTTTGTACAGAAAATGGTATTCAAAAGCAATTTACAACTAGATATACTCCGCAGCAAAATGGAGTAGCCGAAAGGAAGAATAGAACCATAATGGACATGGTGAGGAGTATGTTAAAGGCAAAGAATTTGCCTAATGATTATTGGGCTGAAGCTGTACATTGTGCAGCATACATTTTGAATAGGTGCCCTACAAAAGCAGTGATGAACAAAGTGCCGGAAGAGGCATGGAGTGGCACAAAGAAAAGTGTCACACACATGAAGGTTTTTGGATGTGTGGCTTATGCACACATTCCAGATCAGCTAAGGAAGAAGTTGGACAGCAAGGGGGAGAAATGTATTTTCATTGGATACAGTGAGGAATCCAAGGCCTATAGGTTATATAACCCATCCACCAAGAAGTTTATTGTGAGCAGAGATGTTCAGTTTATTGAGGAGGAAGCTTGGGATGGAAGCATAGAGAAAACAGTGAATGTTAAACACTGTTTATCTCATGATGAAGATGATGATGAATTGGCTGAAATACATCCCCAAACAGCAGCACCATCACAAGAGCAGCAAGAGACACCCTTGAGGGGAAATGAGAGTTTTTCTCCAAGCACACCACAAGGAGGAAATTCAAGTGCTTCTTCAAGCATTTGTACACCAAGTGAAAGAGCTAAGAAGTTCAGAAATTTGAATGACATTTATGCACAAGAGGCAGCAAATGAAGGTATCAATTCTTTTTTTGCTTTATATTGTCATGTTGATGATCATGTTCATTTCGAAGAAGCTATTAAGGATAAGAAATGGATAGAAGCTATGGATGAGGAGATTAATGCCATAGAAAGAAACAAGACTTGGGATTTGGTTGAACTCCCAAAAAGTAAAGATGTCATTGGAGTTAAATGGGTCTACAAGACCAAGAGTAATGCTGAAGGAAAAATAGAGAGACACAAGGCAAGACTTGTCGTCAAAGGGTATAAGCAAAAGCATGGGATAGATTATGAGGAAACTTTCGCACCGGTTGCTAGAATGGAAACCGTGAGAGCAGTGCTGTCCATAGCAGCACAAAACAAGTGGAAAGTTTACCAAATGGATGTGAAGTCAGCATTCCTAAATGGAGTGTTGATGGAAGAGGTTTACATTGAACAACCTCTCGGCTATGAGAAGAAAGGCCAAGAGCACAAAGTGTGCAAGTTGAAGAAAGCTCTTTATGGGCTGAAGCAAGCGCCAAGAGCATGGTACAATAGGATAGATTCCTATCTACTGGAAAATGGATTTGAAAAGTGTGAGGGAGAACCCACCCTCTACATCAAAGAAAAATATGGAAAAATGTTGATTGTAGTTTTATATGTTGATGATGTTATTTTCACAGGTAATGATGATTATCTTATTGAAAATTTTAAAACAGTCATGAAAGAAGAATTTGAAATGACTGACATGGATTTGTTGAAATACTTCTTAGGAATAGAAGTAGAACAAGATGAAAATGAGATTTTTATCTCACAGGAAAAATATGTTAATGAAGTGCTGGAAAGATTTAATATGCAAGAGAGCAAAGCAGCGATCACTCCCACAGTGATGGGATTAAAACTCAGCAGAGAGGACAGCAGCAAGGATTTTGATCCTAGCTTGTATAAGAGCATAGTTGGCAGCCTCATGTATTTGACTACAACTAGGCCCGACATAATGCATGCTGTTAGCTTAATTTCCAGATTTATGGAGAAGCCAAAGGATGCACATTGGCAGGCAGCGAAAAGAATTCTGAGGTATGTTAAAGGTACAAAAAGGTTTAGTATTTTATATACTGCTTCAGAAAATTCAGATTTAGTTGGATACATTGATAGTGATTGGGCTGGAAGTGTAGATGATCGGAAGAGCACTTCCGGTTATGTTTTTCACATGGGTTCAGGAGCCATTTCATGGGCTTCTAAAAAACAGCCCATTGTAGCATTGTCTACAGCAGAGGCAGAATATGTGGCAGCCACAGCAGCAGATTGTCAAGCAATTTGGATGAGGAGGATGTTAAGAAGTTTGTGCCAAGAGCAGGTAAAAATACAGTGATTTATTGTGACAATAGCTCAGCTATTGCATTATCCAAGAATTCTGTGTTTCACAAGAGAACGAAACACATTGACACAAAGTTTCATTACATCAGAGAATTGGTAAACAATGGTGAAATTGTTTTGGAACACTGCAGAACTCAGGAGCAGTTTGCAGACATTCTGACCAAGCCATTGGGGCAGAAGATTTTTGAGTTTTTGAGGAAATCTCTGGGTATGACTAATAACCCAGCAGCTGAAAGTAAGGGGGAGTGTTGAAATTACTTTCCGCCGTTCTCTGTATAGGAGGCCACCTTCCAATTTTATCTGCAGAACCTTGTACGTGAGCCGCTTGCCAAAACCGTTGAGCAGTCAACCTCCGGACCTGAAATTTCGTAAAGCAGATTGAAGAAAAATTCCGCATCACAATTTTTTGCCGTACCATTGCCAAAAAATTGGACCCGGGAAAACTTATAAGGCAGATTTAATAAAAATTCCACGTCACAACTTGGGTGACATCAGCAGCAACTTTTGGCACCCGGAATTTTTATGCAGTTTGGTTAAATTTTTGTTTAACGTCCGGGCTCTACGGCGTGGTCAAAGTGCTTTTTAATGTTTGTTCTTTTTAAAAACTATGTATGTACATTCAACATATATATATGTGCTACACATATATCATATGAAATGAACGTTTTCAAAAGGGAGGCCGTGGGCCATGCCATGGTTAAGTAGTTTTTTGATTTTAGTTTTTAATTTTTTTTTAAAGTTTTAAAATAGTTTTTATTTTAATATAGTTTTTTATATATTGTAAAAAAAATGCAGAGGCATATAAAAAAGATGAAAAGGCCTGTGTGCTATGATGTGTAAGTTTTTATTTTTCACACAGCAGTGAAAAAACTTGTATAGCACAGCAGTGCATGGTTCAGATTTGTAAGTTGGAATTTTACACACAGCAGAAGTGTAACAGAATTTTGAAAGGCACAGCAGTGCATTCATTTTTGAAGAGACAGAGTATTTTTCCAGGGTGAAATTTTAGAGAGTGTGAGTTGTGTTTTGAACTGTGTTTTGAAGCAGTCAAAGCCTTTTGTATTCCCTCAGTCAGAGGTGATTTTGTAACCAAGTTTTTTAAGTTTAATGAAATAGTTTTTACAGTGAAAGCTCTGTCTCCAGTGAAGAAGTTTTTAATATTTTCTCTGTGTTGAAGAGGGGGAATTTTATTCTCCATTTTTGTTCTGGAATTTTAAATATTCCAACAGCGGGGTCGTGCCAGAAAGGGGTGGAATGGAGGTGTCAAATCACCTCCGGTTTGTCCGAGCTTTAGCTTCTTCCCTTAAAATTTCATCCCATCCATTGGTGCTCCCAAATAATTTTTCAAATATAGTGCGTTGTGCTCCGTGTGGTCTAGTGAACCAAGCATGAACGAAAAATTCACTTATTTTTTTAAAACTTTAACTTCGTCATACTCCCAGTTCCAATGGATTTTTATGCGCAATTTTGCGCACTCCTTCCATCAACGGGGTGTGTCAATTTTAAAAATTCAACTATTTCTCAAGTTTGTGGCATTTTTCTTTTTGCAAGGGTGCAAAACTGAGGCACTAGGGTATCTTGACAGATGCACAATTGAGTCACATCTTTTTCTTCACAAATGTGTAATTTTAGTTGCTTTCGCGCTCTTTCCTCAGCCTCTCAGGCCCTTTCTTCTTATTTGTGAGCCCAAAAAAAATTGAAGCTCTGCTTTCTTTTGAGTCTTATGAAAGGTCGGTCACATCTCTCCTGATCTCTCCAGGAGCACATCTCTACTGCTCTCTCAAGGAGCCTTAATCTCTGTTCTTATACTACCACAAAAAAAAAATGTATTGGTTTTGTTGATATTATGAATTAGTTAAATAAGATTATATTGGACACATCAACAATAAATGATTATAGTAAGACTCAACTAAAATTCTTCTAAATCAAATTGAAATAAAAAGCTGCTAATTGAAACTGAAACTCATTCAGTGAAATAAAACTAGAACACTGACATGGACCTAACACCTGATTGGAATGAGATTCTCCAACCACTTGAATAATTGGTCATGCCATTTTAGCCGCCGTGAAACTCAACTAAAACTAGACTAAGTCAAACTAAACTAAAGCTAAACTAAGTGAAAGTGAAACTCATTAAGTAAAACTAAACTGAAAAAATGGCATGTAAGGTTTTGACATCTAATACCTGGTTGGAATGAGATTCTCCAACCATTTGAATAATTGGTCATCCCATTTTGGCTAGCTAATGTGCACCACGGATTCATTAATAATATCTTCATGCTACAGTTGGGTCATGTTGTGGTCTTTTACCTTAATGATATTTTCGTGTTTAGTAAATCTTGGGAATGCCATGTTCAGTACGCCCACAACATTCTTGAGTTACTACGAGCACATAAACTTCAGATCATTATCTCCCTATGAATTTACATAGCAGGGAGTATTCCCGTAAATAGTGAGCAAAGAGATCACGGCTTCCGATGGGAAATTCTACAAAGGGTTTTGCTCTTTTGCAGGTATAGCAGAATGGGTCTGGTGGGGAGTGCCAAAGTTATTCAAACGTTCGGGGAAAATAATTTGGAGTAAGCGATACATATTATAAGTGTAACACCAATGACAACTTTGTCTGAAGCCTTGGATTTTCGAACATCTTCTAGTCCAACCACGTGAGAGGTTTATTTTGATGGCCATGCTCCAACTGGGCATGTCACTAGTCAGTAAATCTATACAATGTTTGAAATGGACCAGACATGGTGTTCTTTAGATGGATCATCAAGTAGTCCCTCCTCAGACTCCTCTTGTATCACCACCAAAATCAGAATGAGCTAGATTTGATCAATTGGTGCCACCAAAATTTCCCTGCCCACTTATGGGAAATATCTTAGATAAGGAGTGTGAGATCAATCAACGATCTCAACGAATTAGTCCCTGGAAAGCATGATATGCCATTTATCAATCCCCAAGCATTACTAAAGCATCGCAGGGTTTTCATTTCTATTGCGTTTCTCCACATGTTTTAGGGAATGGTTCTTTTAGAACTGTCTATGAAAGATCAAGTATGGATGATGAGAACGTTTTTGCTATAAAATTTCATTGATGAAGAGGCTACTTGAGTTGAGATACAAGAAGAGGTAGATGTTCTCAGGAGATTGAATCATCCAAACATTGTGCGTTTCTTGGATAGCTCTGTTAAGGATGGTCATTTCGGCATTTCTCTCGAGCTATGGAAGGACTCATTATGATATGTACTGAATAAATATCTCTGTTAAGGATGGTCATTTCGGTATTTTTCTTGAGCTATGGAAGGACTCATTATGATATGTACTAAATAAATAGCTCTGTTAAGGATGGTCATTTCGGTATTTTTCTTGAGCTATGGAAGGACTCATTATGATATGTACTGAATAAGTACAAGTGATCTGAAGAATACATGATCCAAATTTACACACGTTAGATATTACAGGGCCTTGAATGTCTGCAAGAGCAAAATATTGTCCACAGTGATATTAAGTCTTCCAATATATTGGTTTATCCTAATGGCCTAGTTAAACTTGTTGACGTTGGTGTTGCTAAATAGATGTGCCAATCTCTCTGCCAATTCAGGCAAGGTTACCCTGTTGTACATGGGCCTCTATCTGATTGAGCCAGCAGCAAACACAGGTCTTGCAGTTGATATATGGAGTTTAGGGTGTAATATAGTTGGAGTACAGTTTTGCTCATTTCTCATTTGTGGGAGGAAGTAGGGACACTTCTGGGTCTAAATAGGGAGGAATTGTTTAACCAAGAAAGATACACAATTCATAAACATCAAATTGATGGAAACCAATGAAAAACATAATCATGGAAACCAATGAAACATACTCTTTCCTTGGTAACATCTGAAACTAAAAAAACAGGATACATCTAAAACTTCATTTTTATAGTGTGTAATCAAAATAATAATAAAAATATTTACAATCTTGCTTATAAGCTGCTTATCTCTCCCTCATGATAAAAACTACGATATTATTTTACAGAATTTCTATGTTATTATCTTTATTGATATGTTTTTCTAAATGATTTGTAGACGAGTATAATTTTACTTTCCATATTAAAAAACTCGGAGTGTACCATTTCGTTTATTTAAGTGTAATATCAGGGATTAAAAAATAGGGTTTCTTGGATCTCCGAAGTTACCTAAAAAGTTTAAAATTGCAATATTTTACAAATTTCAGCTAGAATAGAGTGTTTTAATGTTTTAGTTTACATTTTAATTAACTCCCTTTCTGCAAGAAATTTTTAAATTAAATAATCAATTCACTGAACCTACGAGAAAAGGGATATCACAGAAAACCATCCATGCCATATTCAAGATAGTGCACGATTTTGATCAACTGAACCATCCATAGCATATTTAAAATAGTACATCATGCCCCCAAAAACGGATTGAAAAAGAACTGTAATTGTAATTTCTAACTTTCCCGGGGCTTACCAGTCCAGATATGCTCATATCAAACAGGTGATTGTCCAACCACAATGGTCGGGAGATGCAGCATCCGGCCGCTTGAAACAACCTTGAGATAGTAATAAACGAAATCTGCCAATATGAAGCTCTCAACAATCTCAGAGACCAAATATAGGTAGAACCCCAAACCCAAATTTATGGTGGAGCCCTTTATAATGAACCCCAGGGTCAGCATAACCAACATTGCAAATTTAAATAACCTCTCTGCACCGAGAGCAAAGACATAGAAGGCAGTAAAAGCTTCCACGGTCCTATTGCTTTGCATTACGCGCAGTTGAGGCAGAACCATCACGGCTTCCAGATAAGGAACAAACGCCGCGACGACCCTTTTCAGAGGACTAAATGTCGTATTAGAATGAGTGAAGGGATGCGTTAGGAGGGCAAGGAGCGCACAGGGAAGGAGCAGGTAATATATGGGTAAGTTGTCAACGTCCTCCATGTATATAGATCTGAACTTGAAACGGAGGATATAGATGACCCATATGGTCGTCATGAGTCCAAATAAATCCATCGTTACGCTTACGATGGTATACACGTTGTTGTTATACGTGAAGAGCCTAACCGCGAAGCAAATCGCGGTGAGTTCCTGAGACTTGAGTGACAGACCTGCGCAGGTTTTCTTCTTTGTTAGCATGTAAACCAGTACTGAAATTCCACACAGGCGACTAAAATTTGCAGTCATATACAGGGCCACGGGCCAGTAATGCCCAAAGGTTAGATAAATCAGAGTTAGCAGGAGAAATAGTATAGCCAGGGCTTGGTATGCCTGTTTCTTCACAGATTGGATTTTAAACCATGTTTTCAGAGCAACAAACACATTTTCTGATCGTTTTTTCGAACCCATTTCTCCCTTCTTCATCTCCTCAGTGCCAAATTCCTTCAGCTCCTCAGTGCCAAATTTCCTGCGTCCGTCAAATATGAAGCCTTGCTCATGCATCCGAGGGCTTTTATAAATGAAATATTTAGCCTATCGTCGGTAGTAATTACGGGCGTCCGGAGAATATTTCATGGCCCCGGCGTTGTGTGCTTTCGAAGATCATCACTGAAAAACATGACGAACAATCACCGCCCTGCTCCATTAGTGGCCGGAATACATCTTCCCATTGACGAGCGATTGAGATTTTTTTATGCTGAGAAAATAGAAAATGGAGTGTCATGAGTGAGGAAGTTTGAAGTTCAAAATCTAGACTCACTTACACTTAACAAAGATATAGTAAAACAGAGATATACACTTACAAATTACAGTAGTAAAAAAGAAATAAATATATAGAGATTTTAATATTTGGTTTGATGTAGAAGCTATAATGGGAAAGAAAATAAATATAGCTGTAGTTTAAGTAGACTGTTTTTTCTCCTTGAAAATCATGGAAATTTTGGTAAGATTTCAAAATCATGATTCAAACACTGTTACGGTAAGATTTCTTAATTTTTTTTTGGCCCGGATTCCAGCTAAGTTTGACCTACACGGCAATTCCTCCATCTCGTTAGACAACTCCATAAATATATAGTTTATAACATGTACTTAGCATTAATATGATTAATAAAATAGATATTATTATATTTTAATATATTATAAAAGATCGATTTTTTTTTTATATATAATATATTTTATAAAGAATATATGATTGAATGAAATTCAAAATTTAATAATTATATCTATTTTGATGTAAAGTCAGATATATTGAACAATGTATTTTTTTTTTAATATTTATTTTAAATTTGCTTGTTAATTGTTTTATAATATTGTAAATATTTTAAGTAGTTAAATGTATTTTTTTTTTAATAAAAAAACCATTTAGTAATTATATCTTAAAGATTTTTTTGGGTCATCGTTAGTTTAGATCAATTATAATTTATTTAAATACCTAAAACGATAGTGAATTCTCATATATATATATATATATAGATATAATAAGATTAATATATAAATTTTAATAATTTTTAAATGTATTTATAATATAAATAATTTTCATTTTTATAAATTGATAAAATTTCCTTATTTTCTTTTAACAAATAAATTTTAAATTCGTATACAACATAAATAATTATTTTTATAATGAATAACTTTCATTCTTATAAATTAGGGCATTTTCCTTAATTTTCATGAAACTACTACTATATATTTCTTCAAATTTTTTTGTGAATGCTTAGTTAATATGCAAGCATAAAAGATTATTACTTTAAAAAAAAATTGCCATCTTATATTTAAAATTTATTGATAATATTTTTTTTTTAAATTATTGTTCCACATTGTAAAATAATTTTTCTTATTAGTGTTTGTTTATATAAGATGTTGATATTTTATTTTGATTTTTTTGAGTGGTGTTTTTTAAGTATTCTATATGAATATTATAAGTCAATACCATGAGTTCTCATAACCTTGGAGTTCTAAAACCACTCTTAACATCACCAAGTCAAATTTACTTTATTGTTTTAGTTTTGTGTTATTTTTATTTTACAATATGAATATTTTTATTTTTATTGTTATTTTGAAGAGTAGTGAAAATATTTAGAAGATATTACAACATTTCTTCTATACTAATGCTTCTAAATACAAACTAGATTGAATAAAAATTAATTTTAAAAATTATTTATAATGAATGATTTTAATTGCATAATAGATGTTAATCTAATTTAATAATTAAACTACTCTTTTTTTTAATAAATGGGATATGTAAAGATTTCTTATATCAATAAAAGACTAAGTGTATGGGGTTGCATCTTCAAATTATATTTTAATAATTTTGTATTTTTTTATTGTTTTAAATTTAATATTAAAATTTATATGTAAATTTATTAATAACACTTTGTTTAGTAAATAAATTAAAAAAATAATTATATATATAACAAATATATAGCAAATATAATGTACATAGAGAAAGGACTAACTATTTTTAATATATATATATATATATATATATATATATATATATATATATATATATATATATATATATATATGAATAAAAAGCTATATTCAATAGAAAATATTATTAATATTCAAAGTAATCAATGTATAAATGACATAAAATGGTTTTAAACTCTCAAAATATATTAAAATAAAATATTGAAATGGCTAGTAAGATAGTTAATGAGATATTAATAAGTGATTATGATTTTTTACTTTGCTTAGAGAAATACTATACAAACTAATCTCAGGGAAATGTTGTCACATAACATTACATTTAAAAATAATAAAACTAGCAATTGCACCAGATGTTGCAAAGGAAACACTGTAAGGTGGTAGCATAGGAAAGAGTAGCATTAAAGTGCTACTTTTGCATGATGAAAGTGGAAGTGTCACCAAATAGTGTAAGTAGACTTTAGATCTTAGCTAAAGATGAGCATCTTAGGATTTGCATCATTGACATAATAAGAGTATCCATAGTATCGAGTTCTCTCTTTTGGGTTATTTAGTGTAGTTACAAAAGAATGCACTGTAGAGATAACAAAGATGTCTATCCTTAGCAACTACTGACCAGAAGACCATGATTTGATCTTTTGGTTAAACATCCATGTGTATTTGCACTAGAAACACTTGTATTTGAACTATTTTCCTAATTGAATGGTTGGAATTTATCCACACTCTCTTTGTATATGCCAATTTTATTTGGGAATCAATATTTATTGCAATTGATATAGCTCTCTTGGGTTCCATTCAGATCCCCTTTTACATTTTCCCCGAATTTCTTACTTTAGCAAACATTTGTATCATTTTGTTTTTCTATTTGTGGGAGGGTTCAAATCACACAGCTCATTTCAACTACGAATACAGTGCAACTCAAAATAATGCCTGATGACATTAACAGGTCACCAAATATCTATGCTATGTGCATTCCTCATTGATAGATCCTTTGCATAGCAAGAAGGGTACCACCTTCCAATGAAACTTGTCTGTCATGTATTTCTTCAATTTAGCTAGTGGGTAAGGATTTTAGTGAAGAGTTCTTCAGCACTGGTTTGATGTTATTATTTTTTTTTTCGTCTTTCATGATGGGTAGATGAGTAGAGTGTCCACTGAAAACCATAAGAAATCGTTGCATTATAGTTAAGATTTAATTTTCTAATTCATGTAATTTGCTGATTCATTGCCATGCCTATTTTGATTCATTAGGTTGCCTATTTTGAGACATTGATGTCTGTCAGGATGCCTATTTTGAGACTTTTATGGTTCTGACAGACCTCAAGGATTATATGATGTCACTGTATAATGATCACAGGAAATAAAAAAGCGTCAAATCCTTTACTCTGTTCTGAAAAAACCAGCGACTGCGGAGTACAATTGTGTTCTCTTTTAATCCCTTTGGGCAATTTTCGAAACCACAGCTAAATTTGTGGCATTTTTCTAAATGAAATGCGGAGATATAAAGTGAATTACATTTTTCGAAACCAACTCTGAATTTGTGGCATTTTCAAAATGAAATGCATAGATATAAAGCGAATTATAGTTTGAGAAGTTCAAATGGCATGAACTTATGTTTTCTCTTCAATCACGAACTCTTGGAACCATGCCTATTTTGATTCATTAGGTTGCCTATTTTGAGACATTGATGTTTGTCAGGATGCCTATTTTGAGACTTTGATGCTTCTAACAGACCTCAAGGATTATATCATGTCACTGTATAACAATCATAGGAAATAAAAATGCGTCAAATCCTTTACTCTGTTCTGAAAAAACCAGCGCCATACAAAAAGTAATCTTCTTATAAAAAAGAGAGCAACTGCTCAGTGAGGTACGAAGCGGTGATATTTAGTCTTGTCCAGTGTCCTCCGTTTCTATGGTCTTCGCCCTGCAATTCAACACCGAAGCAAAGATCAGCCATCGAATTCCATCACATGCAAATGTGGACTTTCATTTCCTGAATTCATTGACAATTTTTTTTCTCTACTCCATGAATAATTACTTCCATCTAATTAAAATGTATGAGAACTAGGAGAATTTCCTTGGCTTTTGTTTGAAGCAAAGGCATTTTTTTTCCTAAGGTGGAAAGGGATTGGCAATTTTGTTCCAACAAAGTGAGCATAAGGTTAGCCCAATCAATGGTCAACCATATTCTAGCAACACAGAGTGGTCCAATCTCCATGTGTGCATGCACTAGTGATCAATCTATATACGAAGACTAAAAATCTAAAGAATCAGTAAAACTAACCCTGCAAGTCAAGCCAATGAAGTGATATCTCAAGCTACAATTTAATTAAAATACGTGTATGTTATAACATGTTACCAGGTCAGTGCACCACAGGTTTTCAATTAAAGTAAATATCGGCCTCTTAGATTTAAATTTCAAATCATAATTAACACTATGGCTGATAGCCCTACGAGTGAGGCCAAGCCTAAGCTCTTATATAAAACAAACAGGGCCACAAGAACCTGCAGAGGCACACTCAAAAACACCTGTAGATACCAACTGAAATCCCCAATTCGCTCAGTATCTACACTCATATAATTGATAATCTCACCACTTGTATGCCTTTGCCTTGCTTGACTAGAAATAAGCAAACCTTTCCTGTATATCATAGCCATGAAAGCTACTTTGAAATGTATACCAAAATTTTTCACTTTGAAATATAACTGGCGATGTGCCAAAGACACTATGAGCTTTGCTAAAAAAAAAGAAGCAGCTAAAGCATAGCCTTGATATCTAAATTGTTGCCTCCCATATAAATATTGTACAAAGGCATCCATCAAATATGGACAAACATATGATGCACAAATATATATTTCTAAAAATAATGCACTTAGGACTACTTTCCAAACAGATAGAAGTGTGGCTTTTGCCAACGACCGGGTGTCAATAAGGCCTTCAGCTTCTAATCGATCTCTAAATGCACAACATACTACTTCTGCACTATCAGCATCTCCAACATGAGGCACATCCTCTATTTGTAAAGGCCTTTTAAACCCTACAACAAGCAAAGTATTTAACCAAGAAAATGACATAAGTCTGAGAAAGTTTTCTATTGCATAAGGAGTAACCGGTTTAATATTTGCACTTTTCTCTGAAGCACTTTCTAGCATAGGCTCTTCCATACTTTGTGTAAATGAATCTGTACTGGTTCTAGAAAAATAGCTGACATAACACAAGAAGGTACAAATAGAGAGAGTCACTATATCAACCCAAATATAGGGATAAATATTTTTCTGATCCTTCAAGATTAATATGTCAAGAATCATGAAAAAGGTAAACAAAATGAATGATGAGAACCACCACATCTGTAATAAAAGTGAGAAATTCTCTCTCCTTCCTTTTCTGACAGAATCATAAGCATAATATGTCATTATATACCAAGCCAGTGCCTGAACAATATACACTGCCTCAGCAGGAAAATTGGTAGACCTTTTCTTCAGCAACCAGTACACAGTGCTCCATATGCCAATTACAGTATGGCAAATAGCTAAAGAGATGCAACAACAAAGGATGAGCTTACACCTTAAACCCAATCGAAGTTTGTTAGTAAAAGTTGGATTGGAGGAACCATCAATAAGCAGTGGTGATGCCCTATTACTGTAACCTGCCCATCTTCTCCAGAAAAGGGCTGAAATGAAAGAAACAATGATGAGCAAGTGAGACACAAATGCAAGTGCATGCCTAAAGAAAGGCCCAAGAATAATAGTTTCAAGTCCTTCCATCTGTATACTTTCCCCAATTTCCAGAGTAAAAAATCTTCTTCGATGTTTTCTGCAATCAGCCATGAGCTACCGCCGGTTCAAAATCAAACTGTGCTCAAACTACATCTACCCTGAGGACAATGCAAGAATAAAAAAAAAAATTTGAAAACCAATCATAAGTTCAAAAATATGTTTCCCCAAACTTGCTTATTTATCGCTATCCATATTTCGAAATCAAAGAGTTTACTGAGTGCCCAAAGAACCAGTGTTTTCTAGGATTTATGAATAAGTAAACCCCAATAAATTTATTTTAAGATGAATTTTCATTCGATGGCCTCTATGTACGAAACTCTCGAGTGTGTGTTTTATGCAACTAATCAAAACAAATTCAACATATTTTGCACTAAACAAGAAAATTTACAAACCTAAAATAAACACAGATGGGATCAGTTATGAACTTACTGTAACGACTCATAATAATGGCGAAGACCCTCTTGGTAACCCATAATTTAACTGCACCTTCCACGACGGCCTCGCTTTTTCCAGAAAAGAACATATCACCAAAACCTGTATCACCAAATTATATCAAAAAAGACAAAAATGTAGAACCATTAGACTATGCCATTGTAATCAGGAAAACTTTGAATGTGCCTCACTCCTCACAATTTTTCTTTCTAGTAAACTATTACTTTCTACCATGAGTGACCTACATTGATAGATCATATGAGTTCTCACATAAAATGTTTGGGAGGAAAACGACTATGTATCAAACCTATGACAAATCTTTCAATATAGAGATAATCACTATCATGACAACCATAGGGAATAGGTCTCTCCACACATCGCAATTCTCTAAATATATACAAATATCACTAAGATGTTTCCCTAGTAAAATTAAATGGTAATATTCAAAACATTGAGATAGATAAGAGTTGTAGCCGTTAGATTTAGTTGTTGAGTGACGCTTTAGGTTGTTTGTCTAAAGTCAAGGACTTTCATTTCTTGAATTCATTGACAATTTTTTTTCTCTACTCCATGAATAATTACTTCCATATAATTAAAATGTATGAGAACTAGGAGAATTTCCTTGGATTTTGTTTGAAGCAAAGGCATTTGTTTTCCTAAGGTGGAAAGGGATTGGCAATTTTGTTCCAAAAAAGTGAGCATAAGGTTAGCCCAATCAATGGTCAACCATATTCTAGCAACACAGAGTGGTCCAATCTCCATGTGTGCATGCACTAGTGATCAATCTATATACGAAGACTAAAAATCTAACAAATTAGTAAAACTAACACTGCAATTCAAGACAATGAAGTGATATCTCAAGCTACAATTTAATTAAAATATGTGTACGTTATAACATGTTACCAGGTCAGTGCACCACAATTGCGGGGTTAGTTTGCAATTAAAGTAAATATCGGCCTCTTAGATTTAAATTTCAAATCATAATTAAGACTATGGCTGATAGCCCTATGAGTGAGGCCAAGGCTAAGCTCTTATATAAAACAAACAGGGCCACAAGAACCTGCAGTGACACACTCCAAAACTCCTGTAGATACCAACTGAAATCACCAATTCACTCAGCATCTACACTCATATAATTGATAATCTCACCACTTGTATGCCTTTGCCTTGCTTAACTAGAAAGAAGCGAACCTTTCTTGTATATCGCAGCCATGAAAGCTACTTTGAAATGTATACCAATATTTTTCACTTTGAAATATAACTGGCGATGTGCCAAAGACTCTGTGAGCTTTGCTACAAAAAAAGAAGCAGCTAAAGCATAGCCTTGATATCTAAACTATTGCCTCACAT
Source organism: Pinus albicaulis (assembly GCA_034641835.2). Lineage (NCBI taxonomy): Eukaryota > Viridiplantae > Streptophyta > Pinopsida > Pinales > Pinaceae > Pinus > Pinus albicaulis. Next base: position 622,403,148 of record CM076584.1, on the reverse strand, counting down.
ATAAATATTGTACAAAGGCATCCATCAAATATGGACCAACATATGATGCACAAATATATATTTCTAAAAATAATGCACTCAATACTACTTTCCAAACAGATAGAAGTGTGGCTTTTGCCAATGACCGGGTGTCAATAAGGCCTTAAGCTTCTAATCGATCTCTAAATGCACAACATACTACTTCTGCACTATCAACATCTCCAACATGAGGCACATCCTCTCTTTGTAAAGGCATTTTAAACCCTATAGCAAGAAAAGTATTTAACCAAGAAAATGACATAAGGCTGAGAAAGTTTGTTGCTGCATAAGGAGTAATCGGTTTAATATTTGCACTTTTATCTGAAGCACCTTCCAGCAGAGGCTCTTGCATACTTTGTGTAAATGAATCTGTACTAGTTCTAGCAAAATAGATGACATAACAAAAGAAGGTACAAATAGAGAGAGCCACTATATCAACCCAAATATAGGGATAAATAATTTTCTGATCCTTCAAGATTAATATGTCAAGAATCATGAAAAAGGTAAAAAACATTAATGATGAGAACCACCACATCTGTAATAAAAGTGAGAACTTCTCTCTCCTTCCTTTCCTGAAATAATGATAAGCATAATATGTCATTATATACCAAGCCAGTGCCTGAAAAATATACTCTTCCTCAGCAGGAAAATTGGTAGACCTTTTCTTTAGCCACCAATACACAGTGATCCATATGCCAATTACAGTATGGCAAACAGCTAGAGAGATGCAACAACAAAGGATGAGCTTACACCTTAAACCCAATCGAAGTTTGTTAGTAAAAGCTGGATTGGAGGAACCATCAATAAGCAGTGGTGATGCCCTATTACTGTAACCTGCCCATCTTCTCCAGAAAAGGGCCGAAATGAAAGAAACAATGATGAGCAAGTGAAACACAAGTGCAAGTGCATGCCTAAAGAAAGGCCCAAGAATAATAGTTTCAGGTTCTTCCATCTGTATACTTTCCCCAATTTCCAAAGCAAAAAATATTCTTCGAATGTTTTCTACAATCAGCCACGAGCTACCGCCTGTTCAAAATCAAACTGTGCTCAAACTGCATCTAACCTAAGGACAATGCAAGAACCAAAAAAAAATAATTATAAACCAATCATAATTTCTAAAATATGTTTCCCCAAACTTGCTTATTTATCTCTGTCCATATTTTGAACTCAGAGAGTTTACTGAGTGCCCAAAGAACCGGTGTTTTCTAGGATTTCTGAATAAATAAACCCCAATAATTTTTTCTAAGATGAATGTTCATTCTATAGCCTCTATGTACGAAACTCTCGAGTGTGTGTTTTATGCAACTAATCAAAACAAATTCAACATATCTTGCACTAAACAAGAAAATTTACAAACCTAAAATAAACACAGATGGGATCAGTTATGAACTTACTGTAAGGACTGATAATAATGGCGAAGACCCTCTTGGTAACCCATAATTTAACTGCACCTTCCACGACGACCTTGCTCTTGTCAGCAAAGAACATATCACCAAAACCTGTATCACCAAATTCTATCAAAAAAGACAAAAATGTAGAACCATTAGACTATGCCATTGTAATTAGGAAAACTTTGAATGTGCCTCACTCCTCACAATTTCTCTTTCTAGTAAACTATCACTTTCTACCATGAGTGATCGACATTGATAGATCATATGAGTTCTCACATAAAATGTTTGGGAGAGAAACGACTATGTATCAAACCTATGACAAATCTTTCAGTATAGAGATAATCACTATCATGACAAGCATAGGGAATAGGTCTCTCCACACATCACAATTCTCTAAATATATACAAATATCACTGAGATGTTTCCCTAGTCAAATTAAATGGTAATATTAAAAACATTGAGATAGATAAGAGTTGTAGGTGTTAAATTTAGTTGTTGAGTGACCCTTTAGGTTGTTTGTCTCAAGTCAGGGACTTTCATTTCTTGAATTCATTGACAATTTTTTTTCTCTACTCCATGAATAATTACTTCCATCTAATTAAAATGTACGATAACTAGGAGAATTTCCTTGGATTTTGTTTGAAGCAAAGGCATTCGTTTTCCTAAGGTGGAAAGGGATTAGCAATTTTGTTCCAACAAAGTGAGCTTAAGGTTAGCCCAATCAATGGTCAACCATATTCTAGCAACACAGAGTGGTCCAATCTCCATGTGTGCATGCACTAGTGATCAATCTATATACGAAGACTAAAAATCTAACAAATCAGTAAAACCAACACTGCAAGTCAAGACAATGAAGTGATATCTCAAGCTACAATTTAATTAAAATATGTGTACGTTATAACATGTTACCAGGTTAGTGCACCACAATTGTGGGGTTAGTTTGAAATTAAAGTAAATATCGGCCTCTTAGATTTAAATTTCAAATCATAATTAAGACTATGGCTGATAGCCCTACGAGTGAGGCCAAGCCTAAGCTCTTATATAAAACAAACAGGGCCACAAGAACCTGTAGAGGCACACTCCAAAACTCCTGTAGATACCAACTGAAATAACCAATTCACTCAGCATATACACTCATATAATTGATAATCTCACCACTTGTATGCCTTTGCCTTGCTTGACTAGAAAGAAGCGAACCTTTCCTGTATATCGCAGCCATGAAAGCTACTTTGAAATGTATACCAATATTTTGCACTTTGAAATATAACTGGCGATGTGCCAAAGACTCTGTGAGCTTTTCTACAAAAAAAGAAGAAGCTAAAGCATAGCCTTGATATCTAAACTATTGCCTCCCATATAAATATTGTACAAAGGCATCCATCAAATATGGACCAAAATATGATGCAAAAATATATATTTCTAAAAATAATGCACTCAGGACTACTTTCCAAACAGATAGAAGTGTGGCTTTTGCCAACGATCGGGTGTCTATAAGGCCTTCAGCTTCTAATCGATCTCTAAATGCACAACATACTACTTCTGCACTATCAACATCTCCAACATGACGCACATCCTCTATTTGTAAAGGCCTTTTAAACCCTATAGCAAGCAAAGTATTTAACCAAGAAAATGACATAAGGCTGAGAAAGTTTGTTGTTACATAAGGAGTAACCGGTTTAATATTTGCACTTTTCTCTGAAGCACTTTCCAGCAGAGGCTCTTGCATACTTTGTGTAAATGAATATGTACTGGTTCTAGAAAAATAGCTGACATAACACAAGAAGGTACAAATAGAGAGAGCCATTATATCAACCCAAATATAGGGATAAATAATTTTCTGATCCTTCAAGATTAATATGTCAAGAATCATGAAAAAGGTAAACAAAATGAATGATGAGAACCACCACATCTGTAATAAACGTGAGAACTTCTCTGTCCTTCCTTTCCTGACAGAATGATAAGCATAATATGTCATTATATACCAAGCCAGTGCCTGAAAAATATACTCTGCCTCAGAAGGAAAATTGGTAGACCTTTTCTTCAGCCACCAGTACACAGTGCTCCATATGCCAATTACAATATGGCAAACATCTAGAGAGATGAAACAAAAAAGGATGAGCTTACACCTTAAACCCAATCGAAGTTTTTTAGTAAAAGCTGGATTGGAGGAACCATCAATAAGCAGTGTTGATGCCCGATTACTGTAACCTGCCCATCTTCTCCAGCAAAGGGCCAAAATGAAAGAAACAATGATGAGCAAGTGAAAAAAAAGTGCAAGTGCATGCCTAAAGAAAGGCCCAAGAATAATAGTTTCAGGTCCTTCCATCTGTACACTTTCCCCAATTTCCAAAGAAAAAAATCTTCTTCAAATGTTTTCTGCAATCAGCCATGAGCTACCGCCTGTTCAAAATCAAACTGTGCTCAAACTGCATCTACCCTGAGGACAATGCAAGAACCAAAAAAAAAATTGAAAACCAATCATAAGTTTAAAAATATGTTTCCCCAAACTTGCTTATTTATCTTTGTCCATATTTTGAACTCAGAGAGTTTACTGAGTGCCCAAAGAACCAGTGTTTTCTAGGATTTCTGAATAAATAAACCCCAATAAATTTATTCTAAGATGAATGTTCATTCTATGGCCTCTATGTACGAACCTCTCGAGTGTGTGATTTATGCAACTAATCAAAACAAATTCAACATATCTTGCACTAAACAAGAAAATTTACAAACCTAAAATAAACACAGATGGGATCAGTTATGAACTTACTGTAACGACTGATAATAATGGCGAAGACCCTCTTGGTAACCCATAATTTAACTGCACTTTCCACGACGGCCTCTCTCTTGCCGGCAAAGAACATATCACCAAAACCTGTATCACCAAATTCTATCAAAAAAGACAAAAATGTAGAAACATTAGACTATGCCATTGTAATCAGGAAAAATTTGAATGTGCCTCACTCCTCACAATTTTTCTTTCTAGTAAACTATCACTTTCTACCATGAGTGATCGACATTGATAGATCATATGAGTTCTCACATAAAATGTTTGGGATAGAAATGACTATGTATCAAACCTATGACAAATATTTCAGTATAGAGATAATCACTATCATGAAAAGCGTAGGGAATAGGTCTCTCCACACATCACAATTCTCTAAATATATACAAATATAACTGAGATGTTTCCCTAGTCAAATTAAATGGTAATATTCAAAAAATTGAGATAGATAAGATTTGTAGGTGTTAGATTTAGTTGTTGAGTGACCCTTCAGGTTGTTTGTCTCAAGTCAGGGACTTTCATTTCTTGAATTCATTGACAATTTTTTTTCTCTACTCCATGAATAATTACTTCCATCTAATTAAAATGTATGAGAAGTAGGAGAATTTCCTTGGCTTTTGTTTGAAGCAAAGGCATTCGTTTTCCTAAGGTGGAAATGGATTGGAAATTTTGTTCCAACAAAGTGAGCATAAGGTTAGCCCAATCAATGGTCAACCATATTCTAGCAACATAGCCTTGGTCTAATCTCCATGTGTGCATGCACTAGTGATCAATCTATATACGAAAACTAAAAATATAACAAATCAGTAAAACTAACACTGCAAGTCAAGCCAATGTAGTGATATCTCAAGCTACAATTTAATTAAAATACGTATATGTTATAACATGTTACCAGGTCAGTGCACGACAGTTACGGGGTTAGTTTGCAATTAAAGTAAATATCGGCCTCTTATATTTAAACTTCAAATCATAATTAAGACTATGGTTGATAGCCCTACGAGTGAGGCCAAGCCTAAGCTCTTATATAAAACAAACAGGGCCACAAGAACCTGCAGAGGCACACTCCAAAACTCCTGTAGATACCAAATGAAATCCCCAATTAGCTCAGCATATACACTCATATAATTGATAATCTCACCACTTGTATGCCTTTGCCTTGCTTGACTAGAAAGAAGCAAAGCTTTCCTGTATATCGCAGCCATGAAAGCTACTTTGAAATGTATACCAATCTTTTGCACTTTGAAATATAATTGGCGATGTGCCGAAGAATCTGTGAGCTTTGCTACAAAAAAAGAGGCAGCTAAAGCATAACGTTCATATCTAAATTGTTGCCTCCCATATAAATATTGTACAAAGGCATCCATCAAATGTGGACCAACATATGATGCACAAATAGATATTGCTAAAAATAATGCACTCAGGACTACTTTCCAAACAGATAGAAGTGTGGCTTTTGCCAACGACCGGGTGTCAATAAGGCCTTAAGCTTCTAATCGATCTCTAGATGCACAACATACTACTTCTGCACTATCAGCATCTCCAACATGAGGCACATCCTCTATTTGTAAATTCCTTTTAAACCCTACAGCAATCAAAGTATTTAACCAAGAAAATGACATAAGGCTGAGAAAGTTAGTTGTTGCATAAGGAGTAACCGGTTTAATATTTGCACTTTTCTTTGAAGCAATTTCCAGTAGAGGCTCTTGCATACTTTGTGTAAATGAATCTGTACTGGTTCTACCAAATAGTTGACATAACACAAAAAGGTGCAAATAGAGAGAGCCACTATATCAACCCAAATATAGAGATAAATAATTTTTTGATCCTTCAAGATTAATATGTCAAGAATCATTTAAAAGGTAAACAAAATGAATGATGAGAACCACCACATATGTAATAAAAGTGAGAACTTCTCTCTCCTTCCTTTTCTGACAGAATGATAAGTGTAATATGTCATTATATACCAATCTAGTGCCTGAACAATATACTCTGCCTCAGCAGGAAAATTGGTAGACCTTTTCTTCAGCCACCAGTACATAGTTCTCCATATGCCAATTAGTGTATGGCAAACATCTAGAGAGATGCAACAACAAAGGATGAGCTTACATCCTTAAACCCAATCGAAGTTTGTTAGTAAAATATGGATTGGAGGATCCATCAATAAGCAGTGGTGATGCCCTATTACTATAACCTGCCCATCTTCTCCCGCAAAGGGCTGAAATGAAAGAAAAAATGATGAGCAAGTGAAACACAAGTGCAAGTGCATGCCTAAAGAAAGGCCCAAGAATAATTGTTTCAAGTCCTTCCATCTGTATACTTTCCCCAATTTCCAAAGTAAAAAATCTTCTTCGAATGTTTTCTGCAATTAGCCATGAGCTACTACCTGTTCAAAATAAAACTGTGCTCAAACTTCATCTACCCTGAGGACAATGCAAGAACCAAAAATAAATAAATTTTAAAACCAATCATAAGTTCAAAAATATGTTTCCCCAAACTTGCTTATTTATCTCTATCCATATTTTGAAATCAGAGAGTTTACTGAGTGCCTAAAGAACTAGTGTTTTCTAGGATTTCTGATTAAATAAACCCCAATAAATTTATTCTAAGATGAATGTTCATTCTATGGCCTCTATGTATGAAAATCTTGAGTGTGTGTTTTATGCAACTAATCAAAACAAATTCAACATATCTTGCACTAAACAAGAAAATCTACAAACCTAAAATAAACACATATGGGATCAGTTATGAACTTACTGTAACGAATGATAATAATGGCAAAGACCCTCTTGGTAACCCATAATTTAACTGCACCGTCCACGACGACCTCGCTCTTGCCAGCAAAGAACATATCACCAAAACCTGTATCACCAAATTCTATCAAAAAAGACAAAAATGTAGAACCATTAGACTATGCCTTTGTAATTAGGAAAACTTTGAATGTGCCTCACTCCTCACAATTTTTCTTTCTAGTAAACTATTACTTTCTACCATGAGTGATCTACATTGATAGATCATATGAGTTCTCACATAAAATGTTTGGGAAAGAAACGACTATGTATCAAACCTATGACAAATCTTTCAGTATAGAGATAATCACTATCATGACAAGCATAGGGAATAGGTCTCTCCACACATCACAATTCTCTAAATATATACAAATATCACTGAGATGTTTCCCTAGTCAAATTAAATGGTAATATTCAAAACATTGAGATAGATAAGAGTTGTAGTTGTTAGATTTAGTTGTTGAGTGACCCTTTAGGTTGTTTGTCTCAAGTCAGGGACTTCTATTTTTTGAATTCATTGACAATTTTTTTTCTCTAATCCATGACTAATTACTTCCATCTAATTAAAATGTATGAGAACTAGGAGAATTTCCTTGGCTTTTGTTTGAAGCAAAGGCATTCGTTTTCCTAAGGTGGAAAGGGATTGGCAATTTTGTTCCAAAAAAGTGAGCATAGGGTTAGCCAAATCAATGGTCAACCATATTCTAGCAACACAGAGTGGTCCAATCTCCATGTGTGCATGCACTAGTGATCAATCTATATACGAAGACTAAAAATCTAACAAATCAGTAAAACTAACCCTACAAGTGAAGCCAATGAAGTGATATCTCAAGCTACAATTTAATTAAAATACGTGTATGTTATAACATGTTACCAGGTCAGTGCACCATAGTTGCGGGGTTAATTTGAAATTAAAGTAAATATAGGCCTCTTAGATTTAAATTTTAAATCATAATTAACACTATCGATGAAAGCCCTACGAGTGAGGCAAAGCCTAAGCTCTTATATAAAACAAACAGGGCCATAAGAACCTGGAGAGGCACACTCCAAAACTCTTGTAGATACCAACTGAAATCCCCAATTAGCTCAGCATCTACACTCATATAATTGATAATCTCACCACTTGTATGTTAGGTCCCTATATCACTAGTATAGTCCCTTGTTATTGTTAGTGTAACCCCTTTATTGTTATTATTGAACCCTTGTAACCCCCATTTTTTTATTATTGTGCCCTTAAATTAGTATTGTTAGGTTGGCTAGGATTACATTGTGGCCCACTAGGATTACATTATGGCCCCATGGACTCCTATATATAGAAAGGAGGTTTTGTAAATTGTATCATCCAAGAATTGTTCATTTATGTAATGTATTGGAGGTTGCCCACTCGAAGTGGCTCATTTCTAAGGCGTTGATATCTCTTTTCTTCTATTTTTGGAGCTGGTTACACAACATTTGGTATCAGAGCTTTGGATTCTAGGGTTTCGCTGCTCCAAACAGGTCATCGTGGCATTTTCGCTATAAATTTTGTTCTACGAAGCTTCAGAAGCTGAAAGTTTTAGGGTGCGAAGCTGAAATCTTGAGGACGTTTGTCTAAAAATTTCAGAGCTTGGTTCGTAATATTTTCGGAGATATGATCTGTGGACGTTAGGTCTTTTTTCAGGCTCCTAAACAGGTCATCGTGGCATTTGCGCTACAAAAACTTTTCTACGAAGTTTCAAAATCTGAAATTCATATGGTGTGAAGCTGAAATCCTGAGGAAATTCTTCAAAAAATTTCAGAGCTTGGTTCGCAAGATTTTTGGAGATATGATCTGTGGAAGGTAGTGCTTTTTCAGGCTTCTGAATTTCATCTCAAAGAGGTGATCGTGGGAAAAGTTCAATAACTCTCTCTCTGGGCATCGGATTGGAGTGCCGTAAAAATTGGTTGCAATTACACAGACTGTAGTTTCTTGGCTATCAATTTCAGAGACGAAGGACGAAACAGTGACACGTGGCAAGTCGTACAAGTTTGCTCTACTGAACCAGTCCAAAATTGGGTCATTGTGGGAGATTGGAAATAACTTTGTCTTGAAGAATCCAAATCAGATCATACCTGTGGCATTTGAAAGAAAGTTTATAAGGCTACTAGAGCATTGAATTACAGATATTGAAGATTCTTAATTACAGAGATAATTCAATTTCAATGTAGAGCTCCTAAAAAGCAAGTAAAAGGTGTGTATTTTTTCCGAATTGCATAACTCTTGTTTGAAGAATCAAGTTGAATTGATTCCAAGGGAATATTGTAGAATAGATATCAGTATTGGATTCTAAAATGGCCCCTAAAAAGAATTCAACTCCCATTAAGCCTTTATAAGGCTATACTGTGACTCATGAAGACGAAGAATGGCAACATGACATATCAAAATTACAAGAGCAAGTGCAACAACAAATTTCGCTCTCGCAAAGAACAACAAAAAATGAAATGGAAGTTTTGAAGAAAGGCATGGAAACTAAGGTGGATGGTTTGAAGAAAGGCGTGGAAGCTAAGATGAATGGTTTGGAAGCTAAGATGGATGGCATGGAAGTGGGCATGGAAGCTAAGATTGATGACATGGAAGCTAAGATCGATGAAAACATGAAAGAAAACATGGAAAACATGAAGAATGATTTAAAAGAATACATGGAAGGCTTGATGAAAAGCTTAAAACAAGAAACGATTCCTAATGGCAGAAATATAGTAGAAGAACCTCATGATGAGAACAAAATAAATGCTAATCGTGATTTAATAACCTCTAATGTTGGCGGGAAGAACCACCATATTCCAAAAATGGATATGAGGAAGTTTGATGGAAAGGATCCTGTAACATGGATACTACATATGGAGCAATATTTTGATCTCCATAATGTGCAAAACACACAAAAGGTACGCATTGCAACTTTACATTTAGAAAAAAATACATTTCTATGGTATCGATGGCTTTGCTCCCGTAAAAAAATTGTCACTTGGTCAATTTTTACGGAGGAAATGATAGCACATTATGAAGATACAAAGAGCAACACCTTCTTTAGCCAATTGATAAATCTCAAACAAAAGGGTTTAGTGGGGCAGCACATTGAGGACTTCCAAAAATTGAATATAAGGGTAACTGATATTCCAGAGGACCACAAGATCGATCTCTTCATAGGCACTTTAAAGGATAACATCCAACATGAAGTTTGTGTTTTGGAACCAGATTCATTGGAGAAGGCATTCAGGTTGGCAAGAAAAGTTGAATGTAAAATAATGGCGACAAGGAAGCCTACCACTCAATTCTATAAAGAAGGAAGTGTTGCTACGTCTAGATTTCCACAACCTACAAGGTTGACACCACAACAATTGGAAGAGAAAAGAGCAAAAGGGCTTTGCTACAGTTGTGATAGCAAATACACTAAAGGTCATAAGTGTGCTGAGAAGAAATTATTTTACATAGATTGTGAAGAGGAAGAAGAAAATGAATAAGAAGAGGATATACACCAGGAACCAACCCTAGAAGAGGAAGAAATGAATCCGACCATATCGTGTAATGCACTGGCAGGAATTACCACTCCTCAAACTCTCAAGATACAAGAACAAATCAAGAAGAAAAAGGTAATAGTGTTGATTGATTCAGGTAGCACCCATAATTTTATTCATTGTAAGGTAGCCAAGGAATTAAATTGTTTCCTATACCCAGCACCAGAATGTCAAGAGATGGTTGCAAATGGAGGAACTATAAATTGCTCTGGAAAATGCCATAATATCAAGCTAACCATGGGGGAATATGTATTGACTAGTCCAATGCTTTCCATTCCTATGGGAGGTGCCGATGTTGTACTAGGAGTACAATGGTTACAATCTTTGGGGACGGTAGCTTTTAATTTTCAAGAACTTTTCTTGAAATTCTTTTCAGAAGGAAAGGAAGTCGAACTACGGGGTATTGAAGGGAAGCCAGGAAGGATAATAAGCTCTAATGGCATGACAAAGCTTCTAAAGAAAGAACAACTAGGCGTAATTGCACAATTATGCTCACTAGAAGTTCCAACATCAAAATCATCTATTTCTGCAGATCTCCAACAAGTCTTGGACAATCATTCCAAGGTGTTTGAAACTCCCAAAGGACTCCCACCTATTCGTGATCATGATCATGCTATTCATTTGATTCCAGGAAGTGTTCCTCCAAACATCAGGCCTTATGGATATCCTTACTTCCAAAAGAGCGAAATTGAACGTATGATTGCAGAAATGTTAGAGGCGGGTATAATTCAACCTAGTCAAAGTTCTTTCTCTGCTCCTGTAGTATTGGTACACAAGAAGGATGGATCATGGCGAATGTGTCCGCATTATAGGGAGCTCAATAAGCTCACCATTAAAGATAAATTTCCCATTCCTGTGATTGATGAATTATTGGATGAATTACATGGAGAAATTTATTTTACCAAGTTGGATCTTCGTTCAGGATATCATCAAATTAGAATGAAGACTGAAGATATTCCTAAAACAACATTTCGAACTCATGAGGGTCATTATGAATTTTTGGTCATGCCTTTTGGCCTTACCAATGCACCTTCTACATTTCAAGGGTTGATGAATTCCATTTTCAAACCCTTCCTTACAAAATTTGTGCTAGTATTTTTTGATGATATACTAATCTACAGCAGGTCTTGGAAGGATCATGTTGAACATGTTGACAGGGTGCTCAAACCATTGTAGGAGAAGCAATTATATGCAAAAACATCCAAATGTTTCTTTGGAGTACAAGAGGTGGAATATCTGGGTCATATTGTATCTCACGAGGGTGTTAAAGTAGACCCTAACAAAATTAAAGCCATTAAGGAATGGAAAGTCCCCACAACCATAAAGAAGTTGCGAGAATTTCTCGGGTTAACAGGGTATTATCGCAAGTTTGTTAAGAATTATGGGAGAATAGCAACACCTCTAACAACATTATTGAAGAAAGATGCATTTTCATGGACTCCCGAAGCAACTAAGGCCTTTGAACGTCTTAAAGAGGCAATGTGCCTAGCACCGGTCTTAGCTACACCAGACTTCACAAAAACCTTTATTGTGGAATGTGATGCCTCAGGAAATGGAATTGGTGCAGTTTTAATGCAGGAAGGAAGACCCATTGCTTTTGAAACTCGTCCAATCAAAGGAAAGTATTTACAGAAACCTATTTATGAGAAGGAAATGTTAGCAATACTACATGCACTAAAGAAATGGCGAACTTACCTAATGGGAAGACACTTCAAGGTAAAAATTGATCATGATAGTATTAAACACTTTTTGGAACAAAGACTATCTTCAGAAGAGTAGCAAAAATGGGTCACAAAGATGTTGGGTTATGACTTTGAAATAATCTACAAAAAGGAAAGCTTAATGTTGTTGCAGATGCACTCTCAAGAAAGAATGAAGAGGTGGAAGCATTGCTTTGTGCCATTTCTATTATCCAACCGTATTGGATAACCGAAGCAAGAGATGAATGGAAGAAGGACAAAGATGTATGGACACTCATTCAAAAGTTGCAGCAAGATCCTAGTACATCTGATACATTTAGTTGGAAAAATGATCCCTTATGGTACAAAGATCGCTTATATCTTTGCAAGAATTCCCAACTAAAACAAAATATTCTTCTGGAATTGCACACTTCTCCTTTAGGAGGACACTCAGGATTTTTAAAAACTTACCACAGGGTGAAGAAAGAATTTTTTTGGGATGGCCTTAAATCCGATATTCAAAAGTTTGTGGCGGAATGTTTGGTTTGCCAGCAGAATAAAGTGGAAACAATTAAGACCCCAGGACTTCTACAACCTTTATCCATTCCAAGTCAACGTTTGGAGGAGATTTCAATGGATTTTATCACAGGTTTACCTAAGTCCGAAGGAAAAAGTGTCATCATGGTGGTAGTTGATAGACTTACCAAGTATGCACACTTTTGTGCATTATCTCATCCATTTAAAGCAAGTACAGTTGCTACTACATTTATGGATAGAATTCAAAATCTACATGGAAGCCCAAGGGTTATTGTGAGCAACAGAGATCCCATTTTTACTGGAAATTTTTGGACAGAGTTATTTTCTTGTTTGGGTACTCAATTAGCTCATAGGTCATCTTATCCTCCTCAATCTGATGGTCAAACTGAGATCGTAAATAAATGTTTGGAAGGATATCTTCGTTGTCTTGTATCTGATAAACAAACACAATGGGTCAAGTGGTTACCTCTTGCTGAATGGTGGTATAACACTTCCTTCCATACCGCAGCAAAAATGACCCCATTTATGGCACTTTATGGATATCATCCACCATCCATCACATCATATTTAAGGGAAAATTCGAAGGTTCAAGCAGTGGAAGATCACATCGAGCATCCGCAAGAAGTTCTCCAACTCTTAAAGGATAACCTGAATTTGGCACAAAATCGAATGAAACAACAGGCAGATTAACATCGTAGCGAGAGAAGTTTTGATGTAGGAGATTGGGTATTTTTACGGCTACAACTATACAAACAAATGTCCCTCAAGCAAGCAAAGAAGGATAATAAATTATCGCCAAAGTACTATGGTCCTTACAAGGTGTTGCAAAAGATTGGTACTATGGCATACAAATTGGAGCTTCCTGCTTCTTCGCGAGTACATCCAGTTTTCCATGTTTCATGCTTAAAGAAGGTTGTAGGTGAAAATCTTCCAGTTCAAACAATATTGCCAGAACTTGATGAGGAAGGAAAAATCATATTGGAACCTGAAGTGGTCATGGAAACAAGAACTCGACAGCTACGGAATCGATCAATTTCACAGTATCTCATCAAGTGGAAGAACTTACCCACTGAAGATTCTACATGGGAGGATGAGAATTTTATACAGAAGCACCCAGAGCTACTCAAGTGTTGAGGACAACACTTTTTTGAAGGAGAGGGGCATGTTAGGTCCCTATATCACTAGTATAGTCCTTTATTATGGCTATTTTAACCCCCTTATTGTTATTATTGAACCCTCGTAACCCCCATTTTGTTATTATTGTGCCCTTAAATTATTATTGTTAGGTCGGCTAGGATTACATTGTGGCCCACTAGGATTACATTATGGCCCCATGGACTCCTATATATAGAAAGGAGGTTTTGTAAATTGTATCATCCAAGAATTGTTCATTTATCTAATGTATTGGAGGTTGCCCCCTCGAAGTGGCTCATTTATAAGGTGTTGATATCTCTTTTCTTCTATTTTTGGAGCTGGTTACACAACATTGTATGCCTTTTCCTTGCTTGACTAGAAAGAAGCAAACCTTTCCTGTATACCACAGCCATGAAAGCTACTTTGAAACGTATACCAATCTTTTGCACTTTGAAATATAACTGGCGATGTGCCAAAGACTCTATGAGTTTTGCTACAAAAGAAGAAGAAGCTAAAGCATAGCCTTGATATCTAATATGTTTCCTCCCATATAAATATTGTACAAAGTCATCCATCAAATATGGACCAACATATGATGCACAAATATATATTGCTAAAAATAATCCACTCAAGACTACTTTCCAAACAGATAGAAGTGTGGCTTTTGCCAACGACCGGGTGTCAATAAGGCCTTCAGCTTCTAGTCGATCTCGAAATGCACAACATACTACTTCTGCACTATCACCATCTCCAACATGAGGCACATCCTCTATTTTTAAAGGCCTTTTAAACCCTACAACAAGAAAAGTATTTAACCAAGAAAATGACATAAGGCTGAGAAAGTTTGTTGTTGCATAAGGAGTAACCGGTTTAATATTTGCACTTTTCTCTGAAGAAATTTCCAATAGAGGCTTTTGCATACTTTGTGTAAATGAATATGTACTGGTTCTAGCAAAATAGCTGACATAACACAAGAAGGTGCAAATAGAGAGAGCCACTATATCAACCCAAATATAGGGATAAATAATTTTCTGATCCTTCAAGATTAAGATGTCAAGAATCATGAAAAAGGTTAACAAAATGAATGATGAGAACCAGCACATCTGTAATAAAAGTGAGAACTTCTCTCTCCTTATTTTTCTGACAGAATGATAAGCATAATATGTCATTATATACCAAGCCAGTGCCTGAACAATATACTCTACCTCAGCAGGAAAATTAGTAGACCTTTTCTTCAGCCACTAGTACACAGTGCTCAATATGCCAATTACAGTATGGCAAACAGCTAGAGAGATGCAACAACAAAGGATGATCTTACACGTTAAACCCAATTGAAGTTTGTTAGTAAAAGCTGGATTGGAGGAACCATCAATAAGCAGTGGTGATGCCCTATTACTGTTACTTGCCCATCTTCTCCAGCAAAGGCTGAAATGAAAGAAACAATGATGAGAAAGTGAAACACAAGTGCAAGTGAATGCCTAAAGAAAGGCCCAGGAATAATAGTTTCAAGTCCTTCCATCTGTATACTTTCCCCAATTTCCAAAGTAAAAAATCTTCTTCAAATGTTTTCTGCAATCAGCCATGAGCTACCACCTGTTCAAAATCAAACTTTGCTCAAACAGCATCTACCCTGAGGACAATGCAAGAACCAAAAAAAATAAAAATTGAAAACCAATCATAAGTTCAAAAATATGTTTCCCCAAACTTGCTTATTTATATCTATCCATATTTCGAAATCACAGAGTTTACTGAGTGCCTAAAGAACTAGTGTTTTCTAGGATTTTTGAATAAATAAACCCCAATAAATTTATTCTAAGATGAATGTTCATTCTATGGCCTCTATGTACGAAACTCTCGAGTGTGTGTTCTATGCAACTAATCAAAACAAATTCAACAGATCTTGCACTAAACAAGAAAATTTACAAACCCAAAATAAACACATATGGGATCAGTTATGAACTTACTATAACGACTCATAATAATGGCGAAGACCCTCTTGGTAACCCATAATTTAACTGCAGCTTCCAAGACGGCCTCACTCTTGCCAACAAATAACATATCGGTGGCAACAGGGCCTGGCACCACACAATTTGCAGTAATTCGAGTGCCTCTCAATTCTTGTGCCTGAATTCTTGTCATCATCTCCACCGCCGCCTTGCTGGCCGATTTGGCGTCGTACCCTGTTCTCGTCTGTGCCACAATGGAGCTAGCTATGCTGATGATTCGACCGCTGCCACCACGGACGAACCTCTTGGCAGCTTCTCTGTTGCACAAAAAAGCCCCCTTGCAATTCACTTTGAAAATCCGGTCTCAGTCTTCATCCGAGGTCTGTGTAAGGGTCGGATACTTGTGGTCCATAATTCCTGCGTTGTTTAACACAATGTGGAATGCCCCAAATGTGTGTTCGGCCATGTCGAATAGCTGAGCCACCTGGGAGGGCTCTGCGACATCCGCTTTACACACAATCCCCCGAACACCTTACAAGAAACAAATGGAAGATACAGTATATTTGGAATCGCAGGAATCACAACTGCCTGGCAACTGCCAACAGATGGAAATTCTAATCGATGGTTGAGCATGATTGAATCGTCTAACAAAGAATCCAATGGCACATACTATGACACAAAGGCACTTAGGAAATTTGTTTTCAAATAAATACGCCTTACGGCGTAATAATACTTTCAATAATAAATGAATAAAAATTAGTAATAACAAAAAAAAATCAATATTGAATATAAAAAATACTTCAATTTCCAAATTAATTTTAAATCCACTATAAAAAGAGAGCTCAAGTAATTGAAAGTAAAGAAAAACAAATAATTTACTTTTTAATATTAAAGATATACATAATTCCCTCACTACTTATAGGGAATTGAGAGATGCTATATAAAAATATTATAATTAATATTAAATAATCTATGTAATTCATTTGATGTTCAGTAGGAATGTGATAATTAAAATAAAAATATACTAAGAAACAAAAAATATTCATTATTAATCATAAATACAAAATTTTAATGTTCATATTAAATAACATAATTTATATCAACCTTACATAAAATAATGATGTAATTTAAATAATAAAAAATCTTTCATTTTCACTTTAAGATATAGGGGTTGGCGTAATTTATTTCCCCTATGACTAGGCTTCTCTTGTACAAGCACAAGCTCAATAGCATAGGAGACGATAGACTTCCTAAGCTAGCTTTAAATTCCAACCAAAACCACCTAAGGCTTAAACGAGGTTGGTATAAAGACAATAGGGTCTGGTTAAACCATTGGGAGATCAACGAGAATGTTGCATTGTAAAAAATTAATAACATTAAAAAAGTTGTCACTTCTAAGTTCAAAAAAGAATGTGGTGTGAGAAAGATCTAGCAGCTAAAAGAAAATTAAGATATTATAAGGAGGTCATCAACCCTACCCTAGAAGATCAAAAGTATCTATCTGTTTTAACTAGCTCAGAGAAGAAAATTAATATAGCTAAGATTAGAACGAACTCTCATGAGCTCCATAGTGAAACAGGTCGTTGGACAGGTCCTCAAACACCATGGATGGAAAGGATGTGCCATCTTTGTGAGAATATGAACATCGAGGATGAAAATCAATTCCTCTTAGAGTGCCTCGGGTACAACCATATTAGAGCTCAATTTCATAATCTTTGTTGTAATGCTGACCTTCCTAGCCTTTTAAGATGTCAAAATTATAATGAGCTCGGGAGGCTTCTCTCCAAGCTTTTTGAGCATAAGAATAAAATCTTAAATCAAACTAAATAACTCTTTTCTTTAGGTCCGATAGACCAAAGATTGGTCTTAGTGGACGTTAACCACCATCATCATCATCATCATAAAATTAATATATACATATACATATACATATACATATACATATACATATACATATACATATATATATATATATATATATATATATATATATATTTACATTGCAATATATATATTTTTATTCACATTATATTAATATATATTTTAGTTATATTAAAAAAATCTATAAATATATATATATTTTTAGTTTCAAATTTAATTAAAACATATATTAATATTTTAAATTAATATGAATCATAAGTAAAATATTTTAATGTCAAATTATATGCCTATTATATAAATATATGTATGTTTAGCATATATTTTATGTATGTATTACAAAATCTTAATTCTATTAGATTTTTTAAAAGAGATTTTTAACTCATTTATATTTTCTATGGACTTGATATATATATATATATATATATATATATATATATATTTATATATATATATATATATAAAAACATTATTTATAATAAAATAAATTATATATAGTGAGAGAGAGTCCTATTGAGATACATTTTCTACTTTCACATGTAAATTTTAAATAAAAATATTTCTATCTTAACTATAATTTTTTTATTTATGATTCACATTATATTAATATATGTCCTAATTACATTAAAATATATATAAATATATGTTTTGTAATTTTAGAAGTAATTAAGACATATATTAAAATTTTCATGAATCATAAATAAAATATTGCAATATCACACTATGCATATATTATATATAACAAAAGATAGGTTTATATAACATATATAGTTTGATATTGCAATATCTGATTTATGATTAACATTATATTAATATATGTTCTAATTCTATTAAAAGATCTATGAATATATTTTTTCTAGTTTCAAATGTAATTGGGAGATATATTAATATTTTAATGTAATGTGAATCATAAATAAAATATTTCAATGTCAAATTATATATATATATATATGAATATGATTTTAAATTTTTTTTATAAAAAAAATAATTATATATAGTGATCTATGGATACATATTTTCTACTTTCAAATGTGAATCTTAAATAAAAATATTTCTATGTCAATTATGATTTTTTAGTAGTAAAAAAAGTTTAATATAAATTTGATATATATAAGGAGAGAATTTTTATTTTAATAATATGTGTTTTTAGAGAGATTTGTTATTTATTCATTTTTTGAATTGACATGTAACATTATAAATATTAATGAAAAAATTAATATTAATTTATGTGTGAAAAATTTAAAAAACTATTTATATATGTTTTCTACTTTCATAAATGATTGGGATACATATTAACATATTAATATGTAAAGTGTGAATCATAAATAAAATATTTGAATGTGAGCTATATATATAATATTTGATGAGACAAGAAAATTGTGGAGAGATAATTCCTATTCTATTTATAGATGTTTTTGTAAAATTTATGATTCATTTTTTTTAATATAGAATTGACATACATTATTATATATATATATATATATATATATATATATAGATGTTTTTTTAAAATTTATGATTCAGTTTTTTTTAATATAGAATTGACATACAATATTATATATATATATATATAATTCCATTTCGAAATAGAATACCAATGTTGATAGGACTCTTTTTATATAAAAAGTTAGTTTACTTATAAATCATTTTAAAAATGTTATATATATATATATATATATATATATATATATATATATATATAAAATTTTAAAAATGATTTATAACTAAACTAATTTTTTTTATATAGAGAGAGTCCTCGACATAGGCCTTCTACTTCGAAATAGAATTGGGTAATATATTAACATTTGAATGTGTAGAGTGTGAATATGTAACACCCCGAGCTAGTGATTAGTATAACTCTTAATTTCCTTTTATGTTTACTTATGTATGTTTGCAAGAAATACATATGATTATGTGGATATTTTTGTACATTTACAAATTTTATATTTTGTTTGTTAAGAAGAATTGGACTCTTGCGAGCTCTTTACCAGTTACCTAACTTCCCGAAGAAAAATTTTGTGACAACTATGAAATTACCTAACTTCCAAAAGAAAATGGGCCTCTCATTCTACACATCAGGAAATATGAGTGAAGAGGGGAGATTTATTATATTTCAATTTTTTTCGTGAACTTTTCTTTCGAAAAGAAGAGGAAAAGGGAGAAGAAGAGACTCAGAAAAACCAAGTGATTATGGAAAAATGTGATAGATTTCACCACTAATGGAATAGTCCTCGAGCTGGATAAACCACTAAAATTACCCATTTACATACTATGCTTAGAGGATTTCAGGTTGAACTTGGGTGGTCTAGATACTGGAAGTTGATGGAAAGAGGTCACACTCACTGAATTGTTGGAAGCTTAGGGGCTTAAGGGGAGACACAGACATAATTTCCGGTCTCGTTGGTAGGAAGGTGAGCGCATATCTAGCAGGGGTCTGGTTTACAAGAACTTGGAAATAGATAAGTACAATAACTAATGATCCTCTAATGTTTCTGTACAATAAGTATCGTCTGTGGGAAAATGATAAGACAAATTTCGTTGAGTACGCAATCATAATATAGGTTGCATATGTATTATAGCTGCGAATTTATTGATACTGTTAATATTTTTTTTCTTTAAACATAAGTAATAAAATAATTAAATTTAAATAACAACAACATAACTAGTTCAGGTAGGGTTAGTTCCACCCTCAATATCCATAGAGCTGGAATAGCCTGCTACCCGATTCATCTATAGTAAGAATTATGGAAAGATTGTCACCATAACCTAGGATATGCATTTCTCGGTTGTATAGAAAAACACACCTTTCCTTATAAAAGTAGAGATGGGGGCCAAGAAAATTATTAACAAGGCTAGTGAAGGAAATAATAACCTTGTACAAACCATAAAATATGAATGGAAAGAATAATTCACTATCTGAAAATCCAGAAGATACGTATTTATAATTAATCGTTACCACATGGCAAGAATGTCATATATTTTTAAACAAGAAATATAACGAGTTCAATATTACTTCAATATCGGTTCAAGACATATTTACTAGATTATAACTGTAAACAGTGCTAGAAAGAAAAGTTTGTGTGGCTACCAGAGTTTATATGAGGAAATATCAAAAGTTGCAATGTAAAACCTCAAGCCTCGAGGGAAAAACATAACCTGCATTATTTCAAACCTCAGAACTAGTGTTTAATATAATTCTAGGGCCGTGAAGGCCTGGTAATAAGAACATAACACCATAAAAATAACCACCTAATAGAACTATTGCGATTCATACATAACAACTCAAACAAAACATTGTCAAACTTAACCATGTATGGTCAGGTTGGAACTGAGGAGCCTAAAAAAAAACCCCTTTGGGCCCAAGAAAAATTAAGGACGGTTCCTTAAGAAATTCGTAAGCAGAGTTGAACCAAGGTTTGGATTCAAAACTTAGAACCTAGGAAAGAATGACCTTATTAATGAATATTGTTTAAACTGGGAATTTAGGGAAATGCAAATTCACTTTTAGCAAGGGACCTCGGCTGCAAAACCCGAGAAGAAATTGCACGAGTATGCATAATTAATTCTTTGGAATAGAAAACAAACTAAGAATGAGAATTAGGATAACCTTACTTGGATGTAAAAGCCCTTGCATGTTCTAGATGAGGGCAACTGACCAGGAAGGCAAATTTGGTTTCCTGATGGACTAAGAAACCAAAAATAAGGAGCAAATGTGGGAAAATAATTACTTACCCATTATGATACAACAACATACCCTTGTTCGCCATCTCTAGCTTGTGATATAACCCTCACAATGTCTTGACATTGCTGAAAGAACTGTTATGAAGAAAATTATGCCAAACCTTCACGAAAACAAACTTACACAACTAGGGATGGGATGTCATTTGACTCACAGTCATAAATGAGTAGGGAATAGTGAACCATGGAGGAGGAAAGAGAAATTGGAACTAGATGGACCCTGTCTGCTGTAGAGTTCTCGTCGACGAAGAAAGAGCGAAATGAAACTCAATTTCCAGCGTTTGGGACGACACAATACCCTAACCACCTTGCAAGTAACCCGAAGCATTGATTCCACACATAAGAGATTAAGTTCATTGAATCCAATCCCAATCCAAACTCTCGATCTGATCCATCTGCTCAGGTCTCCAAGAAATGTGATTGAGTTTTCAGAACTTTCGAGATAGGGTTTGTATATATAAAGGATAGATAATATGTAATATCACAATATGATATAAGGGATAAGAATTAAAATTTTATATACATTCGTCTGCGTGTAAACGAAGTATGTATGCAATATTATATAACATCATGGGTGTGTAACCCTGAAACCGAACACATTGCGTTGAACACATAAACCTATATCGTATAGTGAGGTGTACTTTAAGTAAATAAAAAATGTTTTACTACCATTTTTCATATAGTTATAGATCAGATAGGTGTGTAGACATGTGAGTCATGTGTGGGCTTTGAATGTATGACAAAATTTTTATGCTTCACAGAGGATAAGAAACGAATCATGCATAGAGGAAGCGAAGATACACCCAGTACAAGACCAACAATATGAAGTAACTCAGAAATGTTGTTTCAATTAGGAAAAAATACTTAGAATACAAATGAAGTACTACTAGAAATAATCAAAAAATTACAGGCATAAATGACTAAGATGCGAGCTGATAATGAAAGGTTGATGTTGGAGCAAGAAATAAGTATAAAAATCCTGTCAGAATGACAGAACCAAAGGAACCCAGACCCAATCCTAGATAATGGTAATAGAGCAGAGATGGTCCCATAAGTGGATGGAAATAAAAAATAGAGGGAAGTCAAATTAATAATGAGGAACAATCTGAGAATGTCTTATATAGTAAAACGAGGAATCATAAGAAAAAACTCCAAGGGGAGTTTAAGAAAATTAAACCTCTGATCTTTGACGACGACACAGAAGAGGCTATTGAAGCTTGGTCAATAAACAAACACATATTTTCATATTTACAAATATGATGATAATATTAAAGATTGATTGACAATATATCAACTACAGAGAAAAGCCAATCCATGGTGGGAGGAGGTTAAAATAATTCTACAGGATGAATAGAAAGTGACATGGGACCAGTTCAAGAAACACAACAAAGACAAATATCTGACAGAACAATTTTACAATGAAAATGAGAAAGAGTTTCATGACCTAAGGTTGGGCCATCAAACCATGGATGAATTTATAACAAGATTTACTTCACTGTTAAGATATGTTCCGTATATTCGGGAGGATAAAGTGAAACTGTTGCACTTTGCTAGTCGTTTTCCCACCTTTATCAAGGAAAGGTTAGAATTTCACAACCCGAAAATGATGGAGGAAGCTATACGGAAGGCTCGAATCTACTATCAGCAGATGAAACAGAAAGGGGACAACAAGAAGGGATGGTCAAATAAAAAAGGACAGAAAAGTGTCCAAAATGTGAGGGATACGAAAGTTGTTTCTAGTAATAAATCACCTAGGAGGCCATGTAATGGACCCCTATGAAAGAGTTAATAGAAGGAACAAACTTCAAAAGAGACCAGATAAATGGAGGACTCCACCAAGTTGAATCCAAACCATGTACAAAAACCCCCGTTACAACGTTGGGGTTTTGGGAACCACAATATTATAAAAATTTCCCCCACCGTGGTAGAACAGAAAAGACTCCTAGCATCCAGGGAGCCTCTATAGTAAGGGAGGTGGAAAAGAATATTTCGCGAATCAATGTGATGTTGGAGGATCACCATGCCGAGTACCACCCAACCATGGTAGAGTTTGAAGGTAAAATAACCAATCACATAATTTCTATTTTAATAGACCATGGTGCAAGTTTAATTTCCATTATTCAAAAATAGTTGAATCATGCCATTTGCAAAGTGTTAATTTTAATAATTTCAGGTTAGTACAATTGGCCATTAGAGCAAAGTGGAGAGTGACATCTAAAGTGGAGGATTGTCTAATATAGGTAGGAGGTCAACCGATTAAAATAAAATTGAATATGGTACCGTTAGGATCATAAAATATACTCATTAACATGGATTAGTTAGAGAAACACCGGTCTGTGGTGAAATGTAGAGAAAATACCATTAGCTTCCTTCAAAATGAATGAAGTAGACAAGTGATATGGGGAATGAAAAAATGTTAAAGTTATGCCCAATACAGTAAGTCGGTTGGTTAAATGTATGAAAAAATCTTTTCGACTATACATTGTGCAAGTTGGATATGCTAATTCCAAGGATAAATTGATTATCCTGGAAAATATAATAGTTGTGCACGAATTCCTGGATTTGTTTCTAGAGGAAATATTGGGGGTCCCACCAAAGCGGGATATTTATTTCACAATAGAACTAATTCTTGGAGAAAATACAGTATCAAAAACAATTTATTGTACGAGTATTCTAGAATTAAAATAATTAAAGTTACAGTTTCAAGAATTACTTGACAAGGGATATATACACCCAAGTATATCACCTTGGGGTACTCCGATGCTATTCATAAAAAATAAAGGCAGTACATTACATTTATGCGAAGAAGAAATCATAATTTATTTGGAAAATTTGGAAGAACACAAGGAGCAGTGGATCTGGAAAAAATTAAGACTATGATGGAGTGGTTAGTACCTAAGGATGTGGCAGCCATTAGATCTTTCATGCATTTAGCTAGGTACTACTATCATTTTATAGAGGGATTTTCAAAAATATATTATCATATAATGTTGTTGCAAAAGAAGGTAAGATTATTTAAATGGACCCCAGAGTCCCAACACAGTTTTGAAGAACTGAAGCGTAAACTAACAACAGTTCCCATGCTGAAAATTGGTGACCCCAGAAAGGAGTTTCTAGTGTCTACAAATGCGTGTCAAGAAGATGTTGAGGGAGTTTTAATGCAAGAGGATAGAGTGGTGGATTCTAAATCATAAAAATTGAAGGAGCATGATTAAATTTACTCTTCTTATGGTTTATAATTAACTGCAGTGGTGCACACCCTCAAAATGTGGCGGCATTATTTTTTGGGGAAGAGATTTATGCTTATGATAGATTGTAAAAGTTTAACCAATATTTTTAAATAGCCTCACTTAAATTATTGCCAAGAAATATGGAATGTGTTCTTAAGTGAATTTTATTTTTACATTAAGAATTTAAAAGGAAAAGAAAATTGTGTGGTGGATGCATTGAGAAAAATGTTGCATCATGTCTACAAGGTAGTGTACAACCAAGTAGAATTTGATTTGTTAGAAGAAATAAAGGAAGACACAAATCGCGATTTGAAATACCAATTTTATTGGTAGAAAAGTATGCCAACTCAAGGTACTGAGAGTCAAACCGACTTTGGTATAAATAATACAAAAATTGTTGACTTTCAGAGGAACAATATATGTTCCTAACCAATCAACAATTAAGCAGTTCCTACTAGATAAATTCCACCAGGATAATTACGCCACTCATCCTCGGTATAAAAAAATGTTTTTTGTTGTTAAGAGGAACTACTTCTGGTTGGGAATGGGGAAGGATATTATGGAATATTTGCTGAAGTGCTTAGAATGTTAGAAATTGAAGGTGGGACATCAACACCTAGCTGGTTTTCTTCACCCCTTACCTATACCTGAATGGAAGTGGGATATAATTAAAATAGATTTCATCACAGGACTACGAAAGAAAAAGAAAAAGAAATTACTTGATCATGGTGGTAGTGGATAAATTGAGTAAATTAGACCACTTTATTCTTGTTAAATCTACCTACAATATAGCTCTAGATTGCAGATATTTTTATGTGGGAAATATCTCAACTTCATTGTTTTCCAAAGGTAATAATATCCAATATGGATGGAAAATTTACATATGATTTTTGGAAAGCTCTCTTTGTGTGGTTAGGCACTCAAATCCAATTCAATCCAGCCTAACACCCTCAAACATATGACCAAATATATCGTGTGAATCAAGTGTTGGAAGATATTTTGCGTATGTATGTAATGAAATAACCAAATAAGTGGGAGGATTATCTCTATTTAGTGGAATTTTCATATAATAGTAATTACCATGAATCAATCAAAATGAACCCTTTTGAAGAGGTATATGGAAGAAGATGTAAGAGGCATGTAAATTGGAACAACCCAAAGAATAGATTAATATTAGGACCGTATATATGTAATGGATATGTAGAAAAAATAAGGAAAGTAAAGAAGAACTTGAAGGCAACACAAGATAGAAAAAAGGATTATGCTAACAATAAAATATTTTTTAAACAATTCCAGGTGCGAGATCATGTTTATGTAAGGGTTAAGCCCAAAAGAAGTAACCAATGGTGGGATGGTTGCACCAAGTTAGCTCCACGACAATGTGGACCTTTCCATGTCCCAGAAATAATAGGACTGGTAGCGTATAAACTCACTCTACCGAGTTATGTGCGAGTGCATAATTTTTTTCTTATTTTTTTACTAAAATTGTACATTTATGATTCAAGATACATTATAAACTGGCACGATATACAAGTAAATGTATATGGATTATTGAAATCCATGCTTTACTCTGGCAACTTAAAAGAGGTAATGATAAAATGTATGATTGTTCTATATTCTGATGCGGGTAGAAAAGGAAGGAGAGTTCATGGTAGAACCTCTCTATATCCTAGATCACAAAGATGTAACTTTGAGGAAACGAGCTATCACCCAAGTTAAGGTGCAATGGAAATTTTATAGCCTAAAAGAGGCTACTTTGGAGGATAAAACTGTGATGCAACATTCTTATCCTCATCATTTTCAAGGATAGGAATAAACACCGAGGATGGTGTTTCAAATGACGGGGGGGAGATGTAAAATACCCCTCAGTTAGTGATTAGTACAACTCATAATTTACTTTTATGTGTTATTTTTACCATAACTAAAAATTGTGGTAAATTTTTTATTTATGTAAGTTAAGAAGAAACACATATGATTATGTGGATATTTCTATGCATTTAAAATTTTTTATATTTTGTTTTTTGGAAAGAATTGGACTCCTAGGATCTCTCTAGAAATTACCTAACTTCCAAAAGAAAAAAATTGTGACTGGTCTAGCTTCTCATTATATATATAAGGAAATATCAAAGAAGGGGGAAGGGGGGTGGGGGTGGTTGTTTCTTGTTTTTCACCTTTCTTTCGAAAATTTCCTTGGGTAACGAAGAGGAAGATGGAGAGTATGAGACTCAAACAGACCAAGTGATTATGGAAAAAGGTGATAGATTTCACCACTGATACAATAGTTCTCGAGCTAGACAAATCAGTGGAATTACCCATTTACTCAATCATTCTGGAGGCTTTGAGGTTGGACCTGGGTGGTCTTGGTACCTAAAATTTGACCCAAATTAGTCACATTCACTGAACCGTTGGAAGATTAGGGGCTCGGGGGGAGACACAGACGTAATTTTCAGTCTCATTGTTAGGCATGTGAGCGCAACTCTGGTGGTGCTCCTAGTTTACAAGAACTTGGAAAAATATAAGTATAATAAATACTGACCCTCTAATGTTTTTGTACAATAATTATTGATTGTGTCAAAAGCATAAGAGAACTTTTGTTGAATATGTAATTAGAATATAGGATGCATATGTATTAAAATAAAAAATGTATTTAAACTATTAATATTTCTTTTCTTTACATAAAAGTAATAAAATAATTAAATTAAGCAACAACAAGACACTAGTACAAAATAGCTAATTAGTTACTAAAAAAATGACTAAAATTTGCATATAAACAACTATCTTTTGGTCGGTGACCAATAGTAGCTAATTTACAGTATCTTATAACGCGACCAACTTTTAGTCATTTTTAGCCTAGTCATTAATTGGTTATCTCAAATTTGTTGTCTAGTAGTATATTTTGTCATTAATTTGGTCATTAATTTAGTCACTCATTTTGTCATTGATTTAATCATTGATTTAACCATTGATTTGGTCATTAATTGTCACAATTAATGACCAAATATAGAACTAAATATATTACTATATAATCACTAGAGAAAACCAATTAAAGACCAAATAAATATGACCAAAATTTTGGTTGTGTTATAAGATACTGTAAATTAGCTACAAATAGTCATATATATGCAAATTTCAGTCATCATTTGAAACTAATTAATGACCAAAGAAATATGACTAAATTTTTGGTCGTCTTATAAGATACTCTAAATTAGCTACTAATAGTCATATATATGAAAAATTGAGTTATTATTTGTAATCACAAATTTATCATTTCAGTAGTCATTTATATTTTTTTGGTAGTTTCATATTCATTGTATAAATGACTAATTTAGTATTTTATATTCATTTCATTTACTTTCGTTAATAATCATTATAAATGACTAATTTAGTCGTATATTTATTTTATTTTTGTTCATAATTGATCAATATAAACTACTAATTTAGTAGTTTTAAATTGATTTTATGTGTTCATTATTAATCAACATAAATTAATTTGTATGATTTAAAACATTTCATACAATGTGCATGTTCATCTAATATGAAAATATAAAGTTGCAAAAGTTAATTACAGTAGTAAACAATATCAAGTGCAATTATAAATAATTTAAACCACATAGATTATATTATATGAAATTTTAAGGTATTACAATGAGTTTCAAAATTAATATTTGTTGGGCTACAATTTACATATGAAATGATGTTTCATCACTTCAAAACATTATCATTGTGTTTCAAAGGCATTGCAGGTGAATTCACCAACTCTTCACACTTGACCATTAGTATATATATGTGTGTCTTATGTGGGATATTGGTTCTAAGGGTATCACCAAACCAATTATCTTCTCTCCTTTTTTGAATTTGTCACTCTGATGTCATTTCTCTCCTCTTTCTTCAATTTCTCCTTCTTACCATCAATACTGAGCTCATTTTCTGGAAACAAAAGAAGATACAATTCAAAGGGTAAGACATGAACGACAATGAACACTAGAATATAAATTAAATTTGACTATAAATAGTTTATATGAAATATACCTCAACATTAGCAATGTCAAAGCCATTTTTCCTCATACAAGTAAGAAACTCGAACAAATTTTCTTCAGTTGGGGAATAATGGCCAATATAATGTGGCCAGATGACTTGTATAAACAAATAAAATAAAATGTCACCATATATAGAAAAGAACACCTTAGTAACTTAGTATTCAACCTTCAGGGAAAGATTCAGAACAATCATGTCAACTAAGTTATACGCTAAAAAGCTCAAGTTGTGGATAACTTGTGAAAACAAATAATATGAGGTGTGATGTTTAATCTTTGTCGTTTTATTCGCAAAAACATTTCATTTTCTAACACATGAACTTGGTCAAGTATATAAACAACATGTGCTCAAATAAAACCATAAAAGTAAACATTTCTTATGTTCATGAAAATATTTTAACACAAAGTAGCTATAAGGATTCCAATAAATATCGTGTAATACTAATTTCATCTTCATGCTTTGGTTGTTGTTTAAATGGACATGATACCAAGTATTTTCAATTTTAAAGTTAAACGATAAAACAAAATCAAAAGAAACTTTCAAAATACATTAAAACAATATAGAGAGTATCATGGAATGGAAATTGCAATTATAAAAAAATTGTTTACCTGTCCACCGATGTCGTGTCTAGCATTCCTAAAATATTTGCTTGCCAAAAATAACCCTGAGGTGAAATAATTACAACATTAAAAACCATATGAATTGCGTTTCCAAAGTAGATGGTGCAGGTGCCAAAAGGATCTCTAACAACAAATGAATCATATCCAAGATGTGTTATGTGTTGTCTCCACATCATTTTTCCAATCACAAATCCTGTAACTTGCCCACAACAGAGTTAAGTAACAATCAAACAAAGACATTGAAATTTTTTATATCTTTTATATCTATAAAATTTGAATCTAATTTGTTTCATGAACATATTAATTCACATTTATATCCTTCCTGACATATGATAAGGTATCAATCCGATAGGACATCAAAAAAATCTACCTCAGTGAGGTCCTCAAACAATTTCTACAATATAAAAATTTTTCTTGTTGTGATATCTTGGGTAAAAAAAAAGAACATATATGCAAGAGAAAAATTCATATATTACTTATGTGCAAAATTTTTATATGGTGTATTCTTAGGAAGCTTTTTAAGATGTTCCTCTATCTTTACCAAAGCGAACTGTAGCTTGGTTAAACTATGTATCCTTTGATTGAGCATCAATTTCTACAAGATAAATGTCACACATTATTCTTTCCCATTTCTCAACATGTTACATATGATAAATTCAAAGACACATAAAACCAACAGGAAACCCTTTTCTAACCAAAACAAACAAACAAACAATGCCTCTAATAAAACTTCATTATAATATTATAAAATGAAAAGAGAGTGGACCATTTTTTTTGTTTGAATTTTCCTATTTTTTTTATGAAAGTGCTCGAGCTTCAGGAACCAACGAATGTGAGGGAAGTTGTAAATGTGAAAAAAATTATGTTGACCTAATTTGTAGACTTCTTCAAAATTATGAGAATGATGCGGTTTTCGGATGTGGTAAATATCATAATAAGAAATGACCACATTGGATGCAGATATTAAATATAAAAAATTGTGGACATGGCATGTATTCTAATAAATTACATTGCAATGATGACCATGGGCCTCCACGGGTTATAGGTCCTCAATATGTTAGTATTGATGATGAAAGAGAAATGGCAACGATAAGTATGGGTGGTCCTAGTTTGTATGGTGGATGTCTTCAAACAAAGGTCGTCATCTAAATGAACCTAGGTTTTGACATGGTAAACCTGGATCTGGTTTTCACCCAATTTCATTCCATCATACTTTTTCAAGACTCAAGAGGACATAATGGTCCTTCAACTTATAATAGGGTTTATTTTGAGGTTATAGATAAATATTATCCAAAGAAAATGGATTTTTGGGCTCCAAGAGATATGGATAATTTAAATGATAACAATTATATGTTTTTTTCCTAGGATTCAAATGTAGGGATACATTTTGTGGATTTTAATAATAGATAGAATGAGAGAAATAATCCATGAGGAGAATCTTCTGGTCATTGGGATTATGGAAATACTCGGAGATAATAATACTGTTTAGGTTCAAATCAAAGATGGTGTTCATTCTTGTAGCTCCTCAGTTGTTGGTAGTTTTTAAGGTAGGAAATTGGTTCTTCAAGGGTAGGGTCCTTCAACTTAATTGCATCTTCCTTGGTCCTATCACCCAAAAGTAAAACATAATAAAAAAAGAGTAAGTATGGCAAGTTTAGGGCAATTTCTATTTGTATAGTTGCTAAGCCTATTGTTATTTTTGACTCTGTTATAGCTTTGTTGAGACCACCTACTCTACAGTGAAAAACAACAGAGGAGCCATTAGTCATACTTACCCATGGTCTCTTATAACCATGATAGAAGAATAGATTGAGCCATTAATTAGAATTGCAAAGATATTGAGGAAAGAAAATTCATTATCTAGTTAACCAATTCCAAATTGAACCCTATATGGATGAATAGCCCTAAATAAAGGCAGTTGTCTCTATCATATGCCTTGGAAAGACAAACTCACTAACATTTCTTGTAATTTTTGGGTTTGATGTTGTAAATTCCTTCTTGGGGCACTACTCCTATTCCATAATGGATTTGCTTCCGAGGAAGAATGCAAAATGTTTCTAATGACATGGAATCAACTTAGTGGCTTTTGACCCCAGATGGAATAATTTTTGCATTGTTTTGTAGATGCAATTGCATAGTGATATGGGTCTAAAATCATCTCATTCTTGTATAATTTTTAGGATTAAATCTTGAAATGGTGAATTGAAACTCCTAAATATTTCTTGCATATTTTAATTTGTCAGCAATTCTTAGTTGTTATGTTTGAAGGAAGTCATAGAACCCCTAGAAGAATTCTATTGTCCTAATAGGTGGCTAAGGGTTCTTATCCTTTTCCAAAGAGCGCATAATTGTTTGTAAACATTCCTTTGATATTTGAACCATCAGTGCATCATTACCCACCTCACCTACAGAACTGGGGAAATATGAAGTCATATTTAACTATTTCTCTTAAATTTATTCTATCTTCCTCTTTATAAATTCCCTCAAAATCGTCTCCTGATGAGAAAATTTCTCCTCGAGATGAAACACCTTATCATGAGGCAAAGTTCGTTAATAAACAACATCGTGAGGAAATTTTTCATTATAATTATGAGATGTTGAAGAGAGAAAAGATATGTTATTTAGTAAAGGCTGTACATGAATGTTAGTGATCTGGTACAATGAAAGACATGGGTAGCCAGGGAATTGTGGAGATTCCCTACAACTCTTTTCCCAAATGTGATACATGAGGATGTATGCTTATTAAACAACTATATTTGAGAACGAGCACCATTTTGCGGGCAAGACTATATTGGATGTAGGCGTAAGAAGTTTGATGTAGGCTCCTGCAACGGGCCCGACAGCACACCTGCTTACCTATGAATATGATCTATGGACTTTCCAGCTTGTCAATCACAATTGCTCCAATTCTCGGTCAGATTGTGCCTGGTGGCCGGTCACTGTAGCTTCAACTAGGCTACTCGACCACATGCTTGGTGGCTACTAAACCTGCACTAACATAGGTCTAGTTGGCTCTGATATAACTCCTCCATCCACAAACTACCTATGTTGATAGCTTGCCTTATATCTGTCAATTGTATGCCTTTTCCCTCGCAATTTCTCAACAGCTGAGTGGTGTCGACTATTCTAGCATGTTTTGCTGCCTTCTTAGTGATTTTCCACCTTATGCTTCTTGTGGTTTTGTTTTTGTTGAGTGCAGGCTTACCTACAGGCCATAGTTCTTCCACCGACAACTTTCGACCACACCTTCCCACCTCTCCTGGAAAACTACACTTGAAACTATGTGCTTCTTCAAGGTGATGTTGGTAGATCCCTTTCTACCAACCGGACTGCATCGACCACCCCTTTTTCGTGCAGTTGACTTTTCCTATTGTTAGTAAGGCCTGATCCATAAGTGCCTCATTACCCACCTCACCTAAAAAATTGGGGAAATACGAAGTCATCTTTAACTATCTCTCTTAAATTTATTCTATCATCCTCTTTATAAATTCCCTCAAAATGGTTTTTTGATAAGAAAATTTCTCCTAGAGATGATACAACTTTTCATGAGGCAAAGTTCGTTGATAAAAAAAATCCTGAGGTAATTGTTCATTATAATTATGAGATGTTGAAGAGAGAAAACATATGTTATTTAGTAAAGGCTATGCATGAATGTTAGTTATTTGGTACAAGGAAAGACATGGGAAATGAGGGAATTGTGGAGATTCCCTACAACTCTTTTCCCAAATGTGATACGCGAGGATGTAAGCTTACTAAACACCTATATTTGAGAATGTGCACCTTTTTGAAGGCAAGACTATTTTGATTGTAGGCACAGGAAGTTTAATGCAGGCTCCTGCACCCGACCTGATAGCCCACCTACTTACCGATGACTACAATCTATGTGGTTCCCCACTTGTCAACTGTAGTTGCTCCAATTCTCAGTCAGATTGTGCCTGATAAATCGTCTTTGCAGCTTCAACTAGGCTACTCTACCACATGTGTCATAGCTACTAAAATTTCACTGACACAGGTCTAGCTGGCTCTAATAGCACTCCTCCATACACAAACTAACTATGCGGATATCTACCCTTCTATCTGTCATTTGTGTGCCTTTTCCCTCACTATTTCTCAACGGTTGAGTGGTGTTGAATAGTCTAGCCCATGTTGCTGCCTTCTTAGTGAGTCGCCATCTTATTCTTCTTATGGTTTTGTTTTTTTCGAGTGCGGGCTTTCCTGCAGGCGATAATTATTCCACCAATGATTGTCGACCATACCTTCCCACCTCTCCTAGAAAAATACACTCGAAACTACATGCTTCTTTGAGGCAATGATGGTATATCATTTTCTACCAACAGGACTACGTCGGCCACCCCTTCTTCATGTAGTTGTATTTTCCTATTGGCAGCAGGGTTTGATCCATCAGTGCTTCATTACCCACCTCACCTACAAAACTGGGGAAATATGAAGTCATATTTAACTATCTGTCTTAAATTTACCCTATCATCCTCTTTATAATTTCCCTCAAACAGTTTTTTGATGAGAAAATTGCTCCTTGGGATGAGACACCTTCTGATTAGGCAAAGTTCATTGATAAACAAAATCTTAAGGCAACTGTTCATTATAATTATGAGATGTTGAAGAGAGAAAATATATGCTATTTAGTACAAGCTATGCATGAATGTTAGTGATTTGGTACAAGGAAATACATGGGCAGTGAGGGACTTGTGGATATCCCCTACAACTCTTTTCCCAAATGTGATACGTGAGGATGTATGCTTATTAAACAACTACATTTGAGAACGTGCAACATTTTGAAGGCAAGACTATTTTGGATGTAGGCACAGGAAGTTTGACGCAAGCTCCTGCACTCGGCTCGAAAACCCACCTGCTTACCTATGACTACGACCTATGAGCTTCCTCTCTTGTCAACTAAAGTTGCTCCAATTCTCAGTCAGATTGTGCCTAACAACCCGTCGTTGTGGCTTCAACTAGGCTACTCGACCACATGCGTGGTGGCTACTAAACATGCATTGACACGGGTCTAGCTGGTTCTGATAACAGTCCTCCATCCACAAACTAAATATGATGACACCTGCCCTTCTATTGGTCATTTTTGTGTCTTTTCCCTCGCGATTTCTCAATGGTTAAGTGTTGTCGACTAGTCTAGCCCTTGTTTCTTCCTTCCTAGTGAGTTTCCACCTTATGCTTCTTGTGGTTTTGTTTTTCTTGAGTGCGGGCATGTGTGCAGGCCATTTTTCTTCCACCAAATACTGTCGACCACACCTTCCCACCTCTCTTGGAAAACCACACTCGAAACTACTTGATTATTCGAGGTTATATTGGTAGATCCTTTTCAACCAATTGGACTGTGTCGACCACCCCTTCTTGGCGCAGTTGTATTTTTCTATTGGTAGTAGGGCTTGACCATTATTTCAACCAATCAATTTTTTCCATGACTTACATAGCCTTGTCACGTGTGGATAATTTATTCAACCCCTATAAAACATAAAGGCTGATCTATATGACCCTTTTTCAATCCTTAAAAAAAATAATAATTTCTTCAGGGCACTATATGACTGATTTACTTCGGTCCTAGAAAAATGAGTTTTCATGATCAAAGTCAAGCCTATCCCAATGGTCATGTACAAGACCTAGCTTCTGTGACTTCGAGACCAACTTACTTTAGATATTTTGCTCTGATATCGTGTTAGATTTCTTGCAAACCTAGGACCTGGCAATTAAGTTCCTAATAGAAATATTTATCAGTTGATTTAATGAACATCTAGGTTCCTAATACAATAAAATTCAACGGAAACAAATATTCAAATCTCAATCACAATGACACAAAATAAATTTACCAATCAAATCAGTTCATCATTAACAATGAATTATAACCTATTTGGCATCTTTTCTTAGGATAATGGCCCAACTAATAAAATACATAATAAAAAATAAGCTTGGATGTGATCTAGTAGATTTTGCCGAGATTATTACTTGATCTTCTCTGTAGATCTGGATTTCCAACCTATACCAACTCCCTCAAACTTAGCACTCTAAAGTATCACACTCCTCCTCCTAAGGCTAGTGTCGTTATATGGTGTATTTTCTCCCTCTCCCTCGTATTTCTTTTATAACTTTACATTGTGCTAAATCTCTACCCCTAATCATAATCTTAAAATCATTAATGGTTGAAATTAGATCTTGCTCCCCTTGAGATTAATGGCTAAGATTAAAAGGAAATCACTAAAGTAAATTACTTCACTTTTCCTAATTTTATTTTATCTCAATAAGGCAACATATTAATAAGTTTTTTTTTCTAAATTAGACTTAGACTAAGCTACATTAGCAACTTTATCACACTTGAGTAAGTGTTCTAAGGAGTTTGTGGGAAACTTATGCATACCTACACACAAGGTCTGTGCAGAAGTACTTGCCCGAGCTACAAAAATCAACATGAAGATATCTTTGTGCAAGAAATATTAGATAGTTCTAAATTTGAAAACTCTCCTTCTCACTCCATAATACGTGAAGATGAGAGGACGCTTACTACTTAGAGTATTACTGAACACTGTATCATGTATTCATTTTTCGTGTATTATTGGAATATAAGATGCATTTTATTTCACACACACACACACACATAGATATACACACACACACACACACACACACACACACACACACACACACACACACACACACACACATATATAGCCCAAGGGATTCTCTGAACCAACTATCAACAAGGTTGCTAGGAACTTGGTTCGTTTGTATACCAACAAGTTTACTAGGGATGTCATCCTCAAATGTGGGGAAGAATCCCTTGAATTTCACCGTGAAGTTTTCTTTTGGAAAAAAATAACAAATATAAGCATGGTGAAAAAGGGATACTTACACTTAATATATTAATAGAATCAAATGAAATACAGGTAGTATGAAACCTATGGCAATCTACAAGACAAAATTATGTCTGCTACAAAGAGAAGGAAAGTAATCTGTTACAATTTAGACAAAGATAAAAACAGGAATTGTAGGGATATGCATGTAAAGTAATTTGTTACAATTTAGACAAAGATAAATACATAAATTGTAGGGATATATATGTCTTAGGATAAAAAAAATACAAAAGCATGGTTTTGTTGGTAAATACATGTGGAATAGGAGAAATAAAAATAACATGTGCAAGTTGCCAACAGACAGATTTTATAACAAGTGTCTGGAAACTTTCTGGTCACACGTGAAGCAGCTATGATGTTCATATAAATGGCATTAAAAATCCATTTTAACTTTCAAAGAAAGGTCAAATTTCAAAATTCTCACATATGAATCAGATATTGATTATAATACATATTTGTTGGAATTTCATGATGCGCAGTAACCTTCAGAATATATTTATCTTTAATGATCTAGGAATTTTTGTTACACCTAGCTAAGAAAGACCCGAGATGAGAATTTCACAGAATTTAAGTAGAGATCACCTCACTAGCAACTGGTACCCTTCCTTCCACAGTTTTTACTAGAGACCAAACAAGCTGAGACATATTTAAAACCAACGTCACAGACACACCTATTAAGCATCATCATTTTGAGTCTCAAGAATCTATTTTGATATGAACCTAAGAAGAAGAGCATTAGTCACTAACTAACAACTAGGAAGATAATAAATAACTTGAAAATATTGAATTTAGAATACTTGAAAAAATATATGTAAATAAAATAGATGCACTATTTGCAATCAACAAGCGAATGTTTGATATGTGGCTTGAACCTACCACTCTTATTATCTCCACCACCTACAATGTACCAATTTTCACCTATTGTTACACCAACATGTCCAGCCCTAGGAGTCACCAGATGACCCTATATTTTTGGTTGAGACCACTCCATCTAGTTGTTAGCATCACATCTGATCAAAATAAAGATATATTTAAATAAAAAGGGAAAGAAAAGAAAAGAAAGGAATAAAAAACTCATTACATCTGGACAACAAAGCTCTATCAAATAAACAGTGAAGATAGAATGAAGCATAGCAACACCATATTTCAAGACATGCAGAGGAAAAATACCAATTCATATATAGGTAATGTTTAGCTGGTTTATGTTTGGTATCCACGTTTACCCACTTTTAAGGAATCTATTTTCCTTAATATGGAATTTTTATTAAAATATATAATGTATTTATAATTGATTTAAACAATATGTATGCAAGTGAAGAAGGCTACAATATTTATAATATACCCAATAAGAAACATTGTCAAAATATTGACAGGGTTTGATTGATAAATTATGAACACGGATATAAACCATACATAGACAAGACCGAAATCTTATCATTTAACATGAATGTGTCCACTAACCTCCAATCAACCACAAGCCTCTTCCTCTTGGTCGGAGAAAACACAAGTTCAGGATATCATTTCTCTATTATGATATCTTTTAAAAATCCCTCCAGTGTTCCAGTGTAGGCATGAAGATTTTGAATTACAGATTCTCTCTAGGGATACCTGAAACCAGTATACCTTGGTTCATTTAGTCATTTACAATCAACGGTCAAATAAGACAAGTGGGTAATGGTAATTTAAGCTTCCTAGTTTGTCTACTCACTCTACATCCATGCATTTTCCTAAAATGAATATAATCTATCTTCTACAAGTCACCAACATGCTTTAACCTACCACCCTACCATGATCTCATACAACTCTCAAGGACATGGGTTTCTTCTACTGGTTATGGGAAATGGAATTCATGGAAAATCATACAAGTTCCTTACAGCGTGAGGAACAATGGAATAATAATAATGGAGGATGAGACTTTCCCAATGAAAAATACACATTACATCCCTTCTCATGCATGAGGAATACATGTCTTCCCCAATGATGTGACAAATTTTATTTGTGCAAGCGGAAAATCTTTTTAGTGAAGCATGGGAAAAATTGGAGTACTCTACCAAATGACATGTCTCAAGGACAATACATCCATGGGCCCCTTTTAATATTCCCCTCTTATTCATGCAAAATCCATTTAGTTAAGAAATAGTGCAAGCACAACACAAGAGAAGAATTGGCAGAAAAGGATTTAAACCATTTTGAACAATACATTAATCCAATGGTATCAATATATCATACATGGATGTAATGACCTTATAAACTGAAGAGTTCAAATGCACTAATAACTCTTAAATAGATAAGGATGAAAACTCATAGGTTAACATATATGTTTCCCATCGAGCAACCTTTTGGGTGGTTATTACATTATCCATTAAGTTTTGGTTGTGTAAAATTTAAACCTAACTCCCCAAAACCAAGCCCACAACTTGGACTCGTGAACATTCACTAGTCAGACTTGTTACCTCCTGGATCCGCACATGATACAGTCCAATTTTTCAAGTACAAACCTTAGGGGAACTATCTCAAGTTCTACCCACACTTACCTCAATAGAAGCAACCTTCTCTTTAGGCTAGCTCTCCTCCAGCACAAGGAGCATTTCGCTAATATCAAATCACTAATATATATAATATCACAGAATTAAAAGTTATATTAGTGATTTTTGTTTAATGATCTTTAAAATATAAAGTGAGAACAAAAGTAAGACAAAATAACTTATCCTTCGAAAAATCAATTAATGTTGTGTTGGATGAAGAAGATTAAGATAAGTGAAATCAACAAGTTATGTGTACATAAGCATGATAATTAAAATCAAAACATATTGATATAAGGAACTACATGATAAACTCATAATGATGCGAAATCATTTCCAGCTCAAAACCAACGAACATATAATGCAATGAATGAAGCAAAGAGATCAGAAAAAATAGCAAATAAGAATGAATAACAATCTTTATATTCATTAGAAAACATTAATTACATCTTGGGAAAAACAAGGCATGAATACCTCTCCAATGCACCCTTCTCTAACACAAAAACAAACCATAATAAATGTGTAGCATCTCTGAATATAAATATATATGCCAACAAAATTTTAATATGGTATGAATACCTCTCCAATACACCCTTCTCTGATTTTTCTTTGATTTTAATTGAACAGACAAAATTGCAGTTCCTGCATTCACTGATATCCCTAATAGTTTTTTCTTTCCCGTTTGATATCTAGCTATATTATCTATTGCATATCTATCATCTTCATCCAAGAATTTGTGAGGTTTTCTTCTAAGCGACAAATCCATTTCCATGTTCATCACCAATTTAGTTTCACCATAGTCTTCTTCCTTCCAACTAGAACTATTTGACTCTAACTCTTCCCCTATATTTTCCTCTCTGCCAGCATCTGTAGAGTCCCCCCCGGCCCCAAAGGATTGGTCATTATACTGTAAGGGCCCTTGTGGGGAGTTTTGAGATTGTGACTATGTATTTTTTCTTTTTTCTTGTTGTTGGTCACAATAAAGTGAGACTGAGTGGTGAAGCTATGACATTGAAGCTGCTGAATTCATTTGGAAATAATACTCATGGCCTTGGGGAATGGAGAGATGAAATTAATTTGTTAGAGGTGGGAAAAAAACAGTTTTAGGTAGTGGATTGTAAATCCCACCCTGCCTTTTCTGGGCTACAACAGCTGCATGTCTTGCATATTCAAGAGGTACCCAAATTCCCCTAACAACCATTAGCTGAGGAGCTTGAATATTTGAGCTTTTTGGTGAAGGACTGGGCCTTCTAGTGTGCAGACGACATTTCTGTCCAAATTCGGAATATAAAATCAACAAAAAATTCTTGATTAACACATCTCCATGTCAGTTTAAAAGTGAATTGGATATTAACACGATGACTGGACAAATATCATCCAGGTTGGTCCTTTTTTAGTAGCTTGGCTTTCATTTCTCACACACACCAAATTGGGGATCAACGTGGCATACATGTTAGAAAATTTGGGGGTGGGCACCATAGAGGTAAGAACTCTTTGGATCAAGAAATTGAATAAAATATTAGGGTATGTCATTGTAGTAGATGAAATGATCTCTTCCCACTCAAATTAAAGTTCATTAGTTGAAATGTTTAAGCTCTAGAATAGAGTGAATATAGTAGCTATGTGATACTCTTAAGTAGCTCTATAATAGAGTAGCTATATGATACTCTTAAGTAGCTATATAATAGAGTAGCTAGGTAGCACTCTTAAGTCAATATATAGTTGATCTCTCCATATCTGTTTAGAAGTGCATTGGAGATTAACACCATGCCTGCAAAAATAGAATCTATATTAGCCCTTTTCAAGCAGCTTGGCTTTCATCTTACACACCACAACGTGGCTCAAAGTGGAAGAATTGTTAGAAAATTTAGGGGTGGACACTGGAGAGGGAAGAAATATTGGATCCAGAAATTTATAAAAATTTATGGGACATCATTTTTGTAGATGAAATGAGCTCTGAATGCTCAACAATAGGGGATAGGAACTCTGGGGATAGGGAACTGATTGATTCTCCAAAAAATTTCACTGCATACCTGGAAACCAACCAACATAATCAAGTGGAGATGGGAGGTGGAGGACTCAGGCTCATATTGACTCAGAGGGATAAATATTCAAAAATGACACATTCATTTCCATGAAGCAGATAGAATGGAATGGTAAGGAGGATAGACACATCACTCAGGATGTTCAGTAACAATAGGTCTAGACACAAATGGATCAAACAACAACCAATGCAATCAAATAGGGAAAATTCAAAGGTGGCTATTCATTTATATTTTTGGCATCCTTCCCAGAATCCATGGACTCATTTTATCCATTTAAAGGATTAGGGCACTAGAAGGAATCGAAGCTCTCTGTTTCTAAGCCAACCCCACTGATTTAAGATACAATAATGATTCAAGTAAAAGTTAAACTTGTCTAAAGAAATTAGTAGGACCTGTAGCTTCAAAAAATTACATATTTTTAACGTGTTTCTTGCTGTAATGCAGCCACTATAGAACTAATCACTGTAAAACTTGATGAAGGAAACTATAGTTGGTAGAACCAAATTTTATGAAAGATAATATGAAAAGAAAAAGTTTGTTTTAAATTTGCAAAAAAAAATGCTAAAAGCCAATTTAATAATATCGTGATGGTGGTTGAAATGCATCCAAGAAAATTGTGGCATCGTATTTCATGCAAGATATTGGACCTTATATGTATTTTATTACAAAGGTATTTTCTCAGACATGTCAATTTGCAAGTATCATATTACCAGGCTTAAACTCACGAATGAGGTGAAGGCACCCAATTTTTCCACAATAGTCATCTTAATGTAGACCGATGAGATAATAATTCATCCTACATATCTAAAGGTAAATATCAGAATCTAGTATATGTTGTTTCAATAGAGCCTAGAGGTATCGTTACACACATTTTTGTTTAAGACAAAAATGGGATACCTAGGGGAGCTATCCCAACTCAATACATGTTGGTAATACATTATGAAACATATCAACTATACTGGTATGGGACCATACTTCCTGAAATGTGAGGAAATGTATTATTAGAATGGTTCTAGTTTGATAGGTGAATTTGAATGCATGAGAAAGGTAACAACAGATGATATCATAGGCTCTAATCTCCTGGAAGAGTCCTCTACATAATCCATATAGTGCATAGGAAAGGAGGGTGATAACACAGTAATACAAGGACCAGAGGAGGGATAGTGGATGGGTCAAACCCCTCTGATGGAGGAATTGTTCACATGTCAATAGTACTCCTATAAAGAGCAGTGAAGCAAGGATAAGATACCTTTCTGATCTTTTTATTCTTATGGAAACCAGTATTCACAATTTTATAATTAAGGATTCATCTTGACAAAGACAAAAGGAGTGTAAATTTGTAAGCCTATCCAAGGATGTCTATCTCAAATGTAGTCATTGCAGTACCATCCTATCTCAATGACACTCAACATAAAGAAACTCAATCTCCAAAACACATGATCACTGGAGTTCAAGGAATTTTGGCTGAAAACTAACATGATGGATATAGCTGCATCTTTTGGAACCTTGTCAGCTCTAGAAGTATGGGCTCATAAGAGACCTTGAGCTGGGCATGCAAATGTAAATAGGATACCATATAAATTTTGCCTCCAATCATAAACCAAGTCCTGAACTAACTTGGAACCTGAAGGGAGGAAAATAATATAGAGAATAGTGCCTAATTTCATAGCAGAATTTTCCCAAGAGAATTAATTGGTGTAATTTCTCTCTCCTATGTATAATATATATAGTTATGCACACTAGAAATAAAAAGAAAATTAAAGAAGGGGTGTGTGTGGGGGGGGAGGGGGGGGCGGCAACCTAAATTTGGGCCAAAATCAACTTTTTTGGTTGGAACCAAAATTTATTTAAGGTGATTTGTACACATGTGAAATGAAATTTATGATGGGCTGACCTGTGCATGTAAAGTCTTGTGACCATTTCTAGGAGAAATTTTCTCATCCTATGGGGGATTGCCTATTGAAGAACCCATTTATTTGCACAACAAACACATGGAAGAAATCAGGTGCTCAACCCAGCTTATGAGGACACAGAGGATGAGTTTTCTCACCTTTAAATGAGCCATATGAGTTCACTTTGAAGCAATCTACACTTGGAGGAATCTTGGAGTCGTACTTTTCCCTTTGGTCGTTCCATTACCTTGCTTTCTGAGCAATGTGCCCACTTCATAATGGTTTTGTGACCCTTATAATAAATATTTTGAAGGTCTATACACCCTTTTAAGGGTCATTTATTGGAGGTACATGAGCCTATATCAGAGAAAAAGGGTTTAGTGCCCACTTTGAAAGACATTTGGA
The DNA here is from genome assembly GCA_034641835.2 of Pinus albicaulis. Lineage (NCBI taxonomy): Eukaryota > Viridiplantae > Streptophyta > Pinopsida > Pinales > Pinaceae > Pinus > Pinus albicaulis. The sequence continues at coordinate 622,360,101 of CM076584.1, read as the reverse complement.
GGTGGAACTCCCTTGTTTAGTGGAGGATTTTCTACATTTGTGGGCTAAATTGAAGGTCCACCTCTCCCACTTCTTCAATGGCATTGGGACCCCTTGTACCCACCTTGGAGGGGAATTTTGGGGTTGTCTTCCCACTTTAGAGGCTTTTGGTGGGCATATTTAAAGACTTCTTAGATAAGCTATGTTGTTGGTGGGCCTTGGGAGGCTAGATACCATGCCAACAATCCCTTCATCCCATACATTTATGGAGATGGGAAGTGTGTGAGGGCTCATTCCCCTTGATCATTGTACATGTGGCATACATTCCTATAAATTCATGTAATTTTCGTTAATTAATTGTACAAGAGGGCCTTTGCACCTCCTTAAGCTAGAATTGGGTATTTTAGCTTAGAAAAATAATATTTCACTGGGAAGGAAATTGAGAACCTCCTCTATAAATATAGGTGCTTTCCTTTCATTTTCTCATGGTTGGATTTGGGGGAGAAATATCCTAGAAGATCTAAAATTGGTGTGATTTTTCTCTCTTACAATTTGGCTATGGATGGAAGAGTTGAGTGACTTTTCTTCGGTGCAATTGGAATGTCTGTGATCTCTTTTCAAGGATTCTTATGGTAGACCTTGGGTGATGCTTGGCGAAGTAAGTTGATTTATTTACTTTTTCCTAGTATATTGGAATGTTTGTGATTAGGAAAGGCAACTAAAACACTCTATGCAGCATTTGGCCAGGATTAAACTCACGAATGAGGTGAAGGCACCCAATTTTTCCACAACAATCATCTTAATGTAAACCAATGAGATAATAATTCAACTTACATATCTAAAGTTAAATATCATACTCTAGTATACGTGGTTTCAACATATCCTACAGGTATTGTTACAAACATTTATGTTTAAGACAAAAATGGGATAACCACAGAAGCTATCCCAATTCAATATATGTTGGTAATACATTATGAAACATATCAACTATACTGGCATGGGACCATAATTCCTGAAGTGTGAGGAAATGTATTATTAGAATGGCTAGTTTTATAGGTGAATTTGAATGCATGAGAAAGGTAACAACAGATGATATCATAGTCTCTGATCTCCTAGAAGAGTCCTCTGCAAAATCCATATATTGCACATGAAAGGAGGGTGATAGCACATAAATACAAGGACTAGAGGAGGGATAGTGGATGGGTCATATGAGGGAAGCTTATCACATCTTGTTGTCACCATTGATGGAGAGTTGCAACACTGACCTTGTCAGTTGCTTGAGGAAAATTAACGTTTGGGAAGGGAGGACTGTAATATTCCCAATTAGCCATGAGCTAGTTGGAATATTGAATTTTGTTTTGCTGATTTTTTTTATGAATAAGAGGACAATGGAGGTCAATAATTCTCCTTAATAATGAATAAATGAATTCTAATGTGAAAGAGATAAATCTTGGAAGCTTGATTGAGCACCCTTAGGTGTGAAAAGGGGTTGGAACACCTTGACTAGGTCAACCTTGACCAAATCAACAATGTTGTCATGGAGGAGTGGTCATCAATGAAAGACAACGCAGTTTAGATGGAGATGTTTTTTGTGAAAGTAGTGCTATTATTGGATGGGGCTTAGGGTTGGAAAGCTCACATATTATTTAAGGAAGAGGATGGCAGCCATATTCATCATGTTTTGGTATATTGCTATTTCTGAATATATGGTCTATTTAGACATATATCTTTCTCTTGATGTTTAGCTGAGATAGAGTGTTGTTTAGCACAGGGTGTTCTTGATTGGGAATCCCACCTCTTCCATTAAGAAGCTCTTGGAGGAGTCCTGTACTAAATTTTCCACTATCAGGCTTAAGGCCAAGCTTCTTCTTTCATCTACAACACAAATCCTATTGAGGGTTTGGTTGTTTTGCAGGTTGCAGCAAGTGGAGACTAGATTTGGGTCATTTCATTGCTCATTTTCAGTGGAAGAGGTTTCCTTTCCATTGGGAGGATAGTAAGGAAGACCCTTGAGCATATTTTCAGATCTTGGCATCTGGCCAACCATTTATTTATCCCTACAAAGTAATTTTCTTCCAGATCTGCATTATTTTTGTAGGAGGAGTTGCAAGGTGGATTGGCACACCATTTGGAGGGTTGGTTTTCTAGTGAAAGGGAGCTGCCTTTCATTTAGAGGATCTGTTGGAGGAGGCTAATGTATTGATCATATCAGATCAGCCACACTTTCCAGATTTTTATTTGTAATGGATCTTCAGCTCTATGGCTTAGATCCCCATCTTGAATATGGTGTTTTACTGAAAACCCTTAAGGGGTTCTTCAAAGGAGGTTGTATAGTGCTCATATCTGTAATAGATCTATCATTTGAGGCACATATCAGCCATATATCTAATGTATAATAATTTTCTGTAGCATAGCTTTTAAAATAGTGCTGTGAGAGTCTTCCAACTTTATATATAGTAGCAACAACTCATTTTGGAGGGATTTTTTCCATTGGAGGCTTGTACTTTATGTTGTGTATCTTATGGACCATTATTCATGTATATTTTGCTGCTGTTATAATATATGAAAGGTATTGATATAGGCATCTTGATTTTATATGATTATTTGCGTTATTGTTCCAACATTTTTCACTATATTCCTGCTTTTCCCATTTGGGAATATTACAGAAGCGGTCATCGGAATGCTCCAAGAATAGCTAGCCCCCAAACTCATCAGTGATCCCTAGTGACAACATTGTTGATCTCTATGATGGTTCATCCGCCGTCTCATGACCATGCACAATGACGAACTCATAGACCGACATTGTACCGATTAGGACTATGCTTATCCTATATTCTGAAACTCAAGACTTCAACAGAAAGTGTTGTGTGTAGCTCAATACTGAACAACCAGGATGGCTATACATCTCCTCCTTGAGCAAGTCAAGGGTAGTCTGTGTAGTGATAGTTTACTGCTCCAAATCAACAATGTGCTCTAACCCTTGGTTATGTAATTTCCATGATTGCATGACCCCACAAATCTCAAACTAAGGTCCTGAAATAATATGGGATGGAAATATTTGCAAACCTTGGATAAGTTGATACTTGGGGACAGCTTGCAAGGCTACAAGAGTTCCTCCAATTGGTGCAATGGCTCTCCAACTACTGTTGATGGTGATGGCTATTCCTCTACCGTTGTACCAACGCTGGTATCTTCCTATTTTTCCTCATGAATATCCTAAATCATGCATGATGCTCCCAATGTGAGGAGATCAAGACCATCTTGCAAAGATGCAAGTTCTCTTTCTCCTGATGCAAGTACTTCTACAGCTAGTGGTGGTGGTAGTTTCTCCTCTTCTAGAGTGATAGTGTTGACATCTTCCCTTTTCTTCTCATGCACTTCCTCCTCAGTGTTGGGAAATTTCTCCATGGAATGTACCTCCGGTTTTATTGTGTTGAACTTCTTCACTACCCTTTGAGTGAAATATGCATAAGAAATCACTCTTGCATGTTTAATATGGGTGAACCACCAATCCTTTGCTTCACCCTCAAGGTGTAGTGCTGCAATCTCAACAACCTCTCTTTCTACTACTCGGTGTAACTGGAAGAAATAATTTAGCTCCTTCATCCAAGATTTCACTATGCTTGTGGATGACCCATCAAATGTAGGTAGGAAAAATCTATATTGTATGTGCCCTTTTATTCTATTACTGTTGTGGGGTCTCCAGTTCTCTTTGATCTAAAATAACTTTTGGAGAGTTAGATTCTCATTGAATGCTATATATTGAGATTTTTACTCTACAAGATAGTTACTCGGAGTCTCATGCTCTAAGTATCCTCCATCTCCATGCCATTCATCTCCTTCTGCAAGGAAAATGGACATAGAAAAGTGTTGTGGAGCTCTTTGCATGTCGTTTATGCTGCTGATAGGAAGTGATTTGACCTTCCATTCTGAAACCCTCTTGAGGTTTCTCTTTTCCTTCCCCTTCTCATTTCTTTATTCTTCGTGGAGAGATCCTCCATAGATCTAAAGAGAAGTGTAGCAAAAATTAATCCTTCCGCCATTGAAGACTTCTTCTTTTTCTACTTCTTATTATTCCTTTGATTTCACGAAGTGCCAAGAAGCTAAGCCAAATATCATGCTCTGATACCACTGTAATTCCAAAATGGAAAAGATAGAAATATAAAACATCTATAGCATTCCAAATAAGAAAAAAATGAATATAACACTAAAATCTAGAAAATGTTGGAAATATTCTACAACATCAAGGCACTATAAACATGAGCAAAAACAGATTAGTCATATCATTATAAACAAAAACAAATATAAAGTACACAGTGCTCCAAAATAGATGCACTCAAGCCAACAAGAAGTGGTTGAAATACACTAATGAAAACTAGCACTGGAAATGTTGTGTTGCTATTGTTTTTGTTGCTACTAGGTAGAAGAACCATGTGCATACCTGCATAGGCCCACTGAGGTCGTGAAATCAACAACCGATAAATCAAATAGGAGATATTTTGAGGGTTTATGTTCGGGTTGGATTGATAATTCACAATATCGACCACTATATTCCTCCTAGAACAACCAGGTTATGATGGGAAGAATCAGTAAGCTCAGGAAACGATGGACCGAGAAGAAAAAAACAAAAAATAAATTAACTCATATGTTAATCAATTCGAGAAACAACACATATATACCTTTAATTGGAGATGAAAATGTTAAGGTTTGTGCTGACAATGAGTTGTAGAAGCTGGGTTAAAGTGGTTTGACGCCCAAAGCAACTCTAGAGATGGGAGGAAAACATAATGGCCACAACGAAAATGTTTTGGGTGGGCTATAACCCTGACCATCCCTTTCCAATTCTCCACCGTTCAATCACCTAGTAAATTAATGGACCAATATTGGGCGGAGTGATATTCAATAATTTAATAAAACCTTCAGATTTGAGAAAATTTCATTACATGTTTTTCGGGAAAATTTCAATACATGTTTCATTAATACTAAGTACATAAATGGATATATGTGGCGAACATTATAAACTCTTTTAATATGTTTTCCTTCAGAGAAAATTCTCATATGAGGAATTGTACACAGTATTACGAATGGTAACATACACATATCAATTCAAAACGGTGCCTAATGAATCATGCCATGTATTAAACCTGTGAATATGAAATAATGCTAACAAATCTATAGGTTCATGAGGATAGCATGGTACACACATCAAGTACCGTGCTATAATGTGTATATTATTTGATCTAATTCATATTGTAACCAATATAGTTCTCGTACAGTAAATAGTTAAACTTTTTTTTATGTACGTTTTGTTTGGAGGTTTGATTGTAGGTGTTGCAGGTGACTCCACTGAAAGGCCAAGCGGTATGAGAGAACCACAACAAGAACCTACAATTGAAGCTGGAAATACCCAGAAAGCTACAGAGCTCTGTTAGAGTGGTTTTGGGTTGGTCAATCCTGAATGACCTGTATCTTTGCTGGGTCCACATGCACACCCTTCCCATCAATGCCCAGATATTGATCTTGGATCACACCAAAATTTTATTTCTTAAAAGTGGCACACAACTTGTATTACCATAGTGTTTGGAGGACCTATCGAATGTGGTGGAGGTGCTCTCCCAAATTTTGGCTAACGATCAGGATGTCATCCAAATTCACCACCACAAATGAGTTAGTGAAGGGTCGAAATATATTGTCTGTCAGCCTTATGAAGGTTACAGAGGCATTAGTCAACCCAAAAGGCGTGACCAACCATTCAAAAATTCCCTCCTTGGATTTGAAGGCATCCTTTCAGACATCAGAGGGTTCGATGGGTACCCGGTGATAAATAGAATTCAAGTCAATCTTGCTGAAATATTTGGTCACCTTCAGCTGGTCGAGAAGGTCATATATCCATGGGATTAGATACCTATTACAGACAATAAAATTTTTCAATTCCCGAGAGTCAATAAATAATCTCCAGGTCTCTTCCTTCTTCTGCACCAACACGATCGGGCTCCCACATGGTGATGAACTTGGCTGGATGTGCCCTTTCAGCAGCAACTCCTGAGTTTTCCTCTTGATTTCAGCATTCTCTAGAACATAGCATCGATAGATCGGTCCATTTGGTAACAACGCGCCTGGGGTCATATCGGTGGAGTGCTTGACCTGACAGTATTGATTTTGAAATTCCCATATTTGAAGGCTAGATAGATGCATACGTCATAGATATATGCTTAAATATGTTGGAAGGATATTTTTCAGTTCATGAGTTTTCCAATAAAAAAAATATTACTTTTGCAGCCCTCAAATCCACCCCCCATATGAAGGAATGGTGGGAAACCTACTATGATAAAAAGAACGAGAGGGAATTCTCACCCTTTTCAGTCGCACCCACTTATAATTCTTTATGAGATTCCATCAAGGAACGTTATTACCCTTTTTGGAGCTATGAATATAAATAAATAAAGTGGACCACGCTGCAGAAGGGAAGGGACCAATATGTGTCATATTTCACAAATGATTTTCATGCCCTTCGCACGAAGCTATGTATCAAGGATTATGAGCATCATTTGGTACTCAAGTATCATTATTGTTTTCATAAGTACATCGAGGATGAAATTTAGTTCCTAGAAATCTCCTCGCTTGGTGTCACTGTTAATATGTTTTCAATATCGAGGAGAAGTTTTAATAGAAGAAGAAAGACTTTGGATCTTCAAATACAAAGCAAGGGAAATTCGCCCCCAAAGATAAAAATAAAGGACATAACTAAGGTGGGGTGATCCAGGACAACCTGATGAATATGTAACAAAATAACAACACCACGAAGAAAAAAAAGCACATGGGACCATAAGAGCCCCACTCACAACACGAGTGAGTGTCAAGCCAGGTAGTCACTTGTGGCCGAGATGAAGGCTTCTGAATCAAATGCATGTTTAGACTCTGATTCAAAACCTGACAAAGGTTATGACACAAAAAATAATATTATTGATGTGAATCCCAGTGCCACCATTGCAACCACCAATATCCATAAGAATGAGCCTGAATATCAAGAGGAGGGGGAGCGCCTCTTGCACTCACATATGTCAGTGAAGGGTTATCCAATTCATTTTCAATAGCGAGAGAAAAAATAACCTCATTTTAGTAGATTTCATGAAGCGGTTGGGCCAACCGACCACAACACAAGTTAATTTTGAAATTACCATATTTGAAGGCTAGATAGATGCATACGCTGTAGATATATGCTTAAATATGTTGGAAGGATATTTTTCAGTTCATAACTTTTCCAATACACAAAGGCTTCACAATCAAAAGTATTTAAAAATGAGTAGTTTACCATTTTATATGTCCATGCATCATCTAGAATACCACCATCAAAGGAAATTGAAGGCCATTTTATTATTAGATAAAAAACAACATCTACAACATCTGTGAAAAATTGTAAAGGAAATCATGCATTCAACCTCATGCACCTTGCACACTCCATTATTGTCCTATTCATCATTTTTGACACACTGTTTTCTTGTGGTGATATTGGAACCATATTCTCTCTATGAATTCCATGCTTTGAACAATCCTTATCAAACTCTTTGTTGCAAATTCACCTCTATTTTATGTTCTAAGACACTTCAACTTCTTTCCCATCACATTCTGAACCAAATATTCCCATTTCTTGAAAGTATCAACTACATCAAATTTATTTTGAATACAATAAATCTAGTTTTTCTTGGTTGCATCATCAATAAAAGTAACATGATAGTGAGAGCCATTGAGAGATGATACCTGAGTAGCTCCCTTTCATATATATGCACAATCTCTAGTTTTTCTCTCCTTTTCTTTCCCAGCTTGGAGAAATCCGAATCTCTTTTGTTTTCCATAAACACAATTATTACATAAATCCAAATCACCATGCTTCAAACATGTCAAAAAATATGCATCTCCTTCTCACTCATGTACCGAAGCCTATGATTCCACAGTGCTGTATTTTTCTCCTATAGAGGTTAAATCATTTACAAAATTATAAATACCATTGCATAAATAAAATGTGCCAACCTTTTCTCCTTATTCAATCGCTACGGCCCCTTTAGTCACCTTCCAGGTTTCTTCCATTATAGTAGTTAAACAACCTTCACCTCCCAACTACCTTGTTGAAATTATACTTTTCTTCAAATATGGAACATGAATTACCTCCTTTAATAACCATTGGTTTTCATTCTGTTGTTTTATAAAAACTTTTCCCATTCCAATGATTTTATAAGGTTTATCATAACCCAAACGAACCTCTCCAAAATATCCTTGGATATAGCCATGAAAATGTTTCCCATCGGGCATGATGAGACCCCTAGATCTGCCACCCAAGAATAGATAATACTTTCTAAAGAAATAATAAAAGCATGTTTCAACACATCACCTATCACATTCTCTTCATGATTGTTCTCTTATTTTCCATATCCTTCTTTTCCATTCCAATATTTTCAATATTTCTTCGAGTGTCCATTCTTCCCGCATTTCTAGTAAACTATCCAATATCCTAACTTAGATCTTCCTTTTCATGACTTACTGTGATTTCCTGGGCTCTTTCCTCTTTCCATTTTTCTTCCCCTAGTCTCTGCAGTCAAAGCATTACCTAATGTCTCACTAGAGATTTTTTGTCACATTTCCTCACTAAGCATAACCGACGATGTCATAAAATTTTAAAGTACTAGATCTAAAGAAAAACTTACTAATAGCCATATTTAAACCATTCAAATTTTCTGGAAATGAGCATAAAAATAACAAAGCGCTAATTTCATCATTAAAATTTACCCCTACAAAACTCAACATATCGGTAACTATAATTAAATTCATTTAAATGATCAACAATAGATCCATGTTCTAACATCTTCATATTAAATAGATGCTTCATAAGGAATACCTTATTTGAGGCTGACGGTTTTTCATACATTTTTTCCAATGTTGTCATTAAACTCTATGTTGTCGTTTCCTTTGAAATGTTGAATGCCACTAGAGCTGCCAACCACAACCGTATGTTTCCAAGCACCTTTCTGTCGAGAAAATCTCATTATGCGTTTGTCATCCTCATCGGATTATTTAATTTTTGACTCAATGGTAGGTACAAAACTTTCTGATACAAATAATATTCCGTCAGAATCTTCCACAACTAGTAGTTTTGGTTGTTAAATTTCTCCACCCTTAACCTATTGTCTTCCACCATTTCTCCCACTCGAACCAAGAACCCTTCTCTCCTGCAAGTTTAGTAACCGAATACACTTCCGGCTTTGATACCAATTGTTATAAAATTATATATTATATATCGATGTAACACATAAAATATTGTTGAAACATAAACATAAAAATGCATAAGGCATAGATATACTTGTTTCACCTAAATAAGGTTATGTCTACGGAGAAACAACAAGTCCTTAATTTTATATTATCCAACAAAATGAAGAGATATAACCTACAATATATCTGTTGTAATTTCCTCTTCCCTCACACGCAATATCGTCTCTCTTTCTTGTACATAATCATAATACAAAACCATAATACAATTTCGTCATATAAACTGAGGATTTTCATATATGACAAAAAATCATAAATTAACATAACCTTTATTGTCATATCATCCACCTAATGAATGACCCAGATAAATTACGAAATTACAATATTTTAGAAGGGGGTTTTTCATATATTTTTATCTTTCACATCCAAGACTTCAAGTCTTCTAAAATTTACAAATCTTATTTTTATAATATTCAATTTACACCTTTTTCAAGTCCAACAGATGAAATTTGCACATATAAGGAAGATATGCGCATATATGGAAGGTATGTGCATATATAGAATATATGTAGATATATGGAAGTTGCACATATATGAAAGATACACATATATTTGGTATATGCACAACTTTCGTATATGCACATATATTCTGTATATGCGCAACTTCCATAAACATGCATATCTTCCATATATGCACATATACCATATATGTAAATATATTCTATATGCACATCTTCCAAATATGCACATATACATAAGAATGCATATATACGAAAAAAACACATATACAAAAGAAATGCGCATATACGGAAGTTGCACATATATGAAAAATTTGCGCATATTATGTATCACATATCTTTCGTATATGTACATATATTTTTTATATGCACAACTTTAATATATTTTCATATATATAATTTGCACATATATAGAATATAGTGGATATACAGAGGTGACGTATATACAAAGGTTGAAGTTCTGCACAAATTTGTGTATATGCATAGCTTATGCATATGCACGTATATAGGAGTTGTAAACGTACGATATTTGAACATATACAGAAACTACGCATATATGGAAGATGGACATATACATAATTTATGCGTAACTTCAACCACTATATATATGAAACCTCCATATTCGCGCAATTTTTGTATATGTGCAACTTCCATATGTGCGCATATCTATTTTTAGATGTAAAAAAGATATGCACATATATAGAAGATGCACATATACGGAAGTTGAACCTATAAAGAGGTTGAAGTTCTGCATAACTTCTGTATGTGTGCTACCCTTCTATATGTGCATATATTTTTTATATGTACATCTTCTATATATGTGCATAGCTTCCATATATGTGCAAATTAAACATATGCACATACACGGAATATGTGCATATTCAAAAGAAGTTTTCAAGTTATAAAATATGCATCTACAACAACCTCTATATATGCACAACTTTCGTATATGCACACATGTTTTGTATATGCACAACTTCCATATATGTTAACTTTTGTATATGGGCATTTCTTCCATATATGTGTAATTTTAGTATATGTGCATCTTCTATATATGCGCATCTATTGTATATGTGCAACTTGCATATATGCGCATATATTTTTTATATGGGTAAATGGGAATACCTTCTATATATGCATATCTTATGTATATGTGCATCTACTGCATATGCACAATTTCGATATATGCACATATATAGAACATATGAAAATATATGGAATATTTGTTTATACAAATAATATGCGCATATTCTAAAGTCACACTACTTCTATATATGTTCATCTTTTGTATTCCATATATTATGTATATGCACATATCTTTTGTATCTATGCAAATTTTGTATATGTGTATATACATAAGTTGCACACATATGGAAGATATGCATATATAAAGAAATTGTGTATATATGGAGGTTCAAGTTATCCACAAGTATCTGCATATACAAAAGATATGCGCATATATGAAATTCGCACTTATACAAAATATATGCACATATACAAAATTTGTGCATAAATGGAAGACATGCATATATATAGATGATGTGCATATACATAAGTCACATGGCTTTTATATTTGTGCATTTTTTGTATCACATCTTTCATATATGCATAGCTTCTATATATGTGCATATCTTATGTATATTTTAAAATTCCATATATTCAGATATATGGAAGTTGTGTATACGGAAGTTGTGCATACACAAAAATTAAACATATATAGAAGTTCTATATACGAAAGTTATGCAGACATGGAAATTGCGCATATATGTAATATATGTACATATTATTATGGAAGATATGTGCATATACTGAAGTTGTGAATATATCAAATATTTACTTGAACATCGTGTATGAAATTAGTTGAGTTGCATATCCTTCTCTACTCTTTGAGCATTAAGTCAGTTATAGTGCTAGGGGCATCACTAAGAACATATGGTAAGAGAGGCCTATCCGAACATTCCATTTGCGGATATTAATATAGAAGGAATGGCTTGAATGTGAGACATGTAGGTGGAACATCCTATATATTAAACATGTGGACCTAGAGTTTACATCATGGCATTGGTTGAGATTCTTATTTTATATGTGTTTTTTAAGGGAAAAAAACAAGTTTACTTGGTCCTAGGTCATGGTCATCAAGTCATAATACAATTACAAATTGTAGTTATTATCTCACTCTACATATAAGAATCAAGTGAAATGGCCACAAATATTATCTCTCTGCAAGGAAACCTCACCAATATCAACTAATACACATATAGATGAAAAATAATTCCATGCACATTAAAAACTCACTGCCATGATGAATTCATACACATCGAGCTAGTAATAAATAAATCTCATTCATTGAAGCATGATGTTATCCATTACTAAAATTGCAATACCCGTTTCTAGCAAAGCATTGAAGTGGATATATTTAGGATTTTCATATTACTTAGTGGGTCATTGCATGGATGAAATGAGTATACATTCCTTTGCAAAATTTATATTATTATGTTGAACACTACACTAGTTTATGGATAATATATATATATATATATATACTCCAAATTTATAGAGCAAGTTTAGGATGCATGCATGCAAAGGATCATTCACCTAGTACATTTATTCGCGTGACTATGTGATTCTAAGCTTGCAATAGTCATGTAACATGGATTCTCACCTACCTTAAATGACACCTTTAAAACACGAGTATATTGATAAACATTTAGGAATTAAATTAAATCATTAGTAACACTCTCCACAACCTATAATATTTTAAGGAGGTGGTAGGTAATGTTACGCTATCTCTCTCACTCTCCCCCCATCACTCCCTCTATCTCTATCTCTTGCTCTTTCTCTTCCACTCTCTCTTCTTCCCTATATTCCCCACCTCTTTCCACCTCACATTGCTTCTCTCCCTCCCTCTCTTATTCCCTATCTCTCTCCGCTTTATCCATGTACCTACACCCCTCCATACCTCTCCATATCCCTCCCTATCTCTATCCCTCCCCCCCCCCCACCCCCCCTCCCCATCACACACACTCTCTATTTGCTTCTCCCTATATATCTCTCTCTTTATCATCCTCCCTCTACATCACCCCCTCTATCGCTATCTATACACCTCATAATATTATTATCTATATCTCTCTCTCCCCTCTAACTCTATATTTTCACTTCACTTTCTTCTTATCTATATCTTTGTCTTACCACCTCTCTCTCTCTCTCTCTCTTTCATATTTACCCAACTCTCTCTCTCTCTCCATCCCTCTATTCCACTCACTCAATGAATTTATCCTCCCCATATTTCCCCCTCACCTCCTTCTCTCCCCCCCCCCCTTAGATCATGTTTCCTCTGTCTCTCTCTTTACTTCTCTCCTTTATCTCCGCCCTCCCTCTCTCCTCTCTCCCTAGCTCTCTCTCTCTCTCTCTCTCTCTCTCTCTCTCTCTCTCTCTCTCTCTCTCTCTCTCTCTCTGTGTCTCCTCTCCAAATTTATTTATATCTCCCATATCTATCCTTCTCTCTCCCCTTTTTATCACCCCATGTCTCTCTCTCTCTCTCTCTCTCTCTCTCTCTCTCTTCCCCTTCCTCTCTCTTTATATTTCTTTATCAGCCCCCTAGCCTAAGTGCACCCATGAGGCATGCCAAAGTTGGCTAAGGTGAAGTGGTCATATGAAAAACCTGCATAAAGGAGAGAACGACCCAGGAGGACGACATCCAAAATTTTGTGAAGTATGGTTGAGGTTTCCTAGACTAAGGTAGTTGTTCCCAACACAAAGAAAAATGAATGAAGGTAATGAAATATATATGATTATTTGGTTGGTTGGATGCATTGGAGAATGGGGAATGCATTGGTTGGGCACCTAGGGCATGCCCACATGATGGTGGAGCATCGAGCACCAAAAATAATATGAATGTGTTGTGCACAAAATCCAACTAGGTGATCGAGTTGGAAAAAATTTAGCTGAATCCTTAGACAATGCGTCAACACAATGCAAGGATGGTCATACCCATGGGCATGTCTGCACGAAGGCGGGGTGCCTGGGCTCTGTATGAGGGCATGCCCTGACATGCATGATAAGGCGATGGGATACAAATATCAAATGGTATGAGTGGAAGACATAGTGTGTGGTGCATGATGTGGAGGACACCCGCACCTTGCGCACACTTGCATGATAGCGAGGTGCATGCGTACCCAAATGGGTGTTGCATGTTGGGAACAAAAGAAAGCCCAGATGACAAGGGGAACCCACATGATGAATTTTTTGTCCACTTGACATTTGAAGGGGCGTCGGCCAAATTTCATACTTGGACAGTGTCACATATAAAAGGAAGAGGTTGCATTATCGAAGGAAACATCAAGGAAATTTTTTACATCACAAAGAGAAACCACAGAAGTTAAGGGTGCATGTTGCAAAGGAGGAAATCAAAACTAAGGTATGTCATAGGAAGAGGAGGGCTCACCCAAGTGAGTCAATGTTTTGTGCATAACAGTGGGTGGAGTTTCTAAACTTGTAAGTGCACAAGACATGGGTTTTTAATGTGCAAGGTTCTAACCTTTAATGTTGGGCATGGCCTAGCTTGGGTGGGACTTGGTTTATCTTGGAAAGTGTGATAGGCTCAACAAACAATTGTGACACTTTGTGAATCTATTGTAAACTATTTTTGAAGATTTGAAGTTTAATAAAAAGGGGAGGAGTTTCTATTTCGGAGTTACCCCTCCCACTATATATACTTGGATTCTTCTTCTTATTCATCGCACATTGTTGTATTCTTTATTTCTAAAGCTTTTATATTGTAAACTGAATTTTAACTAATTAAATGAAATGAAGTACGAATGAACTTGAATAATTGGCTGAATTTTAAATAAGTAAATGAAATGAAGTACGATTGAACTTGAATAATTTGTTAAGTGTACAACTATTTTGGCTGCTCTATTCGAACCATTCTAAAAGCACAATTATTTAAAGTTGAAAGTGGTTTTGTAATGACAAATAGGCTAGAGGTGTAGTCAAGTAGAAAATAATTGAGTTCTTTGATATGAAATCTCATTTGTGTCACACACCCACAATGGTACAACCTTTGTCGGGGTCATGACACACACACACTCTCTCTATCTCTCTCCCCCCTCCATCTATACCTCTATCTCCCTCCCTTTATCATTACCTATCTCTCCTTCCCTCCATATCTCTCCCTCACTCCCTACCCCGTGCTGGGTACTTCCGTGCGTCCCCTTGGTACCCCTCCCCCCTCCCCCCCACCCTACTCATCTTGGTGTCCATCCTCTATGTGAGTGTGTGTGTGTGTGTGTGTGTTCCTCCTCCAACCCCCTTCCTTTATTTATTTATCCCTACCTTCCCTCACTCAATTTAAGATTCACAAAAGAACCCTTCCAAATATCTATGTATATTAGTCCTCACTCCCTCCTCCTCTCTCATTATCATCCCTCCTGCATCATCCCTTTATTTTTCACTCTTCCTCTCTCTTCCCTATCCAATCTCTCCAAATCTCTTTATTTTCTTCCTCTATCATTCTCATCCCCTTGCATCATCCTTCTATCTATTACTCTCTCTCTCTCTCTCTCTCTCTCTCTCTCTCTCTCTCTCTTGCACACGCACGCGCGCTCTATATATCTCCAAAATAGCCCCCTCCTACTTTATTTCTCTATTCCTCCTTGTGTCAAGAATAAATACCTCCATCCCTCTCCCTTCCCCAACCTATTTTCTTATGTCTCTCACTGATTGACTTGGACTCACTATATCCCCCTTACTCACCGATTCATGCATTCACATGTATCTCTCTATCTTTCTCTCCCTCACTCTCTCCCTTGGTCTCCTTTTTCCCTCCCTCTTTCACCCGCCATTCAGCCCCCAACCAAAACTCAGCTCAACCATTTCCCACCAACTCATTCTTTCCGACCCCCTTCTCTGTTTATATCTCTATTCCATTCTCTATTTATCTCCCTTGGACCCTCTATCCTTCCTTATTTTACCCTCCCCATCCCCTCAAACCCACTTCTACCATTTCCCATGTGTCAAATTCACTAGTTGTAGGAACACTTTGATGTTCCTAGCACTAGAAACATGCACACATTTTTAGCACTAGGAATGTGCACATGTAGTTGGTATTAAAAAAATACACACACCTTTTTTATTTTTATTTTTTTTTGTGGGAATCCTACATGTGCAATGACTTAGCTACTTTGGATATATGTTTGAGATCACGATGTTGGTGGTTTGGACTATAAATACATTAAAACATCACTCTTTGAGAAAGCACATATATATCTTTATCCTTCACATTATTTTGTTATAATTTGAAAAAATCTATTATTGATGAAACTACATAGACATTTAGACTCTTTTGTGTGTGTGTGCGCGCATACGTGTAATAATTTTAATGCATTTTTCTCTTAATACATATATCAAAATCTTAAAATACATCCCTAATATATTTCAACTATAACGTTTAGGGGCCTTAAGAATTTGGGAAAAAAATATGGTGCACTAGAGGATATTAAGGCCTCAAATTAAAAGAAAATATTGTTTCATAATCGTAAGACCCTTTTGATTTGCATAAAAATTCCCAAGTTATATTTTGCATAAAATATAATGTACCAAATTTATGAAAACTTAAAATTTCCCGCAAATTCTATAAACAAGAATTATATATTAGGAAATCCAACTCCTTTCCCTAAATTTCATATTATTACACCATATTCAAATTCAATGTATAACTACCTCTAATCATCCCTCCAATTTATCATGTTATTTTTTTTCTAAATTTGCATTACCACTAATGTATACCCACCCTTTAGTGAATTTCAACAAACATGTTCGACTTGGTTTTTGGTTTGATGAATTTTGAGCTCCAATGTTAAATCGGTAGAGCTTGATGACTTGGAATACATACTTCTTCAAGGAATTACATATATACTTAGAAGACAAAAATTACCTAGAAGATCAACATTCTCAAGTGATGTGACTAATCAATATACGAATTTCATTTTGAAGTAACTAATCAAAACACTAGGGACAAATCAATACACCAGTGTTTTTTTCTTAAATTCTACAATCAGATACATGCTTACATCTTCATGTGATTGATATTATTGTTCATTTCTTTCAACAAATTCTCTTAAGATGTTTAGATTTGATTCTATTAAGATAGCTCTAATTTTCATTAAATAGTCTAACTTCATATGCTTTTTCTATAACATAGATTAAATCATTCAATTCATCATATTAAATTGGATGAATGATGTGGGATATCGAATATTTTGGGACCACGATTGTGGTAAGGCATGAGACACAATGTAGTTTAATAAACCTACCACTTCGATTAGTAATACATTAGGATGGTGTTTGAAAAATTCAATGTAAAGTTCCTACATGTCATAGGAATCATTGCATTGAAAGGCTAAGGGATGAGGGTTTTGAATTTTCTTGAATGTGTGGTTGCTTAAGTACAATATATAAATTAAAATCACATGCAAATAAAATTAGGAAATGAAAGATGGCACACAATGGAAAATTATTCAAAGAAATTTTAAATTGAAAAAAAATCATCAATAATTGTGATAACTTTATAATTCTTTGTTTTTTTTTTTTAATACTTCTATATATTTTTAAATTTCCTTAGAATTCAAATTTAAAATTTACTTGGTTTATGAACATTTTTACTATCTAAATTATACCATACCAAGCAACAATGCTCGAACTTGGGAAGGCAAGATGTATGAACAGAGTAGGGAATGATATTTAGCATGGAAAGTCAAATGAATTTAGGGAAACAAAAAGCACTAAATACATTCAATTACATATTGGGTATCATAGATAAAAAATAACTTCATTGAGAATACGTTAAAAGCATTATTTGGGTAACTATTAATAAAATAGAGGAATGACCATGAAATCCATAAAAACACAAGAGAAATCAGATTTCTGGATGTTAGAAAGATCAAAGTTAGAAATTTTTAAAGTATTAAAATACACAAATTTAGAAGTTCAAAATTTTATTAAAAATATGTTTATTTTTATTTTAAATATTATCAATACAACCTTACCTTAAACAATATTGAAAAATAAATTAACAAAAAATACACAGCCAGAAACATGAGACAAAGCTCACACAAAATCAATGAATTCAATTGCTCAATTACATCACACTTATATAGGAAACTGCACTCACCTAATCTTCCTGAAGAAGAGGAAACAAACCTGAATATGTGCAACCAATTCCTAAATAAACACTCTCGTTCAACCACTCAAAACTAATTCTATTTCTGCATTATTCTCACATCCTCCCTTAATGGAGAAATGGATTTTCTACAATACCTAACTGACTTCTAAAAACTTCAAATTTGATTTTACCAAGGGGCTTAGTAAATATATCAGCCACATTATCCTTGGTATTACAAAATATCAATTCAATTTCATTCGGCTCAATTTTCTCACGTACAAAGTGGTACTGTAACTCAACGTGTTTTGTTCTAGCATGGTAAATTGGATTATGTGCTAATTTGATAGCACTCTGATTATCACAATTGATACATGTTGAACCACTTTGTGCCTCTTCAAGATCTGCAAGAATTCTCCGCAACCAAATAGCTTCACAGGTGGCATTGGTCAAAGCATTGTACTCTGATTCTGTTGATGATAAAGAAACAGTTGGTTGTTTCTTAATACTCCAAGATACGACCCCTGATCCAATATGAAATGCATAGCCAGAGGTAGATCGTCTGTCATCTGGATTTCCTGCCCAATCTGAATCAGAAAAACCTGTCAGTGCAACATCAGATTCATCAGTATACATAATACCTAAATTCATTGTTCCCTTTAAGTATCGGAGAGATTTCTTTGCAGCATTCCAGTGATTTCCTGAAGGCTTAGCCATGAATTGACTAAGGATACTGACTGAGTATGCAATGTCTGGTCTGGTAGTGGTGAGATAGTTCAAACTTCCCACCAACTGACGATACAATGTACCATCTGCCTCTTTAGTTCCATCTTCTTTGTACAACTTTGCATTCTATTCCAAGGGAGTTGAAATAGCTTTGCAATCACTCATATTGAACTTTTTAAGAATTTCCTTTGTATATTTGCTTTGAGTGATCAATGTTTTACCAGGCTCTCTCCATACCTCAATTCCTAAACAGTAATGCAATTCACCCAAATCTTTCATTTCAAATTCCTGTGACAACTGAAATTTAATTTCTTCAATTAACTTGTGAGCACTGCCTGTGATAATGAGATCATCCACATACAAAGATATTAAAGCAACATTTCCTTTTCCATCTTTCTTAACATACAAGTTAGGATCATTTTTTCTTTTCCCAAATCCATTCTGAAGAAAGAAGGTATCAATCTTTACATACCATGATCTCGGCGCTTGTTTCAAACCATATAATGCCTTTCTTAACCTGCAGACTAGATGCTCCTGTCCCTGTTTGACAAACCCTTCAGGTTGAACCAAATAAACTTCTTCCTTTAAATCACCATTTAGAAAAGCAGATTTGACATCCAATTGATGTATATTCCAATTATGTTTTGTGGCTAAGGAAATTAGTAATCTAATTGTATTCAACTTAGCTACTAGTGCAAAAGTGTCTTCATAATCAATTCCCTCCTTTTGAGCATATCCTTTTGCTACTAATCTTGCCTTAAATTTATCAATTGTACCATTTGCTTTAAATTTCGATTTGTACAACCATTTGCTTCCAATTGGAACTTTATTTTCAGGAAGTTCCACTAATTCCCATGTTTGATTTTTCATAAGAGAAGCATACTCATCATTCATAGCATTAATCCATTGTTCATGTTGTTTAGCTTGCTCATAGTCAATTGGTTCTTCAACATTCATTATATTAGAAATTAAGGCATAATATCTATACCTTGCAGGAAGCTGAGTTTGTCGGGATGACCTTCTTGGTGCTTCAATGCCTGTGGGTGTTCCATCCATGATACGTCGACTTTGAGGTGAATCACCCCCTTGTGATGACTCACTGCTGTTGGATGTGCTCATACTACTCTCATCCTGATCCTGTACCTATACCTGTACCTGTTCCTGTTCCTGCTTAATCAAAGTATCAAGTTTGACATGAGCATCATTAGATATATGCCATGCATCATTCTTTGTATTACTTTTATCAGCCTGCTCATGAAACAACACATCACGACTTGCAAATAGTTTATGGGAACTTGGATCAAACAATTTATAGGTTTTCTGATCCGCACAATACCCAATGAAAACACACTTGATTGACTTGGCATCAAGTTTTCTTCTGTTAGCCTTAGGAATATGAGCAAAATCAGTACATCCAAAGACTCTGAAATGACTCACATTAGGTTTATAACCATGAAGCACCTCAAAAGGAGTTTGAAAAACTAATTTCTTAGTGGGACATCGATTCTTCAAATAAACAGCAGTATTAATGGCTTCTGCCCAGAAACCATTAGAGATGTTCTTACCTTGCAACATACTACGAGCAAATTCCACCAAGGTTCTATTCCATCACTCAGCAACACCATTTTGCTGAGGGGTATGTGGCACTGTGAATTGCTGTTGAATTCCATTAGATTTACAATAGGTGTTAAATGCTTTTGACTTATATTCACCCCCTTGATCATATTTGAGTATTTTAATGTACTTACCTGTTTGTTTTTCAACCATAGTTCGAAACTCTTTAAAATACTCAAATATGTCACTCTTCCTTCGAATGAAATAGACCCAGGTATACCTAGATCTATCATCAATAAAAATAACAAAGTATGAAGCACCACCAAGAGACCTAGTTTGCATAGGTCCACATACATTAGTGTGAATTAATTCAAGTATATCATACTGTCGTTTCTCGGTATGAACATGAAACTCTTCTCTATGCTGCTTACCAAGTGCACAAGCTTCACATGGTAAATGTTCACACTTCATAACAGGAAGACCTTCAACCATTGATTTTCTTTGCAACAATGATAAATCATTCTAATTTAGGTGCCCATACCTGTGATGCCATAATTCTGCTGTCGATGTCTCTTTGGATGTCAATGCAACATGGCGCTTCACTGTCACATCCAATCTGTATAATTCTCCAACTCTGGTACCTGTAGAAACAACCCTGTAGTGGTCCTGAACATCTTTCACAATACACCTCAATTTACCAAATTCAACTTTTAAATGATTATCAGTGATAGTGGAAACATATATCAAATTCGTTTTGAGAGCAGGTACATACATCACATTATGAATCTGTCGCATTTGTCCATTAGGTAAGTACACATTTATTATGCCATAGCCTTGAACTTTAAGTGACCTGTCATCTCCTAGGTAAATGTGTGTGCCATCAGATTTCTCATAATATTTATCATACCATTCTTTATTACAAGTCATGTGCACTGATGCACCAGAATCTATGAACCAAGCATTCTCATCATCAGTTTCAGCAGACAATGCAGCATCAGAAAGAAACAACTTAAGATTTTTAAATCCATCATTCACTGAGGTGTCTATGTTTATGTAATTTCCATTATGCCTTCTATGTCTTTGATTTGATTCATTATTCTTTCTTCTATAGCAATCTTTAGCCAGATGTCCAGGTTTTCCACAATAATCACATTCAATGTTCCTCTTAACATAAGAATCAGGAGGTGTCATACCTTTCTGTTTTGCTTGAAAACATCCTCTGTTCCTGTCCCATGGTCTCCCTCGGAATGGTCTTTTGCCTCTTGCAGTCAAAGCCAAATCAGAACCATTTGACTCCAGTTCAAAATTTTTCATTCGCTCTTCTTCTTGAAGAAGAATTCCAGCCAATTCTTCAAATGTAGGAGGTGTTGGTCTAGCTGAGAGAGCTGAAATAAAGAATTTATAGTCTGGGACTAACCCCTTTAAAGCAACAGTTACCAAGTCTGTACTAGACACCTTTTCACCAATATCACCAAGCTTATCACTCAAGTCTTTAATTCGGGAAACAAAGTTGCTAATGCTTTCATTGGCTTCCATTTTGATAGATAACAGCTTTGTTTTTAAAAATAAAATACGGTTTGCATTAGTAGTTTCATACAAACCTTTGAGAGTGTCCCATGTCGCCTTGGAAGTTTCACAGTCCCGAATGTGAGGAATAATATTGTCCTTCACTGACATGCGTAGCAGCACCTTTGCTTTCATTTCATGCTTATCCCAATCTTGAGTGGCAGCAGGAGGTTGAGGCTTGGGCTCGTCACCTTTGACAATCGTCCAGAGATTGTATGCCTCCAGTACTGTTATGAGCTTAAATTTCCAGTTTACATAATTTTCTCCATCAAGTTTTGTAGATTCATTTAAGTATGAATCAACAAGAGGATTAGCCATTGATGTGAAGATCTAAATATTCAAAAGATCTAGGTTGCAATTTTATTGCACACTCTCTTTAGATTGATTTTTTTTTTAACAAAAAAAACTTCAAACAAAAAAAACTTGCTCCCTTTTGTTAATAAAGAAAATGACAAGAAAAAATATAAATTTGTTCAACTCACAAAAAACGTTTAAAATAAAAACCGGCTTACGGCCCTCCAACTAAGCTTACGGCCCTTCCAAAGCTTATGGCCTAACCAACTAAGCTTACGGTCTCTTCCAAAGCTTAAATACCAAAAAACCGTTAAAAAAAAAAAAAAAACGCACAGCCTGCCTTTAAATCTGAACTCCAAATTAAACAAATTAACAAATGTAAAGCAGTTCACGTTACTGTTATTAAATGGCGCAGAGGCAAACCCAACCACACACCACGGAAAGTCTGGTCATTAGGAAAACTTGTCTTCACGCTGGCTGGAAAACTCGATTCCACGCTGGAAAGTCTGCTTCTATCTGGCAGATGCACGCTTCTATCCAAAAGGAAAACTGTTAATAAAAAAAAAACTCTGCGTATTGCACGCACACGTGTGGAAAACTTTGTGTTTCTTTTAATCGGCTGGGCAGTACAAATAGCAATGGGCAGGTCAGACGCACGATCAAATGAAAAACACCACGCAATGTTTTAATAAAAGACTTAGACCAACAAACTTCAGCTTCACGCGCTGGAAATTACCAACAAACTTCAGCTTCACGCGCTGGAAATTCTGAGTGTGAATTGCGCTTACATCATATGTGATGTCGTATTGCGCCGCGCACGTGTCAAACACAACTCTTCAGTGCTCCGATTACATGCAGCGTATCCTTGTTGTATCGCCACAATTCTTCTTTCAACCGCACGGAGGTCACACTGCGCACACTCTAATGGCAGATTCTTCACTGCCCGCGAAGAGGAGAGAGGCGCAGATAGCATAGACTGCTCTGATACCAAATTAACAAAAAATACACAGCCAGAAACGTGAGACAAAGCTCACACAAAATCAATGAATTCAATTGCTCAATTACATCACACTTATATAGGAAACTGCACTCACCTAATCTTCCTGAAGAAGAGGAAACAAACCTGAATATGTGCAACCAATTCCTAAATAAACACTCTCGTTCAACCACTCAAAAATAATTCTATTTCTGCATTATTCTCACAAAATATGAGTTCACCAATATATATTATATAGGCTAAAGATGCATGTAACGTTAGTTAAAAATGTGTGAGCTAATATTAACAAATTTAATTTTGAAAAAGATATATATACAATAAAATTAGGTAGATTACTTTATCCATGGAATACCATGGAATACCAAAGAGTGTGAGGGTAGGTATAAAACTTAAAGTAATTTTTAACATTTAATATTTAAAATTTTTAATTTAATTTTCGTTATATTTAATAATAAATAATAAAAAATTTAAAGAAACACAGGTATGGTAAATAAATAAATAAAATCTTTTTTTATACTTATTTCAAAAGTATGGTAAATAAATAAAAATATATCTAATAGGATTAGAAATGATTATCTAATTATATACCAAGCTTAAGGGACAAATACCATGCTAAATAAAAGAGTTGTGGTAGATAAATAAAACCTATTTTATATTTACTCCATAATTCTTTTTATATTTAAAGAACGATAAGAAGAGAGGCTTTGACTGTAATATTAATATTAAAAGATATCATGATATATATTAACTCCAGATATATATGGGAGGGAAGAACAAATACCTATAGTGATAGAGGTGGAGATACAGGGGCAATGACTAGGGAGAGATGGAGATAAACTAAAAGAGAGGGGAGAGAAGGAATGAATAAAGAGAGAGGGATGCGGGTGAGAGAGGTAGAGAAGGGTAAGAAAGAGGGAGAGAGAGACATAAAAATGGAAGGGGGAGAGAGAGAGAGAGAGAGAGAAGGGGAGATGGAAGGCAATAGTGAGAGGATTGAAGGGTAGAGAGAGAGAGAGAGAGAGAGAAATGGGGGAAGAGAGAGGGACGTAGGAGAGAAAGGGAGAGAGAGAGGACTTGAGAGAGAGAAGGAGAGAGGGAGGGATCAAGAGATGTAGTTGGAGGGGGAAAGAGGGAGGGAAGAAGAAATACGTGGAGAGTGAGAAGTGGAGAGAGAGAGGGAGTGACAAGGGAGAGATGGAGATAAAGTATATATGTTTAGGGTTGAGATAAATAGACAAGGAAGGAGATATGGAGAGAAGGGGGGAGAGAAGGAGAGAGAAGGAGATAAGGAGGAAAATAGTAACATAGTTGGAGAGAGAGAGAGAGAGAGAGAGATATGGGGGAAGAGAGAGGGAGGTAGGAGAGAAAGGGAGAGAGAGGAAGGATGAGAGTGATGGGGGAAGAGAGAGGATTGGAGAGAGAGAGAGAGAGAGAGAGAGAGAGAGAGAGAGATGGGGGAAGAGAAAGGGAGGTAGGAGAGAAAGGGAGAGAGAGGATCGGTGTGAGATAGGACTTGAGAGATAGGGGGAGAGAGGGAAGAAGAGAGGAGGAGAGAGGGGGTGATAGAGAGATGGATATAGAGGAGGAGAGAGGGAGGGAAGAAGAAAGACATAGAGAGTGAGAAGTGGATAGAGAGAGGGAGTGACGAGGGAGAGATGGAGAGATAGTGTGTATGTTTTGGGGTGAGATAAAGAGAAAGAACGAGTGATTGAGAAAAGAGGGGAGAGAAGGAGAGAGGGAGGGATATAGTAACAGAGTTGGAGGGTTAAAAGAGAGAGAGAGAGAGAGGTGGGAGATAAAGGGAGAGAGAGGAAGGAAGAGAGAGGTTGTGAGAGAGTGGAGAGAGGGAGGGAAAGAGAGATGGAGTTGTAGGGGGAGAGAGAGGGAGGTAAGAAGAAAGGCATAGAGAGAGAAAATTGGCGACATAGAGGAGTGATAAGGAAGGTGGAGAGAGAGGAAGAGAAGATAGTAGCAGGAAAGAGAGAGAAGCGGGGGAGAGGGAGAGAAGGTGAAGAGAGAGAGAGAGGTAGAGGAGGAGGGATGGATATATATATATATATATATATATATATATATATATTGGAAAAAGAGAGTGTATGTTTTCAGGGTGATATAGAGACATATAAGGAGATAGAGATATTGATGGATGGTGAAGAGAGAGAAGAAGATAGAGATGGAGAGAGGTATGGAGGGACAAAGAGATGGATAGATATGGAGTGAGATAGCGCGTGTGTTTGGGGGGTGAGATAGAGATATAAAGAATGAGAGATTGAGGGAGATATAGATAGAGGGGGGAGAGAGGGAAGAATATTTCTTGCATTAGATGCATTAATTTCAGTGTAGATGGAGATTTCTAATCCTGTGTGTTTTCTTGCACTAGATGCATTGATTTTAGTGTAGATGTCGATTTCTAATTATATTTTATTGTTCGCAATACATGCATTTATTTCAATGTAAATGTTGATTTCTAACTATATTTGATTGCTTGCACTAGATCCATTGATTTAAATGTAGATGATTTCTAATCCTATTTGATTTCTTTCACTAAATGCAGTAATCTCAGTGTAGATGGTGATTTCTTATCGTATTTGATTGATTGCACTAAATGCATTGATTTTAGTGAAGATGTTGGTTTCTAAGCCTATTTGATTTCTTGCACTAAATGCATTGATTTGAGTCAAGATGGTGATTTCTAATCCTATTTGATTGTTTGCACTAAATGCATTGATTTCAATGTATATGCTGATTTCTATTTATATTTGATTGCTTGCACTAGATGCGTTGATGTCAATGTAGATGATTTCCAATCCTATTTAATTTCTTGAACTAAATGTATTGATTTCAGTTTAGTTGGTGATTTCTAATCTTATTTAATTGTTTGGACTAAATGCATAATGTATATGCTGATTTCTATTTATATTTTATTGTTTGCGCTAGATGTTCATTTCTAATCGTATTGATTGATTGCATTAGATGCATTGATTTCAGTGTAGAAGTTGTTTTATAATCTTATTTAATTGCTTGAATTAGATGCATTGATTTTAGTGTACATGTTGATTTCTAATTTGATGTAATTGGACGTATGATGGTACATGAATTTTAATGTGATTGGATTAACAATGCACATTGATTTGAGTGTAATCACAAAAATTTATTGGCAATGTACATTTTTTTTTGTGTTATAGTAATTCAACCTATTAATATTGAAGAGCAAGAGAGACAAGGTATGATGTTTACTAGAACAACTTGAGCGAAAGATTAAAATGGTTTACTATTTCACCTTTCCTTTTCATATAATTGATATGAGAAGATGACAAAACAAACAAGGGTGACAATAAGAATATGACAAAACTAGAAAGGGTGACAATAAGAATAGTGAAATAAAATAGTTTGAGGTTGATCACAATGAGGATTATTTGGAATTGAGTATATTCTTATTATTCATATTTTCTATCATTCAACAATATTACATTGTCATTTTGCATTGTTATTAATAATATTTATCATCTCAACATCTTAACAAAGTGACGTAACTAACATTCTTTGGCCACATACTACCAAAACCAGTCTAAATGGATCTTAACTCATGACCCATGAAGAAGCAAGAGGATGAAATCTCTACCTTAACTGGAATTTAATATTTATAAATTATATTTTTTTAATTACATAATAAATAATACACTAAAATTATTTAATTATATAATAAAATGACAATTGTAGTATATCTCATAAAAATAATTTTCAAACTTCTATTAAAATACAATCTCAGAGTATGGAAGCTTTGTAATCTGATCAGGGATCACCATCAAAGTACATCCCCAAAGATTAGGATACTCCATATTTTTAAGTTCTGTCATTCGACAACGCAACGATTTTAAATTTTTACAACCGCTTAGATACAAGAATTGAATACGTTCCCTTAAAAAATATCTTCAATTTCAGTGAAATCTAGCCTCTTGTTGTTTCAAGAAATGGACGTTGTAACAGTTATTTGTAAGAAGTGAATCGCAGATAACACCATTAGTCCAACAGATAGACGATCTAATTCACCTAGATGACAACCGCGAGATTCTGGAAGTGAAGTTATATCACATGAAGAGTCTCTTGTTTGGTCACAGCAGAAGGCACTAGACTCTGTAAATGATTATTTTCTAAGGATGCAGCGTAAAGTTGGAAAGGCCAGAGATTTGATTCATCACTCACAACTCTCATGGCTACATCAGTGTATTGAGTGCCCCAAAGTCCTTAACGAAATCCGTGGAACACAAGTATTCGTGAGTTCCATGATCAGATTCGAACCGACTTGTCTGTGTTTTGCAGTGCTCAACAGATTGTGTCTGCGGAACCCCAATGGGTAGATAAGCTGCTTCAAGACGAACCCCACATCTGATTGCTCACGTTGGAAAAAAAAAATGCGAAGACAAAGGTACAGAGTTGGCTTTCAAAAGGTCCCAATTTGACCTGGAAATTTACCCAATTTGAATTGATTATCGTTCATTACAATGTGACATGGGAATTTACCCAATTTGATATGTCCATGTGGTAAATTTAAATTTCAAAATTTAAGTTTTCGCCTACATTGAATGTTGATTTTGAGATGTAAAGCATTGAATGCATGGCTTGCTAACCATGGCAATTATTACCCTGAACGGTGGACAACCTGGGAGTTGGAGTGGTGGAGCTACCCGAAAATGTATGGATATGTATATCTAGTAGTGTTTAGTGTTATTTTTTGAAAGTTTTTAAGGTGGTTTTTTTCTCTAATTTTTTTAAAATCGGGTAGAAATTTATTGAAAACAGAAGTTTGATGGGTAACTTTGTACAATGGAAATGCCCTAAATTTTTTTTAGAATGCTGAATCCATATATACAATAAAAAAATCAGTTTAAATAATATAAATCAAAGTTTACATCAATTTTTTTCACCAAATTCAAACAAATCAAACTCCAAAAAGTCGCTAAATATATACATACTCTGATAATTTCATAATTTCATAGCTCATCTAACGTCAAAATACAATACAAATTATATTGTCGGTGTTGGATTTACTTCATGGTTACATGGCAATTGGATATTAACAGCAACTCTTTGTTAATAGAGTGAAGTATTATGTTGATAATTTCATAATTTCAGTGCTCATCTAACGTCAAAATACAATACAAATTATATTGTCGGTGTTGGATTTACTTCATGGTTACATGGCAATTGGATATTAACCGTAACTCTTTGTTAATAGAGTGAAGTATTATGTTGCTTGTTACGTTAATGAAAACTTCCTTGGCTTACGTGAAACTACGTTTCCCGGCTAAAAGGATTTTAAATGAATGAATCCGTAAGCGTTGCATTTCACTTTAGCTCACCATGACGTACATATCGCATCGACTCTTCTCACCCTTACCTGCAATCCCTGGATTTTGCAATAATATTTGATAAATAAATTAAGAATTTAGAGTCGGTGGTAGGAGATATAATTCAACGGAGAGTGGTGTGTGTAAGAGCTTGAGAGGCCAACCTTCGATGACATTGTAACAGTGGAAAGAATTTTTTTGGGAAAGGAAATGTAGGAATGATCTAATTTTTTATTTAATTCTAGAATGATAAATAGAGAGAAAGATACTTTTTTTTCAAGGCAGCTAATTATATGCATTTTGAATATATTCCATTATATATGGTTGAGAAATTGTATGCTCTAGAATGCCTATTACTCATGCAAGTAGTGCTTGGTTGGAGTATAGGATGATTACGAGTTGTGTACGGACACAAGATATGACACACACATAAGACAAGATAGTGGAAGGTGATGTCCTTACCCTCTAAAATACGGCTACAAGTATAAAGTATTAATACGGCTACAAGTATAAAGTATTAATGTCTGTGGCCTTTGGGCTAATACAATACATAGTTTTTTTGTGTGTACTCTTCTTCCTATCTATCCTACCTATATATGCTCAATTATGGAACAAAATTTTATCGAAAGAATTGAATACCTTTTTCTCCTATTGGCCCGGTTATAACATAGCTCGATAGCCTACTAGTGGTTCAGTTTGACTACATCAACTTTTAACTAGAGTTATAATATAGGCTCTTATAGACTCTTTTACATCAAAACACATGGCTAGCCCATTTTCCAAGAATAATGGGGGCTTAGACGACATCCTCCTGAATTATAGGTGTGAAAATACAAAGGTCAACTTCCGAGTGGCATAAATCTTGCATACACACTCTGATTGACGCGCTTCTTGCATAGTTGGAAAGATATTTGTGTGTAGAATGTCATGAAATGGTGTATAACTAAGGAGGAAAAGTTTTTAACCCCCAAAACACTTATTTTTATGTCTCAAAACACTCCTGGAAAGTTCCACACTCTGTTTTGCCAAATTGGGCCCCGCTGGTAAAAACAATCCCATGAGATGATTCCTCCACTTTTTCCACCCTCAATGCATCATGATGATGGAGAACAATATGATGGTCCAATATGGATCAGTTCTTTATGTTCAAAATAGAATTCCTCATCAAGCCTTAGTCGAAAAGACACCTTGAAGAAGCTTTCACAAGTGGAAAGGCTAAGGTTGGACATTTGAGGATCTTTGGTTGCCTCGCCAACATTCATGTGCCGAGAAGAAGAGGACCGAGCTGAAAGCTTCAGGAAATAAAGGTACTTTAGTTGGTTTTATTTGATCTATCATTGCTCTTACTGCTAGCCACGAATGGACACTGAACCAGAGGGATGTGAAGACCACATTTGTACATGGAATACTCAATGAAAAAGTATACTTGAAGCAACATAGGTCTTTGAGGAATATGACAATAATACTCATGTGTGAAGGTTGAATAATGCACTTTACGAATTAAAGCAATCCCCTAGGATATTGTGTTCCCACATTGACAACTATCTGATGAAGCTTGGATTTACGAGAAGCACTGTTGATCAAAATCTCTAATTCAAAGTCGTCCAAAGAATTTCCTTGATCTTGAAATTAGACAATGATGATTTGTTCTTGATAGGTGGAAAGACTCTTATTCTCCAATTTAAGAGGGAATTGACCTCTTAGTTTAAGCTGAAAGATTTTGATTTTATGCACTACTTCTTAGGCTAAGAGGTAAAGGAGAAACATCATGAGATTTTCCTTTCTCAAGGGAAATATGTTGCCAAGTTGTTGGAGAGGTCTAGAATGGTGGAATGCATGTCCATGCCGACACCTATGGAAATGAATTTTAAAAAAGTTATGTGGTGAAGTTGTAGGACCTGATTTGGCAAATCCTTCTTACCACCAGTAGCTAATAGGGGAATTGTTGTTCTTAGTGAAAACTAGACAATGCATGGTTTTTTTCAAAGCGCTCGGTGAATTTATGATGGATCCTCTACATTCACACTAGCTTGTTGCTAGGCATGTGGTTAGATACTTGCATTGGACTATCAATCTTGAATTGCGATACACTGCGAGAGATGTGAGACTTCATGGATACAATGATGTTAATTAGACTTGAAAAGTTGCTAGCATGAAGAGCACATTAGGGAGTTGTTTCACTGTGGGATATCCCATGATATCTTGGATAAGTAGAAAGCAAAAGTCTATTCCCCTTAGCACAACTGAGGCAAAATACAATGTTGCTAGCATTGCTAGTTGTGAGGCAGCATGGTTAAGAAAGTTCTTTGGAATTTTATTTTAGCAAGTAGTGGAAATGAAAGTGATATACATAAAAAATAAGAGTGGAATCTGAATTGTAGAGAATCATGTGTTCCATGGAGGGTCCAAGCACATTAAGCTCAAATATCACTATATCGAAGAATGGTGCAGAGAGGAGTCGTAAGAATCAATCAAATTTCGACTAATGAGGAGCTAGTCGATATACACACCAAGCATTTGTTGAAAAGGAAGTTCTTAGACATTATTGAACAACTTAGACTCATGGATGTGACCCTTCCTAGAAGTGGTCATGGTTGATCAAGAACACTAAGTTATGCTCTTGTCCACACTTTACGTTCTGCGGAAGGGAATGGAGTGAAAGAGCTCATGGGGTTAAGGGAACTCATGGGAAATCGGATGTGGGTGATCCTTACCATAAATGTGAAAGATACTTTACTTTGGTAAGTGGTACTCCCGTACTTTTGAGTATACCCGAGTATGCATGCTACCGAAAAGATCCTTACCTCTAATGGTAAGTGGTATCTCCCCCAAGTGACTTGGGATATGTCTCATCCTTACCTTTCATGGTATGTGGTATCTCCCCAAGTTAGAGGATGTTTGTATTCAACCACTTCATTCTTATGGGTCAAGGTGGGAAGATCAGTGTATGATAAGATGTGTCTGATCCTTGCCTCCCATGGTAATTACCATCTCCCCTCCTTTAATTAGATATAGGGTGGAAAATTAATCTCCCCTATGATCAATTTTCTTCTTTAGATTGAGACATCATTGTTCTGAGATGAACAAAGAAGCTGAGCAAAGATGAGATGATACTTATGATGCAGGTAAAAATTCCTCCATAGCTGAGATGGATTGTTGAAGATTGCTAGGTGAGGGAGAAATTCCCCCCTTCTAGAATCCCAACAACCCCTGGGGAGACCGAGCTTTCCCATAGAAAAATAAAATTTGTTCGTGGGAAAATCTTACTTTTAATGTTGGTCCAGGTCATCTTCAAAGGTATAACTCAGCGTAAAGGAGAAATTTTTCCACCTAAACCAAGCTTGGCATCACTTGGAGGAATCATCAGACACACCATTTCTTCTTCATTTGGTTTGATCTCATCTCAAATTGGAGGGTCTGAGTTCACACATGTGAAGGAGAGAGAGAACATTTATATTTACTATGTTGACTTTCTATTTTTTTATCTTTGACTAGCGTTGACTTTCAGTGATTTTTATTTGTTTGACATGGTTTTTGGATTTGTTACGGAAGACGAAATTCAAGGAGGAGAAGACCAAACTTTTCCCGACACTTTGACCAACATTAACAATAAATAAGATGCTAGGAATTTTTTATGTCAAAATGTTGACTTTGACTGATTTGTTGGTTGAATTCTTGGACTGTTTTGACTCTATTTAACTAATCAAAAAAGGTTGCATTTATTTCTAGGTTAACCAAATTTCTTGGAGTTGATTTGATTATTGACTTTGACTCATTAGCGCTGCGTTGACTACTGTTGAATTTGACTTTAAGTGGGATGAAAAATTGTAGGAATGGTATTTTAGCACATTTCTCTATCTTCCTTATCTCTGATTGGATATTGGATTATTAATTGTGATATTTATGGCTATGATGTTTGACTTATTATTGGAAATATTTGGCCTATGTATCTCTTCTGAAATTTGATGAATATTTAATAGAAGAAGAAACTAGTTAGGTTTTCCCCTTGTGGGGTGTTTTCTTGTTCTTCTACCTAAATATTTGTGTCTCATTGATCTTCGTTCTCTTGTATTGTACATGTTGTTTATTGTTATATCTACAATTTTTTATAGTTAGTGGGTGATTGAAATTGAAATTGGAAAAGTGATTGTTATAGCATAGAATATTGAAAAATTAACACGAGTAAATAATATCATCATTTGGGCCATGAGAATCAAATTCAATCGGCAAAGAGTTCATCGCTTCTGCTAAGAAATCCTACAAATATGTATGCGCTTTTGTAAGGGATGTTATCGTTGAACATAATGGAACTAGTCGGGAGTGCCAAGATTATTCAAATGTTAGGGGTATATAATTTGGAAGAAGCTATGCAAACTATCACTATAACACAGAGGCAAATGACATCTTCGAGTGTCGAGTGGTTTCGATTTTATTATTAGAGAAAAGTGGAAGATTCAATATTTCCATTTGGAAAAAATGGATGTTTAAAATATGAAGGCTTGGTCTTGACAACATCCTTAAGTCCAACCTCTTGTGAGGTTTGTTTTCATGAACATGCTCCACGTTCTCATGTCATTTCTCATGAAACCTATACAAAGTTTGAAATGGATCAGCCATGATCTTCTTTAGATGGTTTTATTAATAATAGTTATCCATGAGCAATACAAAAAAAGTATGTTTAACACATATCCGTAATTGATATACAGTAAATGTAGTAATGTCTTTAGCTGAGGCTCCTCCAATGGGAGAAATAGCCATGGTAACCCTTAACTAATCCTCACTTTCAAAATAAAATAGACCTAGACTTGATCACTTGTGCATAAACATTTCCCTCGACATCTATGGAAAATATATTAGCTAAGGAGTATGAGATCAATCAAAGATCTCAAGGAATTAATCCCTAAAAAACGATCCCATCATTCAATCTCCAAACTTTAATCCCTAGAAATCGATGTCATCTCTTAATCCCCAAGCTTTATTAGTGCATCTGAACGTTCTCATTTCTGTCTGATTTCTCCACCAAAATGTCTAGGAAAGTGGACCTTCGGCAAAGTTTTAGGGAAGCATTCTTTCATAACTGTCTATAAAGGGTTGAATATGTACGATGTAAGCTATTTTGTTATAAAAGTCAATAAAGAAGAGACTACTTGGCCTAATATACAACACATAGTATATGTTCTCAAGAGATTGAATCATCCAAACATTGTGCATTACCTAGATAACTATGTTAAGGATGGTCGTTTATGTATTTTTCTTAAGCTCGGGAAGGAATTGTTACAATATGTAATGAGTAAATACAAATTATCTAAAGAGAACATGATCCAAATTTACATAAGTTAGATATTACGGGACCTTGAATATTTGTACCAGAAAAACACGATCCACTAAGATATTAAGTGTTCCAATATATTGGTTTATACAAATGGGCAAGTTAAAGTTGCTTACTTTGGTGTTGCTATACAGATGAGCCAATCTCTTGTGAATTTAAGCAAGGTACATGCAAGAGTACCCTGTTCTACATGGGCCTCAAGATGATTAAGCCACCCACCAACAAACAACAGAAGATTTGGTCTAGCTATTGATATGGAGTTTAGGGTCTAATATAATTAGATTGCACTTTTCCTCCTTTGGGGGAGTAAGTAGGGTTGCTTCCTGCTCTCAAGAAGGAAGAACTAGACAACCAACAAAGGCACAGAAAACATAAACATCTAACATATGGGGAAGCCAAACAAAGGCACACTCTTTTTTTAACAACATCTAAAACAAATAAAATGAAACATCTAAAACTAGTAAAAATCTAAGGCACTCTTTTTTTACAACATTTAAAACTAATAAATTGAAACATCTAAAACTAATAAATAAAACATTTCAATGTATTTTCTTTATATTTTATAAGTAAGTCAATTATATATCACTCCTAATAAAAACTGTTACTTTTTCCTTAAGGCAATGATAAAAACTGTGGTATTCTTTCCAGAATTTTTATGTTATTATCTAATTAAAGCCGTGTTAAAAACTGTGGTATTTTTCCCAAATTTTTTATGTTATTATCTAATTCTATGATATTATCTTATTTTTCATTTTCATTGTTATATATGTGTGTTTTGCTGGATAGTATTTTAAATCTACATATAAATCACGCATCTATAATTTTATTTTCTTTATTCAAAATGTACCAATTCTTATTTCCCATATTCAAAAACTAGGAATCTACCATTTCATTTATTCTAAAATTTAATAAGTCGAATATGAGGTATTCAAAAAAGGGGTTTATTGATCTTCAAAACTACCTAAAATGTTGAAGTTGCAATATTTTACAAATTCTAGCCCGGATAGAGGGTTTTAAGGTTTTAGTTTTACTTTTTACTTAACTACCTAGCGACAAGACATTTTTTAATATAACGATAAATTCACCGAACCTATGACAAGGGAGAGCACATAAATCCATCCATACCATATTCAAGATAGTGCATGATTCTTGTTAAATGAACCATAAATACCATATTTAAAATAGTGCAATCGGATTGAAAAACAATTGTACTTGTAATCTATATCTCTTTGGGGGTTTACCATTCCAGATAATATCATATCAAACAGGTGATTTTTCAACCATGATGGTCGGGAGATGCATCAGCATCCAGCCACTTGAAACAACCTTGAGATAGTAATAAACGAAATCTGCCAATATAAAGCTCGAAAGAACCTCAGCGACCATGAAGAGGAAAAACCATAAATAAGTGATGTAGCCATTCATAATGTCCCTCCGGGTCAGCATGATCCACAATGGAAATTTAAATAACCTCTCTGCACCGAGAGAAAATACATAGAAGACAGTAAAAGCTTCAACAATCCTATTGCTCTTCATTATGCGCAGTTGAGGCAGAACCATCGCGGCTTCCAGGTAGGGAACAAATGCCGCGAGGACCTTATTCAGAGGACTAAATGGAAAAAGAGAATGAGTTAAGGGATGTGTTAGGAGGGCAAGGAGCGCGCAGGGAAGGAGCAGGTAATATATGGGTAAGTTTTCAACATCCTCCATGTATGTAGATCTGAGCTTGAAACGTATGATATGGATGATGCATATGGTCATTACAAGTCCAAATAAATCCATCGTTATGCTTACGCCATCATACACACTGAATCCCCTAATATGGTTACTGGGTCAGGCATTCACGTACAACGTCACCGCGAAGCAAATCGTAGTGAGTTCCTGAGACTTTAGTGACAGACCTGCACAGGTTTTCTTCTTTGTTAGCTTGTAAATCATGTTGGAATTTCTGATAATTCCAGAACAAATACTGAGAAAATAATACTCTCCTTTAAACACAAAGAATTAAAAAAAATTGCTCACTGATAGACAGACATTCACAAACTGTAAGTATTTCATTAACTGGAAATCTATTACAAAAACTTGTCTTCCTCTAACAGAGGGATTTTCAAAATACTAGACTGCTACACATGCAGTGCCAAAAAGCTCTCGGTATTTCTTTTACAAAGATTACACACTCACTGTGTTTTTCCAAATACTCTGTCTTATTTTCACTACACTGCTGTGTATTTTCTTAACACACTGTCTCTTTGTTTTAACACACACAACTGTGTATTACATTTGCCTTCGGGTTATTACATTACAAAAAAAAAAATACACTTAATACACAGTCTACACCATTCTCACGGCACATTACAATACTTATATATATTGTAAATATAATATATTTACAATATATATATTACATAAATTTTAAAACCAAAGGTTAAAACATATTTAAAATATCCCGCAGTAAAAAAAAGGAATTTAACCAAGGTTAAAACCTTCAATACATACATTGCCGTAAAATAAAATAAAAACATTAAAACAAAACATAAAACTAAACTTTCATGCTTTCCTGGGGCTGCTTCAAAAAGCCTTCCCGTGAGTTCCCTCACCCCCCCGGAACTCTTTTGTTTGGTGGACAGGTGTGCTGGCAGTGGCACTGGCTGCTCTTGTGGCCCAAATCAAACATTAAAACAAACTTTTCCCGTCTACCAAAAGCTATATTTCCAAATATTGTAAACTCTGTTTTAAACTTTGACTTGACTGCTCAGCAAAAATAACAAGCGGCGTTTGACAGAGTTCTTCAAAACAAAAATGGAAAGAGGTGTTTGTCTGCAGAGTAGTTGAAGTTAACACTTCAACACTCCCCCTTAAGTTCAACTGTTGGGTTATCAGTCATACCCATGCATTTCCTCAAATATTCAAAGTTTTTCTGCCCCAATAGCTTTGTCAGTATATCTGCAAATTGTTCCTGAGTCCTGCAATGTTTTAAAATGATTTCTCCATTGTTCACTAGCTCCCTGATGTAGTGAAACTTAGCATCTATGTGCTTTTTCATTTTGTGAAACACAAAATTTTTAGACAATGCTATGGCTGAGCTATTGTCACAATAAATCACTTTGCCTTTTACCTGTTCTTGACATAAATTTCTCAACATCCTTCTCATCCACACTGCTTGACATGCTGCTGCTGTAGCTGCCACATATTCTGCCTCTGCTGTAGACAATGCTACAAAAGGCTATTTTTTAGAAGCCCATGAAATAGCGCCTGAACCCATATGAAAAACATAACCAGATGTACTTTTCCGGTCATCTACACTTCCATCCCAATCACTGTCAGTGTATTGAATTAATTCAGAATTTTCTGAAGTAGTATACAAAATACCATACTTTTTAGTTCCTTGCACATACCTCAGAATTCTTCTTGCTTCCTGCCAATGTGCTTCTTTTGGCCTCTCCATGAATCTGGAAATTAAACTAACAGCTTGCATAATATCAGGCCTAGTTGTAGTCAAATAAGTGAGGCCGCCAACTATGCTCTTGTAAAAACTAGGATCAAAATCCTTGCTGTTGTCCTCTTTGCTGAGTTTTAATCCCATTACTGTGGGCGTTATTGCTGCCTTGCAATCCTGCATGTTAAATCTGTCCAACACTTCATTCACATATTTAGCTTGAGAAATAAAAATCTTATTTTCATTTTTTTCTACTTCTATTCCTAAGAATTATTTTAGTAAGCCCATATCAGTCATTTCAAATTCATATTTCATGAATTTTTTAAAGTTTTCAATGAGGTAATCATCATTACCTGTGAAAATCACATCATCAACATATAAGACAACAATCAACATCTTACCATCATTTTCTTTGATATATAATGTGGGTTCTCCTTCACTCTTTTCAAACCCATTTTCCAGTAGATAGGAATCTATCCTACTGTATCATGCTCCTGGTCCTTGTTTCAGCCCATAAAGAGCTTTCTTAAATTTGCACACTTTGTGTTCTTGGCCCTTTTTCTCATAGCCTAGAGGTTGTTCAACATAAACCTCTTCCTTCAGTACTCCATTTAGGAATGCTGATTTTACATCCATTTGATGAACCTTCCATTTGTGTTGTGCTAGAATAGACAACACTGCTCTCACGATTTCCATTCTTGCAACCGGTGTAAATGTTTCCTCATAGTCTCTTCCATGTTGCTGCTTATACCCTTTAAAAGCAAGTCTGGCCTTGTGTTTCTCAATCTTACCTTCAACATTACTCTTGGTCTTGTAGACCCATTTCACTCCAATGACTTCCTTACCTTTTGGGAGTTCAACCAAATCCCATGTTTTATTTCTTTCTTTGGCATTAATTTCTTCATCCATAGCATCTATCTATTTTCTATCTTTTATAGCTTCTTCAAAATGAATAGGATCATCTACATGAAAATATAAAGCAAATAAAGAGTTAATACCTTCATTTTTTGCCTCTTGTTCATAAATGTCATTCAAATTTCTGAATCTTGTTCCACTTTCATTTGGTGTACATGTGCTTGAAAAAGCACTCAACTCAGCTCCTTGTGGTGTGCTTGGAGAAGCACTCTCATTACTTCTCAAGGGTGTTCTTACTCCAGCTTGTGGTGTCCCTAGCTATCCTTGTGTTGGTGGAGGTAGTGGTGCTAATTATGGATGTATTTTAGCCATATCATCCTCATTTTCATCAGGAGACAAATAGTTCTTTATATTGATTGTTTTCTCAATGCTTCCATCCCAAGCTTCTTCTTCAATAAACTGGACATTTCTGCTTACAATAAATTTCTTGGTGGATGGGTTATACAACCTATAAGCTTTGGATTTTTCACCGTATCAAATAAAAATACACTTCTCCCCCTTGCTGTCAAACTTCTTCCTTAGCTGATCTAGAATGTGTGCGTAAGCCACACAACCAAAAACTTTCATGTGGGTGACTCCTTGTTTTATCCCACTCCATGCTTCTTCGAGAACTTTATTCATCACTATTTTTGTTGGGCATCTATTTAGTACATATGTTGCACAATGTACAACTTCAGCCGAATAATCATTTGGCAAATGTTTTTCCTTTAGCATACTCCTTACCATATCCATGATTGTCCTATTTTTCCTTTCGGCAACTCCATTTTTTTGCAGAGTGTACCTTGCTTTAAATTGCTTGTGTATGCCATTTTCTCTGCAAAAATGCAGAAATTCTTTAGAGATGTACTCACCTCCTCTATCAGTCCTTAAGACCTTCATATGTTTCCCACTTTGGTTCTCCACAAGTGCTTTAAAATTGCATAATTTTTCAAACACTTCACTTTTATTTTTCAAAAAAAGAAGAAGTTTTTCTTGTAAAATCATCAATAAAAGTTAACATATAGTGGTTGCTTGCAAGTGATGGTGTTTGCATTGGTCTACATAAATTTGAGTGGACAATTTATAAGGGTGACTTTTCCCTTATGCTTTTCCCTGATGGAAAACTTTCTCTGTGTTGTTTACCCAAGATACAACCTTCACATAGGCTGTACGGTTTCTCAATCAATGGTAATCCTCTTACCATTCATTTCCTATGTAAAAAATTAAGACCTCCAAAGTTGAGATGTCCAAATCTCCAATGCCATAACCAATTCTCATATTTTGTTTCTCTTTGGAAAGCCTCTTGTGTTACTACTGCCATTTCTTCTCAATTCTTCAAATATGCCCTCATCCTGAGAGGGAACATTCTGTTCCTTGTCATCCTTATTTCAGCAATACATTGTTTTCTTAGTGGTTTATCCATGATGGTGCATACATCATCTTCAAAGAAAACATTGTAGCCCTTTTGAATGAGCTGTCCAATGCTTAACAAATTACATTTCATACCTGGTACATAATATACATCAGATATTCTCTTCTTTTCTCCTTTCTTTGTCAAGACATTTACTATGCTTTTTCCTGTGACAGATACCTTACTGTCTATTCCCAATGTTACTTGAAACTTCGCATTTTCATCTAACATAGAAAACATAGAAATGTTTCCTGTCATATGTTTGCTACATCCTGAATCTAGAAACCATAAATCTTCACTCTTTTTCTCAACCATATTACATGTTGAAAACAATTTATCTTCGTTGATATTTTCTCTACTGAAATTTTCACTGGGTCTATTACTCATATCATTCTGCTTCTTCCTACATTCATTTGCATAATGCCCATATTTTTTACAATAATGAAATTGGACATTGGATTTGTCATACCTTTGTCCATGAGCATGTTGTTGTCCACCTTGTTGGCTGCTGCTTTGGCCTTTGTTCTGATTTTGATTGTTGCCCCTTCCTTGAGCATTTTCTGGGCTGTTTCTTCATCCTCTTTTTTGGCTTCTGCTTCTATTTCTCTTGTTTTCTCTGTCTTGACCTCTTCCTCTTCCAAAAGACATTTGGGTCTTGAAGGCATGTTCCAAAGATGAGTTTTCATTTCTACCCAATCTTTTCTCATGTGTCATCAATGATGCATGAAGCTCATCAATTGAAAAGTTTTGAGGAGCTTACCCTTGAGGAGCTTCACTTTTTCCATACCTTGATAGGTTGTCTTGAGAGTTTCTCATGCTTCCTTTGATTTCTTAGCTGTTGATATCCTTGGAAACACACCCTCATGTACTTCTTGATAGAGATAGAAAAGGGCTTTAGAGTCGTTCTTCTTATTTCTTTTCAAAAAATCCTTCTCTCGCCCTCATGGTGATTGCCCAATAATCATATTTCTTCCCATTGAACTGTGGGAGCTGAGAATTTCCAATACTCATGCTTGTGCTGGTTCCTGCCATGCCTAGAACTCTGAACTATGCTTTAAATATTGACTGTTATTTTTAAATAAACTGACTGTCTGCAAACAGTAACACCAATTCGGTTTTGAGAAATACATTGGATTTTAGCTGAGCCTTCCCACTGCTGGAGAAAGTGCTGCAACAGAAAATCCTTCCTTTATCTTCTTTGACACCTTCAAAGAGCCTGGACTAACTCTGATACCATGTTGGAATTTCTGATAATTCCAGAACAAATACTGAGAGAATAATACTCTCCTTTGAGCACAGAGAATTAAAAAATTTAATACACAGTAGTGTGTGTTAAAACAGAGAGACAGTGTGTTAAGAAAATATAGAGCAGTGTAGTGAATAAAATTAGCAGCAATATACAGTGTCCAGTGATATGCAAAGATGAGATAAATCAGTGTCAGCAAGAATCTACTAAAAAATATCTCCAAAATTTTAAGTATGAGGGTTTTTCGCAGTGCATTATATTAGCAATCATTTTTGGGATTCAACTGAGTTAAGTAAGTCATTCATGTATGACCATTTCCATGAGAGGTAGTGCATTATATTAGATATCATTTTTGGGATTCAATTGCGTTAAGTAAGTCATTCATGTATGACGTGTTAAGTAAGTCATTCATGTATGACCATTTCCATGAGAGGTAGTCGTAACTGACTAATTTCTCAAGATTTTTGAATAGTCCACATTGAAACCAATGAAATGAATCACATAGTGTCAATCATCACTCATCACTTCCGGGCCTCGCACTCGGTAACCAGGACTTCCAGGGAGGTCACCCATCCCAGAACTAATCTAGCTCAAGCGCGCTTAACTGTGGAGTTTTCCCCACAATCAAGCCCACTTAGCTTGCTACCACATTTTCAAAACCTTAGCAAGTATCGTGCCTCATGAACCATTCAAGAAGAGCTCCCTTTACTCTTTATATTTAAAGTATGAGGGTTTTCTACAATGCATTATATTAGATATCATTTTTGCTAAGGTTTTGCAAATGGGGTAGCAAGCTAAGTGGGCTTGATTGTGGGGAAAAATCCACAGTTAAGCGTGCTTGAGCCAGAGGAGTTCTGGGATGGGTGACCTCTCGGGAAGTCCTGGTTACCAGGTGTAAGCCCCAAAAGTGATGATTGACACTATGTGATTCATTTCACTAGTTTCAATCCCACTTCTTCACCCCTGAGAGCATAAGTCGATGCAACGAGTGCTAAGTGGACTATTAAAAAATCATGAGAAATTAGTCAGTTACGACTACCTCTCATGGAAATGGTCATACATGAATAACTTACTTAACACAGTTGGATCTCAAAAATGATATCTAATCTCCAAAATGATTGCTATTGCTATAAAATATAGTAGCTTAGTGAGCTTCTTTAGCCATAAGCTCATCAAGAGTACCCCTGTCGCTCTTAGGATCTATGGCATTACCAAGATCCATAAGGAAACAACTCTCACTATACCTATTGTCAATTCTATAGGAGGAGGTCAGCCTATCTTCTGGCCAAGTATTTAGCCCAAAAGCCAAAACACCTTATTGGTTGTACATAATCCTTTGTCCAAGACTTGTCTTTGTTTGTCAATGGATGAGTTACAGGGTATAAATTTTGATCGTGGTGACATTCTTGAGAGTTTCAAGGTGCTCTCCCTCTACACTAATATCCTTATTAATGAAGTCATTGAGGTCATCAAATGCATTACTGATTCTGAAAATGATAATTTAGTAAAAAATTATTTTACCTCTAATTTTGTGAGCTTTGATGGGGAATTTTATGAACAGATTTGTGGTGTTGCCATGGGTTCCCCTTTTCCCCTATAATGGATAATCTATTAATGGAATACTTTGAATCTAAAGTTGATGATGATTCATTCTCCCACCAATTGTTTTGGAAGAAAAATTACATACAACAATGTCTTCATGCTAAATACCATCATTGCCCTATTAAAAAATTGAGTGCTCTCAACACCTTATCTATAAGGAAATTAAGAGTTCCTAACGAAAACCACCTTAATGATGGGAAAACTCATCTCCTTAATGTTTTCAACAATAATGGATATAGTAGGCATCATTGTCTTAAACATTTCATTAAAGCTGACAAAGGTCCTAAGATTACGAAATATTCTAAGGATCGGTTTTGAGGGGTGCATCTTCCATTTATCCAATGAACCACTAACAAGATTTTGAGGGGTGCATCTTCCATTTATCCAAGGAACTACTAACAATATTGTGATCATCATGAGGAAGGGTTCCCTTGACCTTTAGGCCCCTAAACACCATTCATAGCTCCCTAAGATCAATGAAAGACAAAATAGACTCTAAGAATATGAAAGGTGTTTATGTCATCCTATGTTTTTGTGAGGCTCCATACATTGGTGAAATTGGTTTCTCCTCAGCTTTGGAAGAGCATGTACAGAAGGAAAAACATTGCATCTCATTGAAGAGCCCTCAATCATTGCAAGGATTGATCATTTCCATCACCGTAAGTTTAGGGAGGCCATAGAAATTGAAAGGATGCTAAGTAATATGAATAGAGATGATGTCTGGAAAATTAACAATTGTTGGGTCCCCTCCGTGTCTTCCTAAAATTTCTCTCTGTATATATATAGCTTATATATTTGGATATTTTAATTCTTTGAACCAAAAAAAAAAAGATCAATCTCTTATATTATTTACTTTATTTTCATTTGTTATTTTTCAATCATTTTTAAATTAGTATTAAGCATTTTACAAATTATCATTATCCTTGTTTTATTTTTCTTTCATTGATTTTATCCCTTCTAGATTTATTAATTTTGAATTTCTATTTTTGACATTTTATAATGTGAGGTGCTCTTTTATTTATTCACTTTTTATTTTATTTATCTATTTATTTTTATTTATTTATTTACTTAATTTTTATATTGCTTTAGATTTTCTCATTATTTTTTCGAGTAGTCAAATTAGCTTGCTTTTTTGGCGTGAAAATAATGGAAATTCAAGCAATATTGTAATAAAATATGGCAAGGATTATTGCAACTCTAGCTATCAAACTTTAAGATTTTGGGTGCTCCAGATATTTTTGATGGTGTTGAATCCATTTCCACCATCAAAAACATGGTTCAAACACTACTGGTGCAAGATTTTTTAATTTTTTACCATAAAAAACATGACTGAAACACTACTAGTGCAAGATTTTTTAACTTTTTTTGCCGTTACTTTTAATTTTCCTTGCAATTCCTCCTCCTTAGTAGGCTTTTCCATTCTTTTTATCTTATTATTCTAGATTTTTATTAATTAAATTGATTCTTGTAGTTCTTTAAGCTTGACCCAATTTTTTTTTTTTTTTTGATTTATTATTTTTAGTATCTATATTTATTTATTGTTTTTATTTTTATTTTTAATTTTTTAATTTTTTTATTTTAATTTCTAATATTTTAATTTTTAATTTTTGATATTTTTATTTTATTGGTAGTTTATCACTTACTCTATAAAATATATTTTTTTAACCTTTTAACAATTAGATTTCTCTATTCAAAACTAATTATTATTTTGTAGCTTTTATAATTAATTGTTCTTTACATTGCTCTCTTTATTTATGATCTGATTTTCCATTTTGTCTTGACCATGAACTATATTAAAATTATTTTTACAATAAACAAAGAAACAGAAAAATTTGCTTTTAGAAAATATTTATTTTCACATTAAATAACTTTCATTGTCATTATTTTGCTTTTATCAATTACTAATATATGTTTCTTCAAATTTGTTATCCACACTTAATTAATATGCAAAACTATCATAGTAAAACTTATTGTGAACTCTCATGCAATCTCGTCACATCATTAACCTAGAAGAAACTTTGTTATCTTACAAATAAAACTTAACTGTAAAACCTATTTTTTATCTATATATTTAAGTGGTAGCATTGCAATCGTGTCACATCATTAACATAGAAGAAACCTTGTTATCTTACAAATACAACGTAATTGTAAGACTTATTTTTTTATCTTTGTATTTGAGTGGAAGTATTTTATCATATTCAAACTTATTGTGAACTCTCATGCAATGGCGTCACATCATTAGCCTAGAAGAAACTTTGTTATCTTACAAATGAAACTTAAGTGTAAAACCTATTTTTTATCTATATATTTAAGTGGTAGT
The DNA here is from genome assembly GCA_034641835.2 of Pinus albicaulis. Lineage (NCBI taxonomy): Eukaryota > Viridiplantae > Streptophyta > Pinopsida > Pinales > Pinaceae > Pinus > Pinus albicaulis. The sequence continues at coordinate 622,315,465 of CM076584.1, read as the reverse complement.
ATTGCAATCGTGTCACATCATTAACATAAAAGAAACTTTATTATCTTAAAAATACAACTTAATTGCAAGACCTATTTTTTATCTATGTATTTAAGTGAAAGTATTGTTTTGATTATTAGTTTCCACTTCTATAAGACATTGTTGTTAAATAAAACAACAATTTTAAAAAGTATTTTATAATGAAAAATGTTAAGTGTGTAATATTATTTTATTATAAGTTTATATGTTCTTCTAATGTTATTAGTAATTGGTGTATGATATTTTCTTGTTTGTGGGACAATGGTCGCACTTAATTCGTGTATGAGATATTTTTGGTTATAGAAAAAGAGATCCACCTAATTGGTGTATGAGACTTTCTTCTTTGTAGGATAAGGAACCAACCTCTGAATCATTTGACTTTTAAGCCTAAAAAATACATACATACTCTACCTCATGTGGTTTTGAACCCATAACCTCTTAGGAAGAAACACATGCTCTTAGCCATTAAGCCCACTCAAATTGTATAATTGAACAACTCATATATATCTTTTTTAATAATTTGGATATAAAAAAGTTTTGGATATCAATATATTATAGAGATAGGAAATTAGTTTTCAAATTTTATTTTAATAATTTAATAATTTTTTATTGTTTTAAATTTTGTAGTATTATATTAATTCACTTATATATATATAAATTTATTAATAACAATATCTTCAATACAATAAATAATATATTTATATATAATTTTGAAATAAGTTAAAATAACATATAATAAATTTTATGTGTACCCAAAAAATTAATAATTTTAAAAATAAAACTTTAATATATAGAGATGATTAATATCTAAATGATCATATATTTATACATATGATAAATATCAAAATGATGTGGTCTTGATGATGACGCACATTTTCTAATTCAAAATAGGTTGATTTAAAGACTCTTTCATGTGATTTATCTCAAATAACTCTACATAATCATTATGAATTACAAAATTTTACACTCAAATATATATTCAATTGAAAATATGATTAATTTTAATATTAATGATAGTAAAAATGATAGAAAATAATAGAAAAATATCAAAATATTTTAGGAAGAAATATTGAGATGGCCAATAAGATACTCAGTGAAATATTAATATGTGTTTATGATGTTTTTCTTTTCCTCAAGAAGTACTCTACAACCCCATATGAGGGAGATGTTATCACTTAACATCACATTTAAAAATAATAAAATAATGCTTAAATTAACAAATAATAATAATAATAATAATAATAATAATAATAATAATAATAATAATAATAATCCAATGTTAGCCATAAATAAAACACTTCAATTTTCATTTTAATTTTAAATCTACTTTATATGGAAATAAAGTAATTGAAAGTAAAGAAAAAAAATAGTTTATCTTTTAATACTAAAGTGATAAATACGTCTCTCACAAGTTTACAACATAACGTGTAGTTGATGTAACATACCTCAATTCACACCCAAAAAATTATTAAAATTTTATTTATTTATTTCTAAAGTGCCAGTATACCACTATAAGCCTACTTGCCTTCATTTTAAATCATACTTGCAATCTAGGACTTCACTCTTTGTATGAATCTTATTTATGTTGTTTGTGTTAATTGTCATCATTAAAATTATTGAAGTTTTTTTCCTTTAGAACTTCGCTAATATGTGGAGTGTTTCACACATTTAATTTTAAATCATATCTACAATCTAAGAGTTCACTCTTTGTATGAATCTTAGTTATGTTTTTGTGTTAATTGTCATCATTAAATTTATTGAAGTTTTTTTCCTTCAGAACTTCACTAATATTGTATGAATCTTATTTATGTTTTTGTGTTAATTGTCATCATTAAATTTATTGAAGTTTTTTTCCTTCAGAACTTCACTAATATGTGGAGTGTTTCACACAGTTAATGTATTTCCTCTCAACCCTAATAATTACATGAATAACCCTTTAAAATCCTTTTAAATAAGTACACATTATCTTTTTGTTTGATAACATTATTATTTTGCCTCGCATAATTTCACTCAAATTTATTGATAATTTAAATAAAATATTTTCATTTCAATGAATTGTACTAAAGTTCTTAATTACAAAATTACATTTAAAACCACATTTAAAGGTTTCCACCTTATCCCTAACATAAAATTTGTTAATTTGTTTCCTTGCCACATATTATGGATAGTCTATCAACCTTAAGGCTAAATAATAGTTTAAATCATTTATAGAAAATATGTTCATTTTTTAATCTATTGTACTAGAATTCTTGATTAAAAAGTTACTTTTACAACCTTCACATTTAAAGTTTGGTTCCTTACCACATATTATGGATAGTCGAAGCCTTACTCATCCGTACTTTAAACAAATACATCGATTCGATTATGAATACATTACAAATATTGAACATATAGTTCAAATTCCCAATTTCTAGTGCATTTACAATTCCTATATTTATTTAAATGGGTCGATGGTATAGATATAAACCTTACACTTTCTTATTTTGCAAATTAATGTGGGATAAGTGTTAATTTATTGCAGTCATGGTGTACACTTGTCACTTAGTCTAAATACCACATCGCACCGTTCACATCGGTTTGACGTGGCATACAAAGGCATTATAATTCAAATGGTTATGATTAAAAGTCTTGTTCCAAGGGTGGATCTTTGTTTTGGGTTTTTCCCAAAACCTTTCCTCATCAATTCGAACAAATTTCATTCTTTACACTGGTTAGGTTCCGCTCAGCATGTTGGTAAAGGTATTTTGGTGTTTATCGATCTTCGAATTATTTATTCTGTGTATAGCCTACAACTCAACTTTTTACCAAAGGAATTGCTTTGGAGAGGAATGTCCGCCCACATTGCAAAGGTAATCTCTGATCTTGAATTTATTTACAGAGATAATGTCATATTCTGAGTTTATACTTGTCTCTCTTTATTCATTCTCTCTTGGGACTAATTATCCTCATTATGGCCGTAGGTAATACTTTCTTTACTCATGCATATAGCATTCACTTCGGACCTGGCTCCATGAGTGGTTGGAGTGGTCAGAAATTTTGTTTACAAGTGTGTGTCTCCATATTATGGAGCCTCTATGGTTTTTAATGGTGATTTCATTTTCTTATTTAAAACCCTAACTCCTTCCACGTGGACGATGGAAAAGGATATTTGAAGCTTTTACTTTACACACAGTGCGAGTTCCAGTGAATAGGTAATGCTCTTAAAAGAGCTTCTTTTCATTTTGCTTGAGAATAGGGCCATTCTACAAACTTGTAATTTGGTAATATTGTTTCAAGTCTATCTGGTTTCCTTCATATTCCATGGTACCTTAGAATACAATGTGAAATTTGAATTATGGATATTTATTGTTGAAGTTTGGGTTTAAAACTCTCACTTAAAAATTTGAATTTTTAACTCTGGCCTTGTTGGGCTGATTCTTTACCTTTGTTTGCATTAATATAATTGTAAATATTTTAATACACCCCCAATTGTTTTTACTTGTAATTTTGGAGAAATTTTATAATCCCTTAGTCAAGTAATTATAACCAAGGCTTCCATTGGTTAATCCTTGAACTAATTATATAGTACTTTTCATATTTATAATTTTTTATGGAGTTTGAATGCTAAACCCTTTAGTACCTTTACAGGTGGACACCACGGATTTGGTTAGCCATGGGGCCTATCTCTACAAGTACCTTTGCAGGTGGACACCACGGATTTGGTTAGCCATGGGGCCTATCTCTACAACGAGGGATTTGATATTAATATCTCCCAAATTTCTTGTAATTGTTCATTTCCTTTAACACTACTAAAATAATCTATAATCTATGTTGCCTTCCATCTAGGTAACCGTGGAATTTGTGGGACCATTGTTTAAGTTACTTTTAGTGTTAGAATTTGCGTTCTGCCATGATCGCTCTTTTCGTATTCATTTTAGGGGTCCAGCTCAGAACTTTTTTTTATCATTCCACAAGGTCATGCAAAACATTCACTCATTGATGGTAGCCCTAGATATAAAACCTCAATCTCCTTCAAAAATTCACATTTGTTGGCCCGCCTTCATGTCTTGCTGATCATAAATCAGTCTTGAAAGCTCATTTCACTATGTCATTATGTGAGTTAAATTCAACATGGAGTTTGGTCATTCAAGGTCCATTTAGGTCACTAGATTTCATTTTCCAAGGGTTCAATAATACTCCATTTCATCTCAATAAGGTCAGCAAAAGTGTGAGAGTGATTGAATAATACTTCTTTATCATTTGAAGAAGATTTTTCAGCATGTAAATATGAATTTTAAAGGTTGTAATTATGGTTTCAAAGTATGATTTTCATACCAAAGTGTAATTTTATTCAAAAGAAAAATGTAATTTATTTTATTTTTTATTTTTTTGTAATTTTATGCTAATTATATGTAATAAGTATTGTCCCAACCTGCCAACTCAAACTCATATGCCAAACGAAATATTAGAAAATTCAAAACATAAAGAGTGCCAAACTCCAGTGCATCAACCTGCAAAGAAGAAAATTGAAGTGAAAAAGGTATTCAACAAAGTTTTCAAAGGTGAAATGAAACATTAGAAAAGTGGATTTTAAATTGAAAGATCAATTTCATTCAAGTGTTAAAGCCTTCATGACATCAAATTCAAAATCATTTGTCTCATAACATCGTTGAGCACACAACAAGAGGGTAAAATTTTGAGTTTCTGAGAAAAAATTTGCAAACAACAGAGCAGAGGGCACACTTGAGGGTGCACTTCCTTCTGTGAGGGCGCACTTCCTTCCATGAGGGTGCACTTAACCAGAAAAGCTAGAAACTCATTCAAATTGCAAAAACTTCGCTTCCTAAGCTTCAACAACATTCTCATCAACCTCCAACAAGTGAGTGAGGCTAATTCCATCAATTATCCTCTCCATCAAGTTCATTTGTTGGGTGTTGTGAATTTTTTTTTAGAATTTGGTGTTTAAATCATTTTAAAACCATAGTATCTCCCATTACACTCTTAATTCCCCAAATTTCATCTCCCCACACCTTCAAACCCTTCCTAAATTGAAAAATACCCATTCCTAAACCCCTGTATTACAAATCCCCTTTCCCTAGCCCTTTTTCCCAATACCCTAAGTCCTAGCTGCTACAACTACCTACGCTCCTAATCCCGAACCTGTAAATAATTTCCCCATCCTAAATTCCACCATATCACCACTCCCTATCCCCTTTCCCATTTCATAAATCCCTAGCACCATCTCCCTTAATTTCCATTTCCCATTCCTCATTCCTAAGACCACTTTCCACCATCATCACACTTCCTTAGGGTTTTGACTTTAAAATATCATCGAAGAAGAAGAAAATAGAGGATATAGTGAGGGACAAGAAACAAAGGCTTAAACAGAGCCTTGGATCTTGAAAGACAAACTCAAAGAGGGACATTTGATGAAACCATCCTTGATGATCAATTCCTGGGGATGATCAAAGAAGACAAGCAAGGCTCGCTTCAAGCCATCAATGATCACTTGGAGAAGTTGTTAAAGAAGGCTAAAAAGGACAACAAGATTCAAAGGATAATTTCCAAACACTATGCCAAAAGAGAAAGAAATACAAGGGAAAAACTCACGGGAGAAAATGCAAAGATTGACGCCCTAACTCATGAAGAAGAGAAGAAGAAATTGGATATACTTGCAGAGGCTTCAATCCAAGCCTAGACACCTGACCAACATTCTCTCCACCAATTTTGAAGCCATTTGACCCATTTGTAAAAAATCTGTGTTTTTCTATGTATTCCTCAACAATTTCATATGAGCAAATTGGTTATATACCCAGCACCCTAGGTACTGCACACTTTTTTGAGGCACCTTTTGAGGAAAGGGAGACCACCAGTGGATTCCTAAGGATAAATACATCTAATATAACCACTTTAATAGCTCTTGTTTGTAGATTTGGCATGAAAAAAGGTCAAAAAACTAGCTAAAAATCATGTTTCTGCCCCTATTTTTTCCTAGGCGCTGCGCACAAAACAGTCTTGGGAGAATGAAGTTTTTAGGGATCAAATCACCTTCATTTTGTAAACTGGAGACATATTCAGAAAGTATACTTGAATATATTTCCAAAAAACCATTTTGCGCCTGATTTAGACACCTTCGAGTGAGTCTAAATAAGCCTTGAACATGGAGAGCGCAGTTGACCGTAAAATGGCGTACTTGCCATTTGCTGATTTTTTTTTGAAATTTCACTGTAATTTTGAATTTAGGGCTTCAATCTTTGCATTTTTTGCCTTCATTGTTGCCAAAAAAGAAATAAATACAAGGGCAACACTCAAGGCAACAAATGCAAAGATTGAAGCCCTAACTCACCAAGAAGAGAAGAAGAAATTGGATATACTTGTAGAGGCTTCACTCCAAGCCTAACCACCTCACTAACAATCTCTCGACCTATTTTGAAGCCATTTGACCCATTTTTGCAAAAAAAAATTTTTTTTTGTGTATTCTTGAACAAGTTTATATGATAAAATTGGTCATATGCACAGTGCCCTAGGCGCTGCACACTTTTTTGAGACACTTTTTGAGCAAAAGGAGACCGCCAGTGGATTCTTAAGGACAAATACATCTAAGAAAACTAGTTTTCCAGCCCTTTTTTGCAAATTTGGTTGTCCAAAAGGTCAAAATATAGCTAAAATTCATGTTTCTACCCCTATTTTGTCCTAGGTGCTACGCACAGAGGAGTCTTGGGAGAATGAAGTTTTAAGGGATCAAATCACCTTCATTTTGCAAACTGGAGACATATTCAGAAAGTAGACATTAAGATATTTACAACAAGCCATTTTGGGCCTGATTTGGATACCTACAAGTGAGTCAAAATCAGCCTTGAATAGGGAGGGCACACTTGACACAACGAGGGCGCACTTGACAGAAAAATGGTGCACTTGACCATTTGCAGATTTTTTTTAAATTTCATTGTAATTTTGACTTTATCTCAGAAATTGTTGTTTCCACCTATATAATTGAGGATGGTAAATGCAATTATGTTATGGATAAGTTACCTAGGGATAGATTCAGTATGTAAAATTTTTCATTAATTCAAATGATTCAGTTTGAATGTATTTAGGGAGGAGTCACTTAGAGCTCTCTATACTCCAGCTTTCAGTTCACAATTTCGTGGATCTCTTCCTCACCTCATGGATTCGACCCCTGAGGTTGGGAGAGGTTTTTTGAGGTATATATATTGTACTTTTTGACTCATTCTCAAGGGTTGGAATTAGTATGGATGCTAGCTCATTATTCAAGGACTATTGTACTCAGTTTGGCCAGTTAATAAAGAAGAGTTGTAGCTATTTTTTGGGATACATGTTATATGATGTTTATCATTGTTTTTCCTTCAGTTTCATATGTTAGAATGTGTTGTATTCATGTTAATTACATCGTTGTTTTATGATGTATTTAAAATTGATAGGTATAATACATGCTTTCTTATGCTCTGTTTAGGGAAAGTTATCATAATTTGTCCCTTTTCCTCTGTTTAGGAAGAATACATCTCCCATGCTCTTCCTAGCTCCTCATCAGTCTTAAAAACTTCTCATGACAATCATCTTAAAGTGTTAAGCCTTATTCCTACCTTGCCCCATTGAATCTCTGCAACCCTATACCATTTGCCCTGACCTAGCTCCCTTGAACATACTTTCATTTAGGAACCCGACCAAAATCAATTATCAAAATCTCTGAACTCACACCTAGGCTAAAATCCTAATCCATTCAAGCTCCTAGGTTGTGTTTTGTGGAGATATACCTCTCTCACTTGGTAGGGCCAACTACTAAGTTAAAAGGTTGGTTCGCGGTTACCACTATTGGGATTTATTCCTTAGCCTTAGAAATCTAGCGAAGTGATAACAATTAAAATGACTTATAAACTTGGGGTTTCAACACTTGAATTCTATCATTTTACCCCACAGGTCGACACACTCTCTAGTACATTATCTTATCTTGGTTGGCCAAGTTGGGCGCATATATATGCACTTAATCATGAGTCATCATTATTTTCATTCAATATTATATGTTTAGTTTTTTGTTTAGAGGGATATACTATCGTTTTTAAGGCTTATAATAGACCTTTTCAGTTAAGAACTTTTATGACTATTTCCTTTTCAATGGCTATGAATTTGAGTTTGAATTTAATTACAACACTTTTATATCACTGATATATTGTTTATTGGAAAACTAAGAATTTTTATTGCTCTCGTTCTCTATTTTTGTTATTTTGTTTGATTTTAATTTTATAAAATGGATATTTAATAGCTTATATGATTCTATGAATTTGTTATTATTATATGTATTTCATATATAATTATATATAGTCAAACTTGACCTAACCAATAATGTGCTCAATTTCTTATACATGAATTGGAAATTATTGAGATTGTTGTCATTTCTCTATATCAATTTGTGGAATAAAAGAATAGGCCTTGGAGCTTTGTTTCTTTAAAGCCTTATTTAATTATTTTCACATAGATAGCTCATATATAGGATATCTCTTTATTGGGTTTTAAATTGATTTAACTTAACTCTTTGTATTCTCTTCATATGTGAAATCCATCTATATTTATTTGACATAATTATAACTTAAATGGTTCCTCTAATCAATTTCAATTCCGATACTATTGTTTTTGTTATGTTTGTTCCATATAACTCTTGTCTAGTTGAAATTGAATTTGACTATGATACTCTTTAACTAAGTGATTACTATATACAGGTTTCATCATTTTCATACTTGATTGAATACTTTAGATAAATATATGTATATATTTGGTCGAACCTGGATGGATTCTTCATTGAATATATCATATTTATATTTCATTATATTCAATAAATAAGAAATTACTCAGAGTGGGTTGGGGGGTGAATTAGAAATAGTTAGGTTCTTTAAAATTTTAGGTATAAACCTTTGATTCTTTTCACTACGGTTAGTTACTTGTGAGAGATTTTGTATAAAATGTAAATGAACATCAAGATAAGGAATTCACATGTATATCCAATCCATCACATGAGAAACATACACATATTGACACGAGTATTTTTACTTGCAAATCCAAAGGGAGAAAACCACCAATATGTTTGTTGTTATGATCTAAATTAAGCACCTACTTAATTACATCAATTTGTTTGTGAGAACCCACTCATAGGAGGGACGAAACCCATTTAATATAGAAAGCCACTACTTCCAAGAGGAACGCACATCTTAAGGACTTAGGCCACTACCTACTCTAGCCAATGTTCTATTTTTCATACACGTTTCAAACTACAAACAAAGTTGAATCCATATACATAGAAAAGAAAATTCGGTATGCTCCAGTATCAGTTCCCTTCCTTCACCTGCCCATCTCTCCTTTGAACTGTACTGACTGTTGGCTTAACCAGCTCAAATATTGACCCTATGATACACTTAGTGACACTTATCTTAGTGACACACCCACTGCACTGCTCTTTTTAATTCTCAAAAAAAATTCATTCCCCCACTTTTCATAACCACTTTCCATAGTTTTTTTCCTCTCTTGTGCTATGATCGATGTTGTATCTGTAACACAGTGCCTAGAATCGTACTTATGAATGGCTCTCCATTTTTTGTTCCGTCAAAGGAAATACCACTGCAATTGCATTAATCATTGAGAATGGGATCCAAATGTAGATGCATTACAATTAATACAAAATAATTAACCCAAAACAGAAAGGTTATTTCATGTTCTTGTAGATTTTGTTAGTTGTCACGACAATTGATTTAATGTAGAGGATGGGTATCTAAATTCAATTCTTCAGATAGGCTTAGTTCATTCAATGTATGTGGTTTTTTAGAAAGGGTCATGATGTGCTTCACTCTTCCCGAGTGCGTATTATTGAGAACCTATCCATTCTCTTGTTACATCCAATCACCAGGCCACTGCAACTATATTAAATTTGGGAATGGACTATAGCGATTTTTCCACACGGAGAATTAATTCAGAGTCCATGTGCATACTCCAATATCTTCTCCATTTAAAGTTTTTTTCGTATAAACAAAATGGATTTATTGAGCTAGGTATAATATCCATTACACTCAGTTATCTTGTCATGAGCAACAAGTCGAGGACATTATATCCTTGTATTTGTGTTTTCCTGTTGGCTCCACTTACTGTAGGTTTTTTAGTATGTTATCCGAGCCTTGGGCCATATTACCCTGTGTAGTATAATTGCAATACATTATGTTCAACGCAAAATTTCTTAGGTGTGTAATACACAAGAACACCCATAACCATGACCTGGGCAAGCCTTCCAATATAGGTCGGGAGCTCGGGAGTTGGCCCACTGTATTTTTTATGCACTTGCATTTGTTTCAAATTTGACTTGCCTATAGGCCCATATTAAAGCAGTTTCCACTTATCTAGGCTCGTTTTATTGATTCAATGTCGAAGACAAAATGCACAGGAAATTCTTCACAAAACACGCCCCTGGTGAAAACTTCGAGGTTTTGCCACATCGTCATCTTATTTCATGCTCAAATCATCTAGACCATGTGGAACCTTTTGTATGATGACACGTTTCATTGAGATTTTTCCCTTTACAATACCAAAGAATATTGAATCTTCGTTCCACATGTCATTCATACTTTCACTGCTATGTCATCTGCCATGTTTCCTATACCTGGTCCCACATAGGTCAGGAATCCTGAGTGTTCTCGCCAATTTTTATATGCAGCCCCAACCTCCGAATAGGGCAAAATTCCAACTTAGATATGGTCCAACACAAGTTGGGGATCACAGGTTGGGATGTTCTCCTTCCAACTCCACTACACGTTCTAGGCCTCCGATTAGGCTTGACTTTTGACTAGGCCATACCTTGGTTCAAAATCTACTGAAGTCTAGAGGATTGAACCTGTCTATATGAAAAATTCAGCTTCCTGTAACTCGTGATCCAGAAATCCTTTTATAGACTTCAACATACCATTAGAATTTTCTTCCAAAAAACTCTCTAGATATACCCTTTCTAGGAGAAGCTAAGCTTATACGTTGAGGTATAATCTCCTTCAAAATTTATGGATTCTTGCCATCATAATCATCCTTTTATGGGTTCTCCACTAAGAATATTACTGTGATGATTCTCTACAGAACACTGCTAAAACCATGGGATTCCCCTAGAACAATCATGCTCACATAAATGATAACATTAAATGCCTCTTATGACCACAAGGATAGTCTAGTTGAGATCAATTCCAACATACCAACATACCAACCAATCATAGAATTCCAATTGTCCAACAATCTTCCCCTTTGGAATTGGTCGAAACAAGGTAAGCTCCCCCTGAAAGCAAGCATAGTTATTTTTAGATTTTTTCTTCTCCTGAGAATCATTAATCTTCTCCCCCTTTGGCATCAATGGTAAATGATGTTGTTGAAAAATCCTCCCATGAACCACTGTAGCTTACTCTTCAATTGATTCCACATAGTGAGTGGCTTCCAATGCACATTATAATTTGGTCATTTGGGAGGAGGAGTCACAACCACTATATGTTTTTTGAGATACTCAAAGTGTTCTCTTTCCAATGGCTTAGTAAATATTTCTTCAACTTGACCTTTAGTGGACACATTTTAATTTGAACAACGCCAGATGCAATATGTTCTCTTAAGAAGTGGATTTTGATAGGGATGTACTTGGTCTTTGAGTGCATGACAGGATTCTTATAGATACCGACGACACTGGTATTATCACATATTATTGGAATGGGATCAATCAACTCTAGCTTAATTTCCTGTAAGGTTTGCTTCATATATAGAATTTGTAAGCAACAAGAGGTAGCTCCAATATACTCTGCTTTAATATTTGATAAAGAAATAGACTCTTTTTTCTTTCTCACCCAGGACACTAAGTAGTTTCCCAAAAGGAATGCAACGCTAGAGGTTATATTTATCTCTTCACTATTGTCTGCCCCATTCAACATCAGTTTATGTCTTCAACTTAAAATCTCTATTTTTAGCATACCAAAGTCCATAATCTGCTCTCCATTGAAGATATTTGAAAATCCTTTTGACAACGATGACATTAATTTCATGAAAACATGCTTGAAATATGGCTACAAGACACCTTGCATTATGTCTAGTATCGAATTTGTGAGATACCACAAGCTTCCTATAATTGATATGTTGTCAGTCTGATTTAGCATCGATGTCTCATCTTCTTTGCACAATTTGTAGCTTGTAACCATGGGTGTACTAACTATCTTGAAATCTTCTAGCCCAAAATTTGTTAGAGTTTCTTGTAGGTATTTGGAGTGGGAGATGAATACCCCATTTTTTTAATTAATAAATTTGCAATCCTAATAATAAGGAAAATTCGCATATCATGCAAATATCAAACTATGTCTACATACAATTCATGAATTGATGTCCCAATCGTTCGAAGTCATTGCCAAAGATTATATCATCCACATGCAGTACTAAAATTAGTAGATGGTCATATTTATATTTTATATACAGATTGATGTCTAGAGTGCCTTTATTAAAGCCTTGTTGTTGGAGGTATAGATCCAGTATTGCATACCATGCTCTCGGAGCATGTGTGAGTCCATATAAGGCCTTTTTTAGTTTGCACACAAAACATTCATTTTGTGTGAGCATGAATCCTTCTTGCTGCTCAATATACACACATTCTTCCAAATATCCATTAAGAAATTTTGACTTCACATCCATCTGATATAAATTGATGTTTTTATGACGGGAAGTACTTCAAACATTTGATAAATGGGTTTTTTTCCTCATTCGACCCATTAACACACTAGCCAGACATTCTAGACCTCGTGATTAGCCTATTATATAGAATACCAGTCACATTGTAAAAAATAGTGTCCAATTTGGGGGAATGAGCTAAAAAAGGCAAGAAACATTTTGATAGCTTCCAGTCTAACTACTAGTGCAAAGGTTTCCTTGAAATCTATTGCCTCTATCTGGGCATACCATTTGCAGAGAAATCGAGCTTTGTTCCTAATTACTTGACCATCATCACTTAGATCATTTTTGAAGACCCATCTGTACCTATGAAATTTTTTTCTTTGGGTCTTGGAATAAGCTCCGATGTGTTAATCTTCTCAATTTGGTTAAGTTCTACATTCATAGATCTCACCGAATACTTGTCCTCACTTTCCTGAGTGAGTTTTTTAGGTTCAAACTAAGATAGGAGAGTAATATTTTCACTACTTATATTGCAAATAGATTTCCTCCTAGTTTTAACACCAAGTCTTTGATCGCCAAGAGTTTCACTTTCAGTATGTTCTTTCTATACATACTTGGAAGGATTTTTGGGCCTTTGAGCTGTGCTCATTTCTACGTATTCATTATCTAGCCACGTTTCTTCATGATATGAAGGCATGATGGTTGAAGTATCTTCTCCATATGAGTTCATGTTTCATTTGAAGGACTCAGGTTATGCAGTTATTTTATCAACTACTATATCAGTGCAATCCTCAACCCCCTTTTTCCTTTTGTTGTAACACATATATCCTTTAATTCGAGCACAGTACCTTAGTAATATACCCTCATTATTGCATGAATCAAACTTTTGAGGGATTTTATCATTCCTTTTGATAAAGAATTTTCTCCCACCTTGTAGTGTTTAATTGATGCATGGCTTCACTTCCACAACTCATAGGGAGTTTTATCACTATTATGCCTAAGTTATGTTATGTTTAACATGTACACTATTTCTTGTACTAATTCTCCAAAAAAGATGAGATGTACATGTGCATCATCCATTATAGCTATGGCTGTCTCCTCGATTGTTGTATTATTTCTCTCAGCTACTCCATTTTGTTATGGAGTTCCAACCACAAAATATTGCTTCCTTATGTGATTCTCTTAACATAATCTTGCAACTCTCTTGAAATTTATTCTCCTCCTTTATCTGATCTTAAGATTTTTATATTTAGATATTTCAACTCATTTTCTACATGACATTTAAATTTGTAAAATTTTTAAATACTTTTGATTTTTATTTTAGGAGAATAATCCAAGTGGCCTTGGTAATATCATTAATAAGAAACATAAAATGCCCTTCTTTTCTTGGGATTTTCGCTCTTGTTGGGATGCATATATCTATGTGAATTATCTCCATTGGTATAAATGAAGAGAACTCTTTTTTCTTCAAATGATTTCTAGTCTACTTAACAAATTGACATGACTTGTAGATTGAAGTATCACGCTTTGGAAGTTTTGGAAATCCTCTCACAGCTCCCACCTTGCTGACTCTTATCAGTCTCTCAAAATTCATATGACCAAGTCTTTTGTTGAATAACTGAGCTTCATTCATCTTTCTAAAATAATATATTACTCGGTATTCATCAAATACATATACACTATTGTTATTTATCACTTCTCTTCCAACCAATTTTCCATTTTCTTCATTTCAGATCTCAAAGTCTAGGGATTGAAAGGTCACATTATAGCCATTATCTCACATCTATATTACACTGAGAAAATTTTTCTTGAGACATTCTACATACAACGCATTTTGGGCTTTAGTATTTTGATTAAGACTAATTATGCCCTTACCCTTAATTCTTTCTAGGGCATTGTCGTCGAAGGTGACATTGCTCCATCTACCCTTTTCTTTTAGAAATACAATTTTTCTCTTATCCCCAATCATGTGCTTGGAAAAACCATTATACACATAACATCTATTTTATTGATTATGTTCTCATAGATCAAGTCCACATTCAATGCTCTTTCCATATTTTTATTTCAAATTCCCCTTATCTTTATGAAAATATGGGTGGCTTGTGTTATGGTATTTATATGGGTACTCAAACCTAGTTCTGCACTCACTTTCCTTGTGCCCAAAATTATTAGATTTGAAACATTCAATATCACTCATTAGGGGAGATAAGGAATTTCGATCTCTGATAGGAGAGTTTTGAGATCTAAAATTTAGATACTTATTGTATATGGAATTTTCATAGCTCTGAACTTTGATCCTTATACAATCAACAACCTTATGTCCAAATATGTGACATTTATAAAAATGACCATAAAATAAATGAGTACCTCAAGTTGGAAAGTTCATAAGTTTGTGCTTGAAGGTACCTCTATTTTCTAGATGATTGATTCATTCTCCGTTAGAGTGGCTCCTTGGAGTATATGGATTTATTATTCCACTGGTGGTCTCCTCTCTAGCTTGCTACCTTTTTTTTCTTCATTGGTTCTTTCTTCATACACCTTTGACTAACTCTGAGTTTCCTCAAATCTTGTGGACTTGAAGTTCATCTTTACCATAGAAGGCCTTTGTGGTTTAGAGTATCTTAAGCCTATTTTGTTTCATGAATACCTTTCACTATTTAGAATCTACTCTAGCTTCCTTGTTCCTTCTGGAACATTTTCATTTATACCTTTCTCGATCTCCATTTTCTCAGTATCCATTCTCATAGAGATGATGACTGCCACGATATTATTATACTTCTCTTGCAATTCATGGATCAAATCATGAATAAATTCTTCCTTTCGGTTAGCTTCTTCTAATTTGACTTTGAAGGAAAAAAAATCATCTTTGCATCTGTTTCATATTGTTTCCTTATTTACCTTAAACAAATCCTGTTTTAATTTTTTTTCTTCTTCTAGTTTAACACAAGTTCCTTGTTTGTCTTCTAGTAGAAGTGCTAAACTATCTTTTCTTCTAATGGCTTCCTCAACTTTTTATTTTTGAAAAAAAAACTCCTTGTTGTCTGAGTTATACATACCTTCTTCATCACACTGCAATTTTTTCTTTTAGATGCATGTTCTTTCTTCGGGCATTCTTTAACTCATCAAGAGCATTGATTTGTCTCCCTTCAAATTATACTACTCCTACTTATTCTTCTTCCTCTTCAGAGTCAGTAATATTTTGTTTCTTGGAGTCTGCTCCAAATTCCATGAGTAAATACTTATTTGAATTTTCTTCTCAAGAGTCTTTGATGTCTGAATATAGTGATGATTTATTCTCTTTGCAGTAGAGCCCATTTTTCTTATAGAACTTATTCTTTTTATGTTTCTGAGATTTGTTTCTAAATTTTTATCATCTTTATTTTTTATCGTTTCTTTGCAAGGATACTTGGATGAAAAATTTCCAACTCTTCCATAGTCAAAGGATTTAAAGGGATACTTCAATTTATATTTTCCTAAGCCACACTTTAGTTTCTGGGAAAATTGATCCAAGTCCTGACCAGGTTCATAGCTGGAGCAATCTTGGTGATATTTGTGCTCCTTGACATTTTAGACACTTTGAAAGTCGCCTCCTTGAGTTAATAATTATCTCTTCCTACCATCATCTCATAGGCTATGAGAGTACCAAGCAGCTGAACCATCTCTATATTCTTTAAATTATACATTTATTCAATGACAGAGACTTTGGAATTAAATCACATGGGTAGATATCTTAAGACTTTTTGAAAAATAATATCTTCCTTCAATTCTTCACGAACTTCTCTAATCAGATTAGTTACTTCATACACTTTGAGGAAGTATTATGCTATTCTCTCTTCTTAAGTATTTTTTAGGATTTCAAACCTCATTCTGAAGGTTTGAAGTTTGGCCTGATTTACTTTATCATATCCTTCATGACAACGATTGATATTTACCCACACTTCCTTGGTAGACTTATGGTGCATAACCTTTACTATTTCAGATTGAATAATTCCAAAGAGAATGACATTCTTGGCTTTAGCATTATTTCCATACAATATTTTACCATCTGCATTAGTGGGAGGGACATAAGGAACATCATAATATACTAGTAAAAAGATCCAATAATATAACTTTCATGAAGGCATGATTTTTCCCATCAAAGGCTAGTATCCTTCTTGTTGAAAATGGAAACAAGAAATAATGAAAATGGTATCAAAAGGGATTTGAATATAATTTTACCTTGACTAAATTAGAATAAAATTGTAATTCCACATCACATGAAAAATTGTACGAGTCAAATAAGTTAGGATGATTATTTGGTTTAGTTAATTCAAATTTAGCGTTAAACTAGAGGCATGTAGAGTGTCTTCTACATTATAGGATCCATGGTTTAATTTATTTTTAGTTGTAACTAATTAACCTAGTTTATCTAAGTTAAAGTCAGTTTAAACAGGTATAACTCATGGAGGAACTGGAGAGGGATAAAAGTGTGGAAATTAGATTTAACTCACATTTAGTGATCAATTGGATAACTGATAATTCACTCATAAATCACTTATGCATTTCAATTGTTAGAAATACCAAGTTGAGATTGGATTTCAAGGGAAGTGTACTATCAGTTGTATAATTATCCAAATTGTACATGTAGTGCATGTAGTCAAAGGAAATCCCCTAGTGTATTGTGCACTACAAATTGGAGATTTCCCTAATTAATAGGGCCTAATTACCCAAAGAAACTGCACAAGGAAATAGGGGCTTGGGAAAGCTAGAAATTTGTTATGTATTGAACCAGGCTTGTCTAGGAATCAATGAGACATATAGAGATAATGCAAAGATTTATCGACATAGAGAAACAAATTGTAGTATTCTCATATTATTTTTATTATGAAATATACAGATAGCGAGGATTTTAGATGAGACTTTCCCCAGACAAAACCTTTTGTTCTGCGATTGAAATTATTTCTCTTTCCTGTTCATGTGATTATGAAATTATAATTGGTTTCCACAATTTGTAGAGTGGATTGAAGTATTTAGTTTTATAATATTACAAGATCAGTTGAATATACATGGATTTTCTACATGGTATTAGAGTAGGAATCACTCTAGAAGAGAAAAATATGAGTTTTTTTTGTGGAGGTGAATAAAATTTGCAGATTTACTCTTCAGGACCATCATCACGATTAAGATGTATTTCTCTATATTGAGACTCAAATATGCCCTTAAGGGTTGTTCAAATTACATAGATCCGAGAGATATTATGGAGGTAGTGTTGGAAGAAAATGGACTGAAGGAATTCATAGAAAGTGAAATTCCTTAGCCTACAACAACAAATGCTCAATATTTGGAAACATGGAAGAAGAACATATCAAAAGCAAGAAGGATTATGTAAGGAGTTCAATATCATATTGTTTTGAATCTCCATGGAAATTCAAATCCATATTCTATCCAGGTTTGGAATCTCCATGGAAGGCATTAAAAATAAAATTATAACAAAATCGACCACCAGAATTTGGCGCTGAAGGAAAAGGTTAGAAAAATAAAGATGGAGGAGGGTGGCATGATACCAAAGTAATTGAACAATTTCACCCCATGTCAGGATGAGTTTGGAATTTTTGTTACCATTTCAGATGATGATATGGTGATCCTAACACTTATAAGACTTCCTAAGAGCTGGCTTAACTAATAAGATTCGGTAAATTGGAGGGAGAAGCAACCAGAGTGGGAGCGATTGTGGTCTGACTTGGTGCAGGAAGAGATTAGAAGAAATATCAGAGATGGTACCTCTTCCAAAGAAGAGGAATTTGAATTAGTTATTAAAGGAAAGAAATCCAAGGGAAAGAAGTTACAAGGTGAAGACGGAAAGAAGAAATACTTTTCCAGCATCAACTGTTTTCACTCTCATGAGTTCAGGCACTCTACCATGAAATTTCCATAGAAGAAGGAAAGGAAGAAGGATCTCATAGTAGAAGCAAAATGTGAAGCTCTAGCTTAAAAGTTTGAGCTTGATTTCACTCTAATTTCATGCATGGAAAACATTTTAATGTGATGCATGTGGCTTCTCAACAGCGGTGCCTCATTCCATGTGATGGGGAATATAGATCTCTTCAATGCTTGGAGGAGAATGACCTCAAGAAGAACATAGAGTTTGGATATGATGGGAGGTATAGCCCAACTGACATTAGTATTGCTACGTTTAAGAGGGATTTTGGCTCCCCTCTTAGACTTACAGATGTGTTTGTTATTCCAGGACAAAAGAAGAATATTGTTTCCATAGTGATATTGGAAAATAGTCACTATGATGTGATATTTAGCAAAAGAAAGCTTTTCCTTAGACACATATCCACGAGACGAGTCAAGAAGATCGGTGTGGGATTCAAGAACATGTAGTCTCTCGAGGTCAAAGATGCATGAAAATAATTGGGGATCAAGGTAAAATATAAAGACCTGGTGGTTGAGAGGGAGCATGAATTACCTCTCAACATGCAGCCTGAGATGTAGTCTAAGAAAGTTGTGGAGAAGAAACAATTGGAGAAGAAAAGAGGAGGAATAGTGAAGTCATCCTATCAATAAGATACATCAAGTAGTGGGAAATTTCAATCCATGTGGCCATATGGAGCACATGCAATCATACCTGCAAGTGAGAGGTGGGGCGATGTGAAGCAATAGTCCTAAGAGTGCAGAAATTTGAGCAAGGTCCATTGAGGTATTTTTTCCTCATGGATCATTACCTTGCTATAGGGGCCCACAATATAAAACAACAATAGTATCAATGTCAGTTAGATATTGAGGATTTAAGAGAAGTGTTGAAAACAAATAAGGAGGATCAGTAGTAGAGTCAACAACATCACAATTATTCCCAGTAGATAATTGGAGAGATAATTGATTCAATTTTGATGCATTTTAGTTTCTTAAGTTACCGTAGCAACAAAGCTAGAGAGAAGTGTTGCATGAATAACATTCCAAAGGTACCATATTGGGATAGAGTTGAATTACATTCTTTTTGAGAGGGAGTGTTGAAAATGGTAACAAGAAATATTGAAAATGGCATCATAAGAGATTTTAATTTAGTTTTCCCTTGATTAAATTAGAATAAAATTGTAGTTCCACATCACATGACAACATGTACGAGTTAAATAAGTAAGGATCACTTTTTTGGTTTAGTGAATACGATTTGAGTGTCAAAATAGAAGAATGTAGAGTGTCTCCTGCATTATAGGAGGCCTGGTTGAGTTTATTTTGAGTTGTAATTAATTAGCTTTGTTTATCTGAGTTAAAATCAGTTTAAGTAGTTCTAACTCATGGAGGAACTAGGGAGAGGTTAAATTGTGGAAATTAGATTTAATTTGCATGCAGTACTGATCAATTAGATAACTAATAATCCACTCCTAAATAACTCATGCATGTTAGTTCGAAGAAAGAACCAATTGAGATTGGAGTTCAAGGCAAGTGTACTATCAGTTGTATAATTATCTGAATTGTACAGGTGGTGCATGCAGTTAGAGGAAGGCCCCAAATTTATTTTTCAATATGGATTGGAATTTTCCTTAATTAATAGCACCTAATTACCCAAGCAGACTAGAAAAGGATATAGGGAATTTTGCAAGCTAGAAATGGGATAAGTATTTAACTGGGCTTGTCTAGGAATCTTTGAGATAGATAGAGATAGTGCAGATGTCTCTCATCTTGGGGAAAAGAATTGTAATATTCACATGCTATTTATATATATATATATATATATATATATATATATATATATATATATATATATATATATAACGAGTTTTTTATTTAAGGCTTTCCCTAGATAAATCTTTGTGTTGTGCAATTGAAATTCTTTCTCTTTCTTTTTCATGTGATTATGTGATTGTAATTGGTTTCCACGATTTTTAGATTCAAGTATTTTGTTTTAGCATATTACAACATCAGTTGAATATACATGGATTTTCTACATTTCTTGAGTAAGAATCTTGAATCTCTTACCTAGAAATAATTCCTTATAGATCTACCTTGTAGTGGTTAAATTATTCCTGAAGGAATTTGGCTCTGATACCAAGTTTTGAAATAAGGAATTACTATTTGGGGGGGAGGGGGGGTGGGGGGGGGGGGGGGCGTGAATCAGTTTTTGTGAGGTTATTTAAAATTTTAAGTATAAACCTTTTATTATTTTCGCTATGGTCAGTTACCTATCATAGATCTCATACATAATGAAAATTAAAAACAAGATAAGACATTCACATGTACATACAATCGATCACATTAGCATCCTACATATATTGACATAGGTATTTTTACATGGAAACCCAAAGGGACAAAATGACCAATCTATTTTTTTCTATGATGTAAATTAATCACCTACTTTATTACATCAATTTTTTTGTGAGAACCCACTCACATGAGGCACCAACCCCCTTTAACATAGAAATCCACTAATATCCAAGAGGGACCCACCTCTTAAGGATTCATGCCACCACATTTTCTATCCAATTTTCTATTTTTCATAAAATTTTCAAACTAAAAATAGAGCTGAATGTATATACATAGAAAAATAAATCTAGTCAACTCTAGTATCAATTCCCTTCCTTCATCTCCCCAGTTCTCCTTCAAATTGTGCTCTCTGTTGGCTCAACTAGATCAGGTCTCGACCTTGTGATACACTATCACTCAGTAACACTTAACTGAGTAACAGACCCACTACACTGTTCTTTGTAACTCTCGACGAATATAGATTCCCCAACTTTGCATAAATCCTCTCCACATTTTTTCTCCTCTCATATGTTGTCTTGCCAACATAGTCTCTGGAAGCGCACTTTTGCATGGCTCTCCAAGTTATTTTTCCATAAAAGTAAAGAACACTTCAATTACATTGATCATTAAGAATGGGATCCAATTTTAGCTGCATTACAATTAATGAAGGAGAAAAAAACCAAAAAAACAAGGCTCCTTCATGCTACTATAGCTTGTGTTCTTAGTCACGCCAAATGATTTAATGTAGAGGTCGGCATATGAATTTAATTCTGCGGGTAGGATTAGTTCACTCAATGTATGTGGTTCTTTAGCAAAGCTAACTATTTTCTTCACTCTGCCCAAGTGCGTACTCCTGAAAATATCTCCATTATCCTATTATATCTCAACACCTAGGAACTACAACTATATTAAATTTTGTAATGGGATCTCGTGATTCTGCCATGATGAAAATTAACTTTCATTCTACCTGCATACTCAAATATCTTCTCCATTAAAATTTTTTCTTTATAATAAAGACATGGATTTCTTAAGCTTGGTATAATCTCTATTACTCTCATTTATATCTTCATGGCATGAGGAGAACTCATGTTTGATCGTGCTGGATAACATTAATATATGATAGGTCGAGGTCCTTGTTTCCTTGTATCTTAATTTTCTTGTCGGCTCCATTTACTTTTGGTCTGTTAGTATGCTATCCGAGCCTTGGGTCGTATGACCCTATGTTGTAGACTTGAAATAAATTACATTAAACACAAAATCACCTAGGTGTATAAAACGTAGGAACACCACATAACCATGACCTAAGCATGCCTTCCAATGTAGGTCAGGAGGTAAGGAGTTAACCCACTGTATATTCTTATGGACCTACATTTGCTTCTACCATGACATGCCTGTAGGCCCGATTTAAAGCCTTTTCCACTGTTCCAAATTTTTTTTATTGATTCAACGAGGAAAAAAAAATACAGAGTAAAATATTCACAAAAAATTCCCTTGGTACAAACTTCGATGTTCTGCCCAATCATCATCTTATGTCATGCTGACATCGTCTATGCCATGCGGAACATTCTATATAGTGGAATATTTCACCTAGATTTGGCCCATTAGGTTAGCCAAGAATGTCGAATATTACTTCCACGTGTCCTCCATACTTCCACTACCACATCATTTGCCACATTGTTTGTACCAAGCCTATCATAGGTCACAAGTAGGGAATGTTCTCTTGCCAAATTCCACTACATATACCCGACCTCTAATTACGCCCAAATTCTGACTTTCATATGGTGCCACGTAGGTCAAGGATTATGGATCAATATGTTATCCTGCTAACTCTGCTACATGTCCCCGACCTCTGATTAGGCTCAACTTCCGACTATGCCTAACCCTGGTTCAAAACATGCTGAAGTCGTCAAAAATAACCTCTCTATTTACAAACCTCAACTAATTGTAACACCTGATATAGAGGGCCTTTTCCAGACTTCAACATACATTGGAAATATCTTCCAAAACACTATCTGAATATAACCGTTCCAGGATAAAATAAGCTAATATCTTGAGATATAATCTCCTCCAAACTCTGTGAATTCCCGCTATCATAATTATATTTTTATGGCTTCTCCACTAAGCCTATTGCTATGATGATTCTCTACAAAACACTGCAAGAACCACGTGACTCCCCTAGAACAATCATTCTCACATAAATTCTAACATCCACTGCTTCTTACCATAAGGCTAGTCTAGTTGTCATCAATGCCAACATAACAACCAATCAAACAATTTCAATTGTCCAACACGATAAGATTCTTGATGATAGATTTAAATGACCCCCGTTATTTATTTTCAATGTATCGATAAGTTATGTATAAAGAACTAGTTTTGATATTAATTATCTCAAAGAAATGATTATGTGAGTCGACTTTATACAATCACGATGGACATTTTAACTGGAGCATATAAGTTATTTTAAAGAATCATGTTAAAATTAAAGGATTAATACAAAGTTTCGTTATCTCTCACTTGCTTTTTTAGCTAGACTTACAAATTGAAGATGTTCCAAATTTAAATAGAAAGGAATATATGAGTATTATAGCTTATTTTCATTTACAACTATGCACTTGGTCTAGTAACCATACATGATCCTAATAAGGCTTCAATTTTCTTAATATAACTTTAATACAGAAAAGATACCAAAATTCTTGTTTTATATTTTTATCCTTCAATCATTTTCTGATAAATATTTTCCTATAATTGAATTCTTCTTCATGCATGCATATAGGTTTAATCACAAATAAAAATATATAAAATAATACACAGTCCTGCATGGATGTTTGGTTCTATCAATTACATCATATCTTCATGAGCTCAATTATTTATTTTCACACTCCATTAGCATCGATATGCACAATACTTTTGCACACATGTATACATACTTAATAACCAGCGAGAAATATGACTAACAAAATATATAGTTCTTCATTCAAAATCTTCACATATTGAATACAAGTAAAATCATGAATCCTTTACTTTTATCAACACATAAACATAACCAATTCAATAAGAGATAAATGTTTCATCGTAAATCTCAGCTAACCTCTCTCCTTGGGGAATATTGAAGGATAGAGCATGTTCCACCCAACCATGAACTACCTTTGCTAGTTCCCCCCGAGCTAATATCTCCATGCTCCCTAGAATCAACAAACTCTTTTATTCCTATGTGGTTTTAGTTTATAGAATTATTCCTAGATAATTTGTAGTAGTGTCCTACTTTAAGATCTTCCAATGTTTTTCGTAGGCCACTTTTTTTTAGTTTTTTTTTATGATTTTTATCTTTTTTTTTTTTCTTTAAATAGCTCCTTGATCTCATGCAATACATTATTTCACCCTACTTAGTATTTGTCTCCAAATAAGTCATTAACATAGTCCTTTTATACCATGATGTTAATATTTTTAATTGTTTTATCCAAGGATTTTTAGCATACTTTTAGGGAAGGTCCACCATGTGGACTTAACCACCAACAAATTTTCATAAGTTGACAAGAAATTTTCTAAAATCTAGTGCTACTTCTTGAAAATTCCAAACAATTTATCTAATAAAAAAATATGGACATCATTTCACAAGTCGAATCCTTACTTCCATAGTAATTCATTGCAATAATACTTCAATATGTTAAAATAGTCAATGTTCAAAAAGAATAGCATAGGGGTGTTACATCTCCCTCCCCTAAAAATAAACAACATCCATAGTGTTTATATTTCAGTTCCCTTATTCTTGGAAAAAAGCTAGAAATGCTCCATGCATTTTATCCTCCTTCTCCTAGGTGGCCTCCTCTTGGGAAAAGTGCTTCCATTTCACTTTAACCTGGGTGATTGCTTAATTTCAAAGCATGGCTTCTTTCTGATAAAAGAATTGTAGTGGTTCTACCTAGAAATATTCTTTCGGTTCCACTTGTATCACATTCCAATCAATCATGTGATAATTATCATGAACATATTTCTTGAGTAAGGAGACACTAAGAACATTATTCACTTGATATGACTAAGCAATGCTACTTGATAAGCTATTGATGAAATTTTAGCTAGAATCTCAAAAGGACCACATAATTGTGGTTCTAATTTAGCACAATTTTCTAATCTTGGATTTCTCTTTATTGATTTAATTTTTACATACACATCTTCTCCTACTTAAATTCTCTGTGTATTCTCATATTTTCTACATAAATTTTCTATTGGTCTTGTGTAGTCTTTAAATTCTGACTAATATTTTACACCACCTGCTCCATTTCTTGTAGAATATTAGGTCCCAATACTATCCCTTCTTCTAGCTGACTCTAACTTAAGGGAGTGTCGAATTTCCTTCCATATAAGTTTCAAAGGGACTCATTGTTATAGATGCTTGATAACTATTGTTATAAGAAAATTTTTCTAAGTGTAAGAAATATTCTCACTTCGTAGGTATGCCTGTAAAATGCACCCTTAACATATCTTCCAAAATATATTTTGTTGTTTTTTTTGTCCACTTTTTGGGGCATGGTAGGTGGTACTAAAGTTTAGTTACGTGCCCATTCATCTAAACAATGTTTTCCAGTGCTTGGAAGTAAATTTAGCATCTCTATTAGATATTACCATTTTTTGGTATGCCATGAACCATAAATATTTCCCTCATGAATAAGTCTACAATATGTGTTGTTCCAAATGTAGACTGAAGAGGTGTAAAATGTCTTACTTTTCTTAATTTATCTACCACAACCATGATAGTGACACATTGTATTCTAATTCTAGGAAGCCCAGTGATAACATATAAGGAAACAACTTCCCACTTCCATTCTATAATGGTTAATGGATGTAGTAGTCCAAATACATGTTGGTGTTCTACCTTCAGCTGCTAGCACTCTAAACATTTAACCAAATATTTTTCCACTTATTTCTTCATAGCAGGCCAATAAAATTCTCTCCTCAAGGAGGAAATCATTGTTTTATATCCTATATGTCCTGCAAAAGGTTTCGACTGATGTTCATCCAATATAAGTTGTTTTAAGGTAGTTCCATTAGGAACAAAAATCATGTTCCTATATGTTAACAAATTTTATGATTTGTTTGCATAATGAGATATTACTGTTTGGTGTAATTTTTGTTGTACTTTCAAATAAACTTCATATTTCTTTACCAAAAATTTGATTTGTTTTGCGAAATATGTCTTAGGACTAGTATTAGGTATTTTCATTAGTGGATTTAAATTTCTACTAAAAACATATGCTATTTTATTTTCTTTTCCTTTAATATTATTTATGTCAAACTCAAACTCAATTAAACATTCCATCAAACTAGCTTGCCTAGAATCTAAATACTATAGACTCAAAAAATATTTTAGGCTAATGTGATTAGTGACAAGTGTAAGCTTTTTTCCAAATAAATAGTGTATCCACATTTTTAAAGAATGTATAACAAAAACTAACTCTGAGTCATATAAAACATAATTTATTTCATGTTATTTTAGCTTTCTTGACTCGACGTATGCTACCAGATATTTTTGACCACTATGCCCTTCAAGGCATGCATCACTACATACCATAAATTCCTTTTTTGGATATGAATTATTTATGATATGTACTATTATTATAAAATGTTTTAGTTTGTTCAAAATCTCTTGAAACCCGACTTCCCATTGAAACTTTACTCCCTTCTTTTGTAAGCAAGTAATATGATAGGCCAATTTGGAAAAAAATTCAATGAACCTTCCGTAATGCCCAATAATTCCCATGAAGATTCTGACATCTAGAACATCCTTAGGTATTGGACAATTTAAATTTTCCTTAACCTTTGTAGGATCAACAGATAATCCTTCTTTTGAAATGACATGACCCAAATATTTTATTTTTTCCTTATAGAACTCATATTTGCTGAATTTTTCATACAATTGGTGTTGTATTAAGATTTGTAGAACCATTCTTAGATGTTATTCATGGTATATTTGATTCTTTGAATATACCAAAATATCATGTATGAAGACCAATATAAACTTATCTAGGTACTTACTAAGCACATTGTTCATTAAACACACAAATGTTGTAGCTGCACTAGTAAGACCAAAAGGTAATACTACAGATTCATAGTGTCCATACCTTGTATGGAATGTTTTTTTGTGTATATATTCATATTTTATTGTTAACTCATGATATCCTATTCTCAAGTCAATTTTTGAGAGTAATTTTTCTCCTTTCACTTGATCAAATAGATCATTAATGCGAGGAAACAAATATTTAACTTTAATAGCTATTTTTTTCAATTGTATGTAATCTATGCACATACTAAATGTGCCATATTTCTTTTCACATATAGTATTGGGGCTCCTCAAGGTGAAACACTTGGTCTAATGTAACCTTTTTCTAGTAATTCCTATAATTTCATTTTAATTTCTAACAAGTCAAGAATACTCATTTTCTAACACGCCTTCAACACTAGGGTAGCTTGTAGTACCACATAAATGAAGAGGAATGTATATATTATATGAGGTAGTCCTAGAATTTATTCCGAGAATACATATTTAATTATCTAATTACAAATAACTCATCTATTTTTTAATTTTATGTTTTCTGACTATCTTCCTGAATTTGAATAATAAAGAGTTTGTGACCTTTTATGCAACTTGTTTTTAGTAGTAAGGCTGAAATTATCTACACAGAAATGGGTTTACATATTCCTTTTAATAGTTGTTCAATTCCTTCATCGTTGAAACAAGTCAAAATTTTCTCTAAACATTTTATTCCAACTTTATTTTTCCTTGACTAGTCCATGTTTATTAACATGTGATATGAACCTAGAGGAAGTACATTTAAACATAACTCAATTTTATAGCCATTTAATTGAATAGGACTAATATAGTTATGACTAGCTCCTCAATCAACTAATATAGATACATGTTGGTTAATTATGTTAACTTAAATTTCAATAATAGTGGATTACTGCTCATTTTCTCTGTCGTGTAAAGGAGCATTAATCCTGGGATTTTTTCTCGCAATATCATTCACTGTGGTTGTTTCATGAACAAATTGTACATTCTGCATAGATCTCATGTTGTGTAGAATTGGTTTTTTTTTTTGTAGGTTAGGGTTGATTATTCTAGTTGAACTTCTTCCACTAGTGATTTGTGTCAAAAATTTTCAAGAAAGAGGACTTTTCATATTTATCACGCTTATTGATTTATTTTTATCCTTATTTTGTTAATTTTTTGAACCTTCACTCTTATTTTCAAACTGATGATAACACAATCCTTCCTTTCTTACTACTTCATCCATAATTTTAGGATTCTTAAATTCAATCCTTTCTTTATAAGAGAGTGGAAACCAGTTTAAAATTTAATGTACTTTTTCTTTCTCCTCCTTTGATGTCAGGAACATATAAATTGTAACAAATTAGTAAATTTAGTGACGAATTCATCCATGCTTAACTTTCATAGTCGTAAATCATGGAAATATTTAGTAGGATCATCATAGTACCTCACTTTTAATTACTTTTCTTATTGTCTCTATAAATCGTCCCACGAAACTATTTTGTCTTCCATATTAGGAATTGTTTTTTCCTCTTCCTACCACAAGGAAAATTTTCCTTGTAGCTCATAAATTGCTAAATTTGATTTCAAATTACTATCATATTCATAAAATCAAAAATAATTAGTAATATTAAGCATCCATGCTTCGGCATCTTCCTCTTCCTCACCATTAAAGGTAGGTGGGATTATCTTTTTAAATTCTCCTTTTAGTTCAACCTTCTTTTCTTTTATTATTTAGATGATTTTGGAGAGGTTTTATAAGATTCATTTTCTCTTTCATATTTTTCTTTCTAGGGATAAATATTTTTTCTCTTCGAGTCATCTTCCTTATCCCCTTATTCCTCAGTATATAGAGGCTTATGAATTGAATTTTTAGTAAAATCCTTTATCAGTTCCTCTTGTTCTTCACTTTCCTTTCGATAACGGTCATGACCATCTCTAATTTTGTCCAATTCTGATCATAATTCTCTTAATATATCGAAGAATTAAGTTGCGAGATGTGTATCTTGGCCTCCCAAGACAACATAAGAATATCCTCCTTGAGAAGTAGGCTAATTTGAGGCTTCTCCTATTTTTTATTTCTGTGTTTCTTACACTTATACAGTATTGCCAAAAACCAACACATATTAGCTTTCATACATACAATAATATACCATGAATAAATCATTTTATTCTACTGTTGTTGTTCGTAGTTAGGCCTAGCTTTGGACATACAACTCTAATACCATATGTAACATTCCTCAATTCACAATCAATTTTTTTATTTTTATTTTTTTTCTGTAGTACTAATCTAGCTATACATGTCCTCATTTTAAATCATACTTGTGATCTAGGACTTTAGTCTTTGTATGAACCGTATTTATTATTTTGTGTTAAACGTCATCATCAAATTTCTGTAAGTTTTTTTTCATTTATAATTTCATTAATAAGCGGAGTGTTTCACAGAGTTAATCTATTCCCCCTTGACCCCAAGGATTACAAGAATAACCCCTTAAAATATATTTAAATAATTATACATTGTCCTTTTGTTTGATAACATTATTATTTTTCTTCTCATAATTTTAGTGAGATTCCTTAGCCACTTTTACTATTAATTTCTTAAGGCTTTGGTGATATTTTAAATCATTGTGACAAAATATTCTCATTTCAATATTTTGTACTAAAGTTATTTATTGGAAGGTTACATTTAAAATTTCCACCTTATCGCTATCATAACGTTTGGTTCCTTATTATGAATAGTTGGAACCTTACTCATCCACACATTAAATAGTTCTACTAATTCAATTATGAGTACATTAAAAATATTATATATCCATTTCCAAGTCACAATTTTTAGTGAATATACAATTCCTATGTTGAGTTAAACAGGTTGATGGTATATTTATATACCATAAAATTCGTTAGTTCGCATATAAAAGTGGGATAAGTGTTAATTTGTTCTAGTCTTGGTATACACTTATCACTTGGTCTTCATACCATGTTGCACTATTGACATGGGTTTCACATGGTGTATGAAGATGTTAGAATTCAAATCATTATGATGAAAAGTCTTGATCCAATGGTTGATCTTTGTTTAGGGTTTTTCCCAAAATATTTCCTCCTCAATTCGAACACAAATCATGCTTTATGCTAGAGAGGAATCACTTTGACTATTGGTAAGGTGTGTCGATGTTTTTCGATCTTTCGGGTGTTTATGATTTTTGTATCTTGTAACTCATATTTTTACCAAAGGAATTTATTTGGAGAGAAAGGCCTGCACCCACATTACAAAGGTAACATATTCTGAGTTTATATGTGTCTCTATTTGACATTCATGCTCTCTTGGGGAAAATATTATGGCAGCAGGAAATACTTTATCTGCTCGTGTGTTTAAAATTGTCTGCAGACTTGGATCCATGAATCGTTGGTGTGGTAAAAAATTTCATTTACATGTAAGTGCTTGCACATTCTAAAGACTTTATGGCTTTTCATGGTGATTTCATTTTCTTATTTAAAATCATAAATCCTTATAGTAACACGATGGAAAATGAGTTTTGATGTTTTTACTTTACACTTGCTGCTAGTTACGGTGAATAGGTAATGCTCTTAAAATCCTTGAGCTCCCTTCCATTTTGTTGTAGAATAGGGCCATTCCGCACAATTTTAGTTTAGGATTTAGACTCCAAGTATTTTGTATGAGCCTATGTTATAGGTCAATTTTGGCATCATCCCCCATGACCTCGTCAAAATGGACATAATCCCTAGGACCAATGAAATAGGGTCTATCATCCCCTGTCATTTCAGTTGCTACATGCCCTAAGAGAAGAAAAAATCATTCATGACTTCTATTGTGAGATTTCCAAGGTTCAAAGTATATGTTATATAACTTATCAGCTCACCAACGCTGCCTCTCAAGGGAATAAATGCGTTTCATATGCAACTCCTTCCATTCAAGGGTGCACTGCAATGCACTTCCTGACATTCAAGGGTGCATTGGTCAAATGGGAGTGAAATTCTCACTGTCCCAAAATCTCCACATGGCCAGTGCCTTCTAGAAGAGTCCATAGGTGTAAAACTTTGAATCCAAGTATCTATATAACACCTCTGAACTTGGAATGATGTCTTACCTATTAATAGAAAGTCATTGATTGAGAAAATACCTTCAGTTTCCCTATAAATTGAGTACAGATCCTAGTGCTAGGAAAGGAAGATTTTTGGTAAAGAAATGATGTTGGATTCTCAATTGAGAGAGTGATAAAAGTGATATGCTGCTGGTGAGATGTTTATTCAAATGAGGCTAGGATGAAGCTAGAACTGGTGACATCAAATCAATCATTGGTTGTAACCTCCCCCTTCTACTCTTTAATAAAGATTGTTGTTCATTTTCCCATATATGTATCTGTTTATGTTTCTATTTCTCATGTAATGGATTCTTGAATGATATATATGTTTCATGTTCAATCGATTTAACTAATTAAGATAAATAAGCACCTGTATATTGAAATCTCTTTGTTTTTCTCTGTTTATACTTGCAGGAATCAATTTGGTAGTCTAAGTTGGATTGGAGGCTACAACAAAAGTGATATAAGGAGAATAGGAAGTGCTTGGATCACAAGTAGGTTCTTCTATCTTTCTGTGTCTATTTACTCTTAGAGAAAGTGATAGAAAAGTCTTTGATATTTTGTTCTAAATTCATAGCACCAAATTCAGGGAATTTGATTTATCCGTACATCATAAATCAGCATAAAAAATTAGCGACTCCGCTATGGAGTTTCCTTTCATGCCTGGTGTTTTTGTCTCTGCTTATCCACCCAGTAGCATCTAATCTTAGTTATTATAATTTTGAATAAAACAATTTCATTAGAAGTGTGTTCTGTATCTTGAATTTTCAATCTCTGCTGCGCCCAACGCACTATTGGTCAAGACACAATGCACTGCAGTGCACTGTCTCCCATTCAGGGGTGCATTGCAATGCACTGTCTCCCCTTAGAGATTGCATTTCCCCCTTAACAAACCAAATTCCAGTTTAATTTTTCATTTCCATCATTCTCAACAATTTGTTTGTTGTGTTTTCAATTGTTTGATACCTCCTAGAGACTAGTGAATTTGCCTGATTCTTCCTCCTTTGAAAAGTAAGTTTGTTCAATGTCTCTTTAAGTTTTTTTTCTTTATCATTGACAAAGTAAATTCAATGTATTTTATTTCCACATTAGATCCATTTTTTTTCATAAAGGAAATTGTCATTAAATTCTTCATTTCCAATAGGAAAAATTTTAGTTCCATTCTTTATTTTTCCTAAAAGAGAAATTGTTGTTAAATTCATCGTTTCTCACAGAAGAAAGCATTTTTTTTTGTTGATTTGATGCATATAGCTTTGCATTCACATTAAATGGATTGAAAAGAAAAACCTAGATTTGCATAGAGTGAATTATGTGTTTTTCATAGTAACAAGTTAGGAAAGCTGCATAGTAGTTTATGCTCTTTGTTGTTTGGTCTCAAAACCGATTGCTCTTTCCCTTTGTAGCTAGGATTTTCATTCAAAAAGAAAAGATTGAAAAATTTTCTTATCATTTTAGTTTGCATTCTAGGAATTTCCATCACATCATCACGGTGAACCTCAATAGGAAAATTGATAAACAAGATCAACTTAAAATTTACATCAATTTACCTAGAGAAGCATTGGAACCATAACGATAACATTTAGAAGGTCTAGGCTAGAGACGTGTTTCAACGTCATTAAACATAACAGCTGTGATTAATTGTCTGCGATACATTCTGAGTGTGATACCTCACTCCACATGCATAAGTATATCGGAGATCATCCACGTACCTTCGGGTATATCGGGCAGTGCTCTAGTAAAAAAAGTATAAAGGGGTGCTCTCATTGTGCGGTTTCACATTGCACAGTGCTAATATGGACTTGGGCCTCCATGTACCTTTGGGTATATTTCAGAGGACAACTTTAGGTTTCTATCCATCCATAGTTAACCGAGTCAACCTCCTTGTAAATTGTGATACACCGAACACAACATTCGGGGATATTTCCTGCACGTACTTCTTGGTTCGCCAGGAGGTATTCTGCAGTGCCCAGTTTCTTGGTAAATATTTTTCCTAGAATTATCCATTTTTTTTGTTTATTTGTTTTGTTCATAAAATAAATCAGTCATAGTGGAATAAGAACATCCCTTTCCCTGTCGTTCACATAGAATAGCACTGAGACCACCTTTACCACCAGAAGCCACTTCTGGTCGGTGAAGGCAACATCGCTCTATTGAAACTAGTACTATCAGTACCTCTGGTGTGAAATCATCCTCACACATAACAGAGTCAGTACAAGTGGTTTCTAAAAATCCTGGTTCATCTACTTTTTTCAAGATGGAGTCCTCACAACTACTCATTGTCATGATCTCTTTTTTGCCAAAAATCTGCATCTCGAAGTCAAACAACTGAAAGTTGTTCCTGTATTGGTCGCCCCACAATGTATTATATCAAGTGAGTCTCGTATATCGTGTATTCAACCTCCAGAAACATACTTTGGGCCTGACGGAAAAATCCTTCCACCTGGTTTAATTTCGATTGAAGAAATACCACAAGAAAAAACACATTTAACTTGAACTCATTTTGGGGTGGAGCTTTACCTGTACGAGTCTTTTCCTCAATCACCTGCCTCTGCTTTTGTTGATCCCATGTCTATTAGAGTTCTTGTAGATCTAATAGGGTATAAGTATAATTATGTATATGTTCTATGCTTGATGCAAATTTACTTTCTTTTCAATATCAGACAACAATCATCTAAACAATAAAGTAATTTGTTGATAGAACATACCAGTAGATAGATAGAAGAAAAGCCAGAAATATATAATTGTGTTGGTGTGTTACGGTGGTCAACAGGATGCTTCAAACAAGAAAGTCTCAATATGGTTAGCCAACCCGCAATGTCACATAGCCCTCTAGAAAAACCAAACAGTCAACCCAAAAGTCAATGCTCTCAGTCAACGGTTAACGCAAACAGTAGCAGCAACTAGGTCAATGCTGAAAATTCGAAGTCAATGTTTCACCTCAGAAAAATGCAAATTAGGGAAATCGAGATATTGGGAAAGTTCTAGGTGTGTTTCACCTTGCATTGACCAAAGTCAATGCTAGTCAAAGTTGCTGCAGAACCCTAGTCGAAAATAGAAATCCGAAAACAATTTTCTTCCTTCTTGTACTTTCCCACGTGTTAAGAGAAGAGACTCTAAGTGATCGAACCAATCAGATGAGGAGAGAGAATGTGTGAGGATGAGGTGAGTGAAATTTCCTCCAACATTGACCTTATTTATATCCATCATTGAGAGTGTGTTACACATCTAGTGGGGCACAAAACCTTAAGGCCGACCTGCACATATTTTGGATAGATTAAAAATAAATTCAAAATAAATGTTCTACTCATCAGATCAAGATGATCTTTAGATCGATCTTGCACCTCTCCTAAAGAGGAACCCAAGAAAAATATTGGTATCTTCATCTGAGAATCACAACATGGATTTTGGACCTATTTTTCTAAAATTAACACTCCCTCTCAACTAGGGAACTCCATCCATCTGTGCACTCCAAACATCATGCGTCATCCCGCCTTAAATTGCTTTGTTGGCTTCTTTATTTTATAATAAAAGTAGGTTAGTCACAAAGACATCATTCCCGGTTGGCATATTCAGCTGAGAGGTACGAAACCTCTATAGGACTCACAAAGAGTCTCATACCAACCCGAAGTTGTTTTATCTAACCCGAAGTCAATAGGAGGTCCGAAACCTCACTAGACTTGATCCCAGATCAGGTGGTTGGACCATTCCATCCTAGATAGAGAGTACGACAATCACTGATGTATCCATCAATCTTTGCTACTAGTCTCTAGCTTTTCCCACCTCACTGGCCAAATGAGAGGTACTTCCCATGAGCCCTAAACTCAATGGGTAGGATGCATATGGGGTATAGATAATGAGAGGTGAACCAAATCAATCATCAAAATGGTGGGGAAGAAGCACACCAACAAGGTTCGGCAAGCCTAGTCCTCTGGTTGCTTATAGTTTTGAGAAGCTATCCCTAAAGCCCCCGAGAGATCCTAGAGCTAATTTTCCAACAAGACCCTTAGAATAGGGTCGTTCCATGATACCAAAATTCTCATGGAAGGATAGGAACTTGACCTTCCCCAGGGGATTTTTTAGAATATCTGCGACTTGCTCATCATTTCCTATATGATCGAGCCTTACAATGCCTCACTGTAGCATATCCCGGATAAAGTGGTACCTGATATCAATACGCTTGGATCGATCATGGAACATGAGATTCTTGGACGACTGAATCCCACTCTGGTTATCACAGAGTATCACAGTGGTATCTAGCACATGCCTAAACAATGCACTAAAGAGCTTTCACAACTAGACTGCTTCACAATAGGCCTTGTTGCAATGTATTCGGCCTCTGCGGTGCTCAAAGCCACCGAATTATACTTCCTGCTCATCCATGATATCGAATCAGAACCAAGTGTGAAGCAGCATCCCGATGTGCTCTTACGATCCACCAGACTGCCAGCCAAATCGACATCATTATATCCAAGGAGTGTCATGCTCTCGACAATGTATCTCAACCCATGGTTTATTGTTCCCCGAAGATATCTCAAAAGATTCTTAGCACCAACCTAGTGAGTGTGATGAGGCTTAACCATCTATTGACTCAAAGTGTTCACTAAAAAACATATGTCCATACGGGTGTTCACTAAGAACATCAGGGCCCCTATGAGTTGACAATACTTAGTAGGATTTGCTAACATGGGCCCAGCAGCACTGCCACTCAACTTACTAAGGTTGAGCTCCATTGGTGTCGAATGGTGGTATGTTGGGCCACAGGTGCAAATATGTCATCATAGTCTATGCCTTCCTTTTGAGAGAAGCCACGGCCAATGAATCTTGCATTGAAATTTTCAACACTTCCATAAGATCGATGCTTGGTCTTGTAGAGCCATTTCGAGGTGACAACTGATTTGTCCTTCGGTCTTCAAACCTCATCCTAGAAATCATTCTTCATTATGGGCTAATACTCTTCGTGCATAGCATCCTTCCAAACTTGATGCTTTACGACTTCCTCAAAATATCCAGGCTCATATTGTAAAATAGTACTCATGGTTGCTAGATACCCTTGGTATCTACTAAAATTCTTTCTTTCATGGAATGTCCCCCATGGGGCCATATGTCCATGGACATCCTCGAGAGTGTCCTTGAGCCATGATGGTCTCTTCCCCAGTGAAGGAGGTGGATCAATCAGGTCCATCGGTCCTTCAATGTAGGCATCGTCCAATCCTCTGGTTCTTCTTGAGTTCGAGGCCTTGCTTCATGATCTTCCTTAGATCTCGGACGATTGACTACTTTCCTCAGGGAAGCATCTTCGTCAAAGGTGGCATCGTGGCATATCTCCACTTCCCTCTATCTAGGCACATAGACTCTATAGGCCTTCGAAGTTTCATTGTAGCCCACAAACATTCCCATCTTCCCAGAAGCATCCTGATTTCTCCTCTTCTCTTTCGACACTTGAAATAAACAATACATCCAAAAACTCTAAAATGTGAGATGTCAAGTTTCTTACCAGAGAAAACCTCTTCGGGATTTTTGGAGTCCAGTTTGGAATGCGGGCATCAATTTTGTATGTACACAGTAGTTTTTGCAGCCTCTCCCCATAGAAGCTTCGGTAGACCCTAGTCACATAGCATGGGACAGGAAGCTTCCACAATGGTCGTGCTCTTTTGTTCAACAACACCATTCTTCTTAGGAGTGTAGATAGTTGTGCTCTCCCTCTTGATGCTAGCTTCTCTACAAAAGTTCTTGAACTCATTCATCTCATATTCTGTGCCATTATCGGTCCTCAATATTTTGATCTTCTACCCTATTACATTTTCCACCAAGGCTTTGAAGGTATGGAACCACATGAAATCCTCATCCTTCTTCTTCAAGAAGTATATCGAGGTTTTGTGAGAGAAGTCATATATGAACGTCATATAATAATAACATCCTCCCAAGGATGTCTAAGGAGCATACGAGGCAGATCAGAATGTACTAATTGTAATACATAAGATGTGTTTTTGATGCTTTAGGGGAAAGGTCCCCTTGTATGATTTCCTTCGGCACAACCCTGACATACACCTTCATCATTATTTGAGAACTTGAGAATCCCCTTCACCACCTTCCTTGCTTCGGGAAGGGCCTTGTAGTGAAAGTGTCCAAACCTCTGGTGCCATAGTCCAGTCTGTCGGATAGTATCACATGTCATCGCTCCCATTGGACTTCCTCCATCCTGGTAGAGTGTATCAACTCTAAACCCAATCATGATAGCTTCCTTGAAGCTCTTCTTCAACATGAGAACCTTTCCATCAATGAATGCCACATTGAAACCTTTTTCTTCCATTATTTATATAGACACAAGGTTCTTCTTCAAATTAGGTACATAGAGTACATCCTGTAAGCGGAGGACTTGACCTTGAGACAAGTGGAGGGTCACAGTCCCTCTCCCTTTCACGGGATATGTGGCATTATCTCCAAGGATAATTTCCATAATAGTATCCTTCTCAACTATATCATAGAGTGCTTCCTTGAACCCATTGGTGTGCCTTGAGGCACCACTATCTATCTACCAGACATCCATAGTGTCGGGTGGAGTTGTAGCAGAGAGGGAAGATACAAGAATGAATTCTTTTATTTTATCAACAACATTTGATTCCTCATACCTGGAGTTTCTCAACCTTTTTAAAGGTTGACCATTTCCGCCAGAGGGAGCCTTCCTCTTTCCCTTGTACATGTTGTTCCTTTGATTGTCATTCCTCCATTTTTTGTTCTTTTCATCACCATTAGGAGAATACTTCTTCAAAGGGAATTATCTAGCATAGTGACCTGGCTTATGACAAGTGTAACACTTTCCCTTCTTTCCTTGGCCCCCTTCTCTTCCTTTTTTCTTTGGACCACCAAAGTTCTTCTTTCTAGAATGAGCAGCATAGGGAGCATTTCCTTCATTTTCATACTCCTTCATTCTTGTCTCTTCTTGAACACATCTTGATAGTACTTCGTCAAAGTCAGGGATCACATTAGTATTGAGAATGGTAGTGTTGAACACATGCCATTCGGATGAGAGCCCTCCAAGTGCGGTGAGTACCATCTCTCGATCAACTATTGTCTCCCCAATAGCGAACATATTGTTCTTGATCTCAGTCAGCTTCAGAAAATATGATTGAACAGACTCATCTCTGCCTTTCTTTAGATTATTCAATTGATTCTTGATGAATAGGACTTGATTCGCATTGTTGGCCTTGAACATGTGGACCAATTTATCATACATCTCTTTGGATGTGCCCAACTCAGAGATGTAGGCAACCAGACTCTTGTGAATTGATTCCCTGATCATTAGCTTTGTTTTGATCTCCCCCTTGTAATTTTTTTTGGCAGTAGCAGTAGCAGTGAATGGAGGCTCTTGAATTTTACCTATTACGTAGTCCATGACATCTTGGTCTTCCAGGTTGAGATCCAATGTCATCTTCCAAGCATGGAAGTCATCCTTCCTAGTAAATTTTTCATCAGCCTTGAAGCCATTGTATGTTGAGGAAACCATACTCTTCTTTGGTGATTGCTAGAAATTAGGGCTTTGTCTTCACCTCAACTCTGATACCATGTAAATTTATGTAGATGTTCTATGCTTGATGCAACTTTAATTTCTTTTCAATATGAGAAAAAAACCACATAAACAATAAATTAAAACGATGATAGAACATACCAGTAGATCGACAGAAGACAAGTGAGAAATATATAATTGTGTTGGTGCAATACGGAGGTCAACAGGATGCTTGAGCCAGAAAAGTCTCAATTTGGTCACCAATCAACAATGTTACACAACCTTCTAGGATAGCCAAACAGTCAACTCAAATGTCAACCTAAAATTCAACGCTGTTAGTCAATGGTCAACGCAAACAACAGCAACAGCTAGGTCAATGCTCAAAAGTCAAAGCCAATGTTTTTCCTTGAAAAAAGTGCCAGAAAATGTGTATTAGGAAGATCGAGATTTTGGGAAAGTTTTAGGACTATTTCACCTTGAGTTGACCAAAGTCAACACTGGTCAAAGTTGCTGAAGAAACCTTAGCCGAAAACAGAAATATGAAAATAGTTTTCTTCCTTGTTGCACTTTCCCACGTGTGAAGAGAAGAGAATCCAAGTGATCGAACCAATTAGATAAGGAGAGAGAATGTGTGAGGACGAGGTCAGTGAAATTGCCTCCAACATTGACCTTATTTATATCCATCATTTAGGGTGTGTGACACATCTGCTGGGTCACAAAACCTTAAGGCCAACTTGCACATATTTTGAATAGGTTAAAAATAAATTCAAAATAAATGTTTTTCTCATCGGATCAAGATGAGCTTTAGATCGATACTACACCTCTCCGAAAGAGGAACCCAATAAAAATATTGATATCTTAATATGAACATCACAACATGGATTTTGGACCTAGTTATCCAAAATTAACAGTACATATTTGGTTGAATAATCATGCTTGATCCAACATCTTCGGCAGGACCATCAGCTCCAATTGCAACAACACTTGCTCTCACTACCTCGTCGATGTTCACAACATCACCAGAGTCACATTTATATGGTGGCCCTTCTTTCCCACCTGGTTACCAATGTTTATCAGGAACCTTCTCTGGTGCATCCTCAAACCCATGGACTACACTAATGTCATCGTCTGGTATTCTAACTGGTATATCTCTAGTGATTACTGAACGACATGATCCTTTATACACATCATCGGGAAATATCAAGCCAGTCCATCTAGGTATATTCCATTCAGTACAATTTCAACTGGACTCCCTGCATTTGGAGAACAATATTTTCCATCTTGTTATACTCCTCATGCTGGGGGGAAACATATGGTCACCCATATTGACAGTACTCCGTCATTTTTCGGTTATCCTAATGTCGGAATGAATGTTTGTCAATGGCATCCCACTCTACCTATCCAACCACAAATGGTTGTACACTCATATCAACCAGTTCAACTTGTTGCACCCACATCAACTCCACTTATTAATACATATTTTCCCCTGTTACAGAATCAAACTGTTGTACCTCAACCATCTCAGGCGAGTCCTCAATTCAATACCCTCAAGTATTAGGCCCTCAAAATCCAACTCCTTCAGCTATTTTACAACAACCACTTATATCTAGAATCATTTATTTAGAAGTTGGATTACCATATTATGGGATGTCGCAGCCACAACCAGGTTATACCTATCCTCAACCGAATCCAAGATATCGTAATTTGGGTAATAAAATTGGTGGCTAGACCCCTTGGCACCCACAAATGAAAATGCCACAACCTTCATTTTAACAAGTAGCTTATCTAGAATTTGGTCAAGAGAATCCTCAAGAATTTTCTTATCAAAACAACCACTATCTAGGTTACCAGCAAAAGATTCCTTATGCTGGTCCTCAAAGGCTTGTTGCCCAAGAAATCCCATCATACCTTGGCCATGTTCAACTTGACCTCAATCGACAGTTTCCCTTTGTTGCAACTTTAGAGTTACCAAGTTTAAACCACCTCACCAATGAGCCAATAAATTATGCTCCTTAGTGGCTGGGTGATACCTCAAAATTATCCTCAGATAGTCCCAAGTTCAATGGAAACCCTAGGGAAGACCCGTCGACTCATGTTATGAGTTATCATTTGTGGTATATGTCAAGATCCCTAAATGATGACTCTGTTCGACTACGTCTTTTCCAGTGTATGCTCACTGGTACGACCACAAAATGGTACATTGAGTTACCAAGAGATTCTTTTGATAATTTCACAACCCTAGCTACTATCTTTTTGACCCAATTCTAGTTACCCATATGATATGAAATTGGAGTAGAAATCTTGAATAATTTTAAACAGGCTAATGCTACTCACATTTTTTATCATATTCATGAGTGGCGTCATTGTCGTAGAATGGTTAAGACATTTGTTCCCGATAAGCTCCTTACTGAGTGGTTCATTAAGTCCCTCTTACCATCTATAACTGAGGATGTGGCTAAGGGTGACATCATCACTGAAGAGAAGGTCATTTCTCATGCCCGATATTTAGACTTGATTTATACTTAGTCTGGCATGCTCTACAAGAAAATTCATAATGCATCACGATCTAATTTTACTATTCCTCCTCCATCAAAGGACTCTCATGGCAGAGATCGTATGATTTTTACTGCAAGCACAAATCACTCTAGTGCATCTGATTCTGCGCCTGCTCTCAAAATCCATGTCGTGTCATCTGACAAGGGAAAAAGTGACAAGCAACCCATAAGTAAGAAAAAAGGGAAATCAAAGAAAAGGCAAATTTCTACCCCGCAGGAAAGATCATCTCATCAATCGTCTGGAAATCAGAAACCTCATTACCCTTGTATAATCTGTAATGAGGAACATTTCATTTAGGATTGTCCTCACCGCACCGAAATCTCAAAATTGGTTAAGACCTCACATGCATCAGTTGTGTCAACAAATTCATTTCCAAATTTGGACAAAAAATTGGTTTCTACGGATCCAGCTTCTCGTTCACAAGTACTTATGCTGTCTGTCATGAAGCCATTGACTGATGTTTTGGTGTCAACACGTAATAAATATTATGGTAGTCAGGCTACTGATCAAATTTCTACCTCGACCAAAAATCCATCTATGGAATAGATATCGCCACCTACTATTCCTGAATTGACAATCAAGCCATCTAAGGG
Organism: Pinus albicaulis; assembly: GCA_034641835.2. Lineage (NCBI taxonomy): Eukaryota > Viridiplantae > Streptophyta > Pinopsida > Pinales > Pinaceae > Pinus > Pinus albicaulis. Next base: position 622,273,771 of record CM076584.1, on the reverse strand, counting down.
AGTCGTTTATAAATCGACATTTAATCCTCGAGCCAGAGCTGCTCAAAATTATAATATAGTTGAAGATTTGCCTCAATCCTATTGAGCTATGTCAGCGCTTGAGGTGCTACAAAATTTTCCCTACCAGAAGTAGGCTTTGTTGTCAAAAATTGGTGGACTTGATCCGACAGATTTTAATCTCGTAGTCTTTAATGATACGGGCTATGTGCCACAATTACTTGTAGAATTGGCATTCTCCATCCAAGTAAATTTTCTCAATCACCTTGTTCATTGTACTACTATTTATGAGGGAGAATATACATGCATTATGGCTCTAAACAGTTGGAATTAACTTGTCTCGCAGCACCTATCTCAATCGCCTACGACGTTGAAAGCTTTCGACGTACGTACATATAAGCCTTGCAATATTATCAATAACCTGCATGTTGAACTAGGGGGAAAAATGAATGTTCAAGTTGAGGTTGTTGACAGGTCCCTCGACTACAATATTTTACTCAGAAGGACATGGGTATATAATATAACAGTGATCATCTCTACATATATTAGAATGATTGCCTTTCCACATAAAGTTTTTATCACAATCATCAATCAACTATCCTTCTTTTCCTCCAGTTCCCATTTAATTGGAAGCGTTTTGTTAGTTCACGCTCCCCAACTTGCACTCCCGAGCATTAGTGTAGGACTCTTAAAGGATTCCACTCTCATGGGAACCTTTGAATTACGACCACCTACAACGTCGGGAGAAATTGCAAACACAGAGACCTGCTACATGATATATTCCACTTCGAATGGCTTAAGGAATATTACGAGTGATTCTAAAGTTCTTATGTTGGATGAGTTTATGCCGCCCATCCCAATTAAGTCGGTATATCAATCAATGTAATTGGCCTGGGTGGAAAATATGAAATCATCATCGCTGGTTGTTTGGGTTGATCGTTTATTATATTTTGGTACTCCATATGATCCTTTTTCCTCAACTTTCTTGACAGTTGAGAATATTCTGGAAACTATGATGTCAGAAGGAGAACCATGGGAAGATCATCATCATCGTTCTCCTCTTTAGGATTATGAAGAAGATAATCTTAGTGAAATATATCACCCATCGATCAACACATTATTTTTGAATTCTTTTCCTATTAATGCAATCGATTCCGAGCGAAATTTATCAAATATTGAAGAAACCATTTCTATAAATATTTCGACCAAACCTGACGTTGTAGAAAACATTCATGTCGATGTGTCTTGTTCTCCATCAGAACTCGAGACATATCACTCTCGCTTTCGTGAATTTCATGATATATTTTCTTGGTCTTATGAGGAAATGACAACCATAGATACTAGTATCATTGAACACACTATTAATATGTACCCTGATGTCAAGCCGGTACGTCAACGCCTTTTTCCTATTAATCCAGAGAAGGTTGTTGACATTAAAGCAGAAGTTGAAAAAAATTTCTGTGTTGGTTTTATATACCCTATTCCACTAACTGAGTGGGTTTCCAAAATCATTCCTGTTATGAAAAAATAGGGAACCATCACAGCGTGCATTGATTATCGGGATGTCAATATCTCTTGTCTAAAAGACAACTATCCTACACCCTTTATTGACCAGATTATTAACGACTGTGCTAGATGTGAAATTTTTTCGTTCATGGATGGATTTTCTAGATAAAATTAAATCAATATCCATAGAGAGGACCAATATAAGACAACATTCATCTATCCCTGGGGCACATTTTCTTATCGAAAACTCCTGTTTGGTTTAAGGAACGCTACGGAAAATTTTCAAAGAGCAATGGATTATGCTTTGAATGAAATTAAGCACATTGTTCAACCCTATCTAGAAATTTTACCCACGGATTCAGAAAACCAGAATGATTACCTGATGCATTTGAGAGTTATCAATTTACATTGTCGACACTACAAATAACACCTCAATCCACATATATGTGTGTTTTGTGTTGGTTTTGGTCATTTTCTAGGATTCTTCATCTCAAAATAAGGAATTCAAATAGACCGACTAAAGGTTCGGGCTATTCTTGATTTTCCTACGCCATCAAATTTAATTCAGTTACAAAAACTTCAGGGAAAGGCTAACCTCCTAAGGAGGTCCATTCCCAACTACACCGCAATGGCTGAAGGATTTACTTGACTCTTGAAAAAGGGGATTCACCTCCATTGGGACCAATTTGCGCAAGCTTCTTTTGAAGTTGTAAAGGATACACTTGTCCAGGCATCATTAATGTATTCCACCAATTATCAGAGTGTTTATTCATTATATATCTTTGCGGCTGATACAACCATTTCTATGGTATTGGTCCAAGTATAAAATGGAATAGAACATCTGATCTATTATTTGAGTTGTAATCTCAATGATACTAAAGTAAAGTATTAGTATGTAGAAAATCATTCAATGGTGCTATTCAAGCTATCAAATATTTCACCACTATATAATGTTCCAGAAGACCATTGTCATTTTGGATTGCAACCCCATGAATTATATTTTATCACACTAATTGCTCGGGGGAAAGTAATCAAAATGGATTGTCATTTTGTAGGAATTTAATTTGGAATTCATCAAATCTAAGTCAAAGAAGTCTTTAGTTTTTGCTAATCTTCTCTGTGACCTTCGATCTGATAGTACTTCTACTACGTCGGAACCATCTATTCTAGACGAGTCCCTGTTTATGATCAGATCATCCGATCCTTGGTATGGGGACTTTATAATTTACCTCCAAATCCAATTTTTTTGTCCTGATACCTCTCATTCTAACCAGTGCCATATTTGATACCAAGCCAAAGATTATCTGATCGTTGGCAATACCCTTTATTGTTGTGGTGTCGATATAATTTTAATAAGGTGCCTCACTCAGGAGTAGGCCGAAAATGATTTAAAATATTTTCATGCTGGGGCTTATGGTGGAAATTTGTCTAGATACGCTACCACGCAAAAGATAATAGGCGCTAGTTACTTTTGGCTTACCATTTTTCACAAATACATCCTCGCGGTCGAAATTTGTCATGTGTGCCAGATATTTTATCGTAACATATGAAAACCACCAGTGCCAATGCATCATGTTGTCTCTGTGGGACCATTTTCAAAATGGGGCATTGACTTCATGACCTGTAACCCTTGTTCCTTTGGGGGGCATGGTTATATTTTTGTCGCAGTAGACTACTTTACCATGTGGGCCAAAGCGATGCCTACATTCAACAACATAGGACGAACAACTGCACTATTTTTCTTTAATCATGTCATTTCATGGTTTGGGGTCCCACAAGTTATAGTCACAGATCATGGTTCACATTTTCGCAAGAATATGATGAATGAGCTAACTACCAAATTAGGACTCTCACATGATAGTTCTACTCCTTACTATCCAAAATCAAATGGAAAATTTGAGGCTATTAAAAATATTCCTAAATGAATGCTTCATAGAATGATACAAGTTCATAAATGAAATTGGAATTTAATCCTATACTCGGCCTTGTGGGCGTACCAAACCTTAGTGAGAAATGAAACTGAATTTACCCCCTTTCAATTGGTGTATGGTCTGGAAGTTATCTTGCCAATCCAATGTTAAATACCATCATTAAAAATCACAATTGAATTGTTAGTTGACACCTTTGCTGAAGAAGTACGTCTTTTTGACCTCATCCATCTTGATGAAAGACATCATGAAGCCCAATCGGCCAACAAAGCGCATAAGAGACGTATAAAGGAACAATATGACAAGAATGTCCAGTCTCTCATTTTCTCAGAGGGTGACTTGGTCCTTCTCTATGATCAAGAAGCTGATGTAATAGGTATAGGGAAATTTGGGCCCTTATGGCATGGCTCCTATATTGTCAAAATAGTTCTTGCTAAGGGTGCCTACAAGTTCGAAGATTACAATGGAATTCCATTGGCAGAACCCTGAAATGGGTTGTATTTGAAACGTTACTATGCTTAATCACGAGCATAGTAATTTTTTGTATTATATTGTATATATATGTTGTTGATTTTTATTTATTGTCTTATTGTTTTTTAGAGTTTTCTTGACGTTAGTAATCTTCTTTACATTTCGTCGTAGATATCTGAATCTTTGGAACCATTTGTTGGGTATGTTGATGGTGCTATTCATAGTACGCATAATATATCCTCTACAATGTGGGAAATTTTTTCTCTGAACAACAAGTTAGTGAGTTTCAAGGGGTTTGTATCGGTTGATATACAAACAATGCTGCTGAGTATAACACATTGATCGAACTTCTCTCTGAAGAAATTTCATTTCGCATTAATCGCATCATCACAAGGTTAGACTCACAACTTGTGGTATTAAAACTTAATAATATTTATACTGTTAGAAATCCAACATTGCATCGTATGTTCCTAAGAGTTTCACTTTTTGAAATACATTTTGATTTCATGCAATATCAAAACATTTTCAGAAACTTGAACACATTGACTGATTCTTTAGCAAATTATTTTATAAAAAAACATTTGCAACACATGTAAATATACATTCACATAATTGAATAGGATCACACAATAAATATAGGAAAAAAATGAAATCAAATAGCTATATAGTTATAGGTTTTTACAAAATCTGTCCCTAAGACGCATTGGTCATCTGACCCAAAAAATGTATGCAACATGTCAAAAGTAAACTAGTTGTGCTCATGATAACATGCTACAACTACATCTGGCGGTTAGGAATGCCAATAGTGTGGCGCTGCAGTCACATGGGTAAATCTTCAATCTGGCAATCTAAAATCCCTAAGTTCAACCCCTGTATGTGCTGCTAAAGCTCAGCAAGAGTCTAAGCCATATCTAAATCCTGAAGGACTTCTCTCCCGACAACCCTCTCTGTTAGCTCATTCGCTCCGTGCTCTAGCTCTCCCATTAGTTGAACTTGACCCACATTTGCATTACATTAAAACTATAGTTTAGTCTGAGGAAAAAATAAAAATATAAAAACATGTATAAACCTTAGAAAAATAAAAAAACATGGTAAAAAATTTGTTACCAATTGCATCTCACTGAGCGCCTTTTGGTAAATCTAAGTCTGGATCTCCTCGGAAATCAACACCTGCATATTCATAGTCATCAATGGCAATAATCTCTCACCTGAACCAGAAAAAGAATGCAGTTGAGAACACGATGGACTATTGACTTGTATGTCTAGCCATCAGTTCTACCCATCTCTGCATCCTTGGATATTGAGGGTTAGGTACACCCAATGTCACATATTGAGGCTCCAACAGTGGAATCCACTCTAAGGAAAAAGAAATGGGGATGGAACCATAGTTAAAAAATTTCTTTCTTCCTCCCTTTGCCTTGCTTAGTTTTTCTTTCATTTGAGAGAGTACAACTTCATCCTAGTTGAAAAATATTGTTTCCATGCACTCTAGTGCATACTGCATATAAGATATGTTCGCTAGATGTAGTTTAGCGATACCAAAAAGGTTTGGGATCATGAATAATTTGGTTCTAAATGTAAAATCATGAAAATCATAGATGTTTATTTTCACATCCTTGCTAGGCTCCTCCCCTAGATAGAAATACTGCAAAACATAGTCTCTCACCATCTCTCCTCCGAGAGTAGACCCTAAGAGAGAAATGGGTAGGCCTCTCCTCTACAAGCCTTTCAGAAAATAGATGTCCTCCACTGAAATTGGTACCACTTTTTTCCCAATATGAAATGAACCAATTTCTGGATCCCATCCATGAACAAGGAACTCCAGTAGTTCCATATATTGCCTCATACCTGATAAAAAGAAGTACTTCAATAACCCACAATCCCTGAGAGCTCTTACAGTACCCAGATCATTAAGGGAAATCATGTTTTGTTATTTATTCTCTCTTTCCCTCCTATTAATTGTCATTTTAGTCTAATAAATCCCTGAAATACAACCATAATATTCATTAAGACCCTTTTCATGCAAAAATCTAGGCCAAATTTGGGTACAATGGAAGAATAAAAAATGTGAATTTCACCCAACACAGCCTTGGAAAAGAGAGAGTGTTTTTCATATGCACCTGGACTTAATTTCAGATGCATTCCAATGCAGGTTTCGACATCCAAGGGTGCGTTTCCCTCTTTTGATAATATATTTTACCCTAAGGGGCCCAAATTCCAAAAAAGGTGCGATGTAATGAAACAAAAAGAATAATAAAGGAAAGGGGAGGTTTATGGCACCAACCTAGATAAAACGATAAGGAAAACCATCCACAGAATTGATTGCATCAACAACTGAAGTTTGGGGGCAAAAATGGGTTTAGAGCTCCAAAATGCAAATGGTAATTTTCAAATGGTAATTTTTAATTAGTCATTTTATTATCTGCAAATCATATTTATTGTTGTGAATATGGTTTTATTCAATTTTTATCATGAAATAGGTATTTCTAATCCATTTGATGTTGTTCTGAACAGGTTTGCAACTAACATAGCGGACTAGTCATGCAAATTTATTTCAAGAATGATTTGACCACAAAGCATTATTTTATCCTTATTTTTCGACCTTTGATAAAAACAAAAAAAATGACTTTATGCGCACTTTTATCTCTTTTTCAAGCTTTGATAGCAAGAAAAAAGGAACCCCTAGAGTCTTCTTTTAGCTCTTTTCAGAGTCCCATAATGTGAAAATATTTCCGAGCACTTGTCTTTTTGAGCTCATAAAAGTAAATGAATTGACATATACTTAGTATAAGTTTAACCATTTTTAGGACTGAGATATATTATTTAAGAAAAAGGAAAACCTTAGTCAAACATGGATAGGAGGTTCTCTCAGATATCATCTTACACTTTTTCAGATCTGAGCGACAAGTTTACGAAAAAGTACTTATGGAGTTTTCTTTTTTCATCTTTTTGAAACTCTCTAAATATGAAAAAGGACCTAGATTTCATTGTCATTAGGCTCATTAAAACACAAAATAGTGAAAAACTTGTCGATCATGGAAAGAACCAAGTTTCATTCATCACTGGACTCGTTAAATTATTAAATAGCGATACATTATTTTCTCGAAGGGTTTAATTATAGATCATGAATATGTTATCCTCCTAAAGATTATTAAAAAATAAAGAGCTACTGGTCGACAAATGACTGAGGAAAATTGCGGAAAGTGAACATAACTTTTGCTGTAGTAGGTCACTCTTAAACATGACACTTAACTCCATCATCGTTACTGTTTTGGTTGGGTAATATTCTTGACAATTCATTTATACCTGTGGTTCATCATACCTTCACTTCGTTTTTCGGTCAATGTTGCCAACTCATCTCAGTGTCACCAATATGTTCAATAGAAGTCATCCAGTGAATACCCATCCTTCTACAATATGCATAAAACTTTATTCTCGTGACAGTCATTCCTTAACATTGCTACATCATGTCATATTTTGCCTCTGAAATCAATAACTCCTGTTTCATAATAAAGTGGCTTCTTTTTGACATCATATAATCATCCAAGAAGTCTACTTAGAAACATCATCTTCTAGTACCATGAGGCTTGTTACAACATCGACAAGATCCTCGCTTCCAGACCTTTGACCGAAATATTTTGTTTGCCGTTCGACATTAAATAATCTATTCATGCCTTATAAAATGTACTGTAGTACCTTGATATCCATTAACATCAATGGTGGTTCTCTCATGTTTTGTAACAACTCACATCATTGGATGGTAATCAAACAATGTCTTACGATGTTCAACTAAAAATCATATATTCACATGGATAGACTTTTACCTGAATGATCAAGTGAATGAGATAAGAAGATGATAGATCTATTTTTAGCCATCTGAGCTGCGACTTCATGATTTTTGTACACATCATCTGTACGATGACCTTACATACAGATTGTCATACGAAAATGGGCCTATATTTGTAGGCATGTCTGTATAGGGAAACATTATAATGTAGATGACTTTATGCACTATGTACATTTTATTATATAGTTTATGTGCTGAACATGGGAATGTGTCCCTCTGTAATTCGTGACCAAGATGAAAATATCATGATGTAATGTATTGTAATATTGATGCAGGTTTACACTTTTCTTGAGTTCCACCTCAGCACGTCGTAAACCATCTCATTCAAAAAGAAATTATTATTATGACTTCATGGTTTAAGGGGTAGCTGTTATAGGTCAATTTGGGCATCATCTTCCATGACCTGGTAAAACTAGACATCATCCCCAAGACCAATGAAATAGGGTCTATCATCCCCTATCATTTCAGTTGCTACATGCCCTAAGAGAAGAAAAAATCATTCATGAATTCTGTTGTGAGATTTCAAAGGTTTGAAGTATATGTTGTATGACTTATAAGCTCACCAATGCCATCTCTCAAGGAACTAACCGCATTGCATATGCAGCTCCCTCCATTCAATGGTGCACTCCAATGCACTTCCTGACATTCAAGGGTGCGTTGGTCAAATGGGAGAAAAATTCTCATTGTTACGGAATCTCCACATGGCCAGTGAATTTTCCATCTAACACCTCTGAACTTGGAAACATGTCTTACCTATTATTAGAAATTCATTGATTGAGAAACTATCTTCATTTGCCCTCTAAATTGAGCACAGATCCTAGTGCTAGGAAAGGAATAATTTTGGTAAATAAATGATGTTGGATTCTCAATTGAGAGAGTAATAAAAGTGATATGTTACTGGTGTGATGTTGATTGTGATGAGGCTAGGATGAAACTGGAGCCGGTGACATCAAATCGATCAATGGTTGTAATCTCCCCGTTATACTCTTTAATAAATATTGTTGTTCATTTTCCCATATATGTATTTGTTTATGTTTATATTTCTCATGTAATTGATTCTTTAATTATATATATGTTTTATGTTCAATTGATTTAAATGATTAAGATAAATAAGCATTTGTATATTGCAATCTCTTTGGTGTTCTATGTTTATACTTGTAGGAATGAATTTGGCGGTCCAAGTTGGATGGTATGCTAGAACAAAAGAGACAGAAGGAGAATAGGAAGTTCTTGGATCAAAAGTAGGTTCTTCTATATTTATGTGTGTCTATTTACTCTTAGATAAATTAATAGAAAAGTATTTGATCTGTTATTCTAAATACATAGCACTACATTTAGGGAAATTGATTTATCCGTAGATCATAATTCTGCATAGCACTTACATGGTCTATCTTTGTACAAGACCTTGGAATATGATGTAAAATTTGAGTTATGGTTATTTACCATTCAAGTTAGGGTTTAAATACATCGATTAAAAATTCAGGTTTTTATCTCTATCTTTGTTGGTCTAATTCTTTATCTTTGTCTACATGAAATATTTTTAATATAATAATAAATATTTTAATATGGCCCTTAACAGTTTATATAGGTCATTTTAGAGAGATTTTACCATCTCTCCATTAGGTAATTGTAAGCAACCTTCAAATTGGTCAATCCTAGAATTGGGTATATAGTACTTTGAATATTTCGAGCTTGTTTTGGAGTTTGAATGTTAAATCGTTCAACACCTTTGTAGGTAGAAGATGTGGTGAATAGTTGTGCAACTTATATCTACTGGTAATGAGGTTTTTTATATGAATCTCTACCAAATTATTTGTAACGGATGATTTCATTTAAAACGATAATACAATAATTTATGTTGTCTTCCATCTAGGAAAACCATGGAATTTGTGCAATCATTATTGAAGCTACAATGATTTATAAACTTGGGTTTTAAACACTTAGATTCCAACATATTATCCTGTAGGTAGACACTCTATTTGGTACCCCTCCTATCTTTGTTGGTCGAGCTAGGCGCATACATATGGACACAATCACGAGTCCTCAATGTTTTCATTTCATATTATAAGTTTAGTTTTGTTGTTTGGAGTGAGCTTGTTAGTATTCGACTCACTATTGTTTCTACGATTTATAATACACCATTCGGTTGGATTTAACAATAAAATTTTTATATCATTAATATATGGTTATATTCAAAACATAAGAACTTCCATGGGTCATGTGTCTCACCATTATTTTTGTTATTATGTTTTCTTTTACTTTTAATAAAATGACTATCTATTAGCATATATGATTCTATGAATTTTTCATAGTTATATGTATTTCGTATATAATAATATATGGTATAAATCAACCTAACCAATAATTTGTTTAATTTTATACTTAGTATTTACCTATAGTTTATACTTAAGATTTACCTATAGTCTCCTTTGATTGTTCCAGTCTCTTTTGTTTATGCAAAAACTAGTAATTATTTCACAATGTTGTCATCTTCTATATCTATTTATGGAGTTAAATAAAAATCCGCGCCCTGTGTTTCTTTGAATCTCGAGTTAATTATTTTCACATAAACAACTCATATATATGATATTTGATTATTAGTTTCTAAATGAATTTAATTTAACTCTTTATAATGTCATCATTATGTGAAATCCATTTATATTTCTTTAAGATTAATATAACTTAAATTATTCCTCTAATTAGTCTCAAGTGCCATACTCTTGTTTCTTTTATAACCCTAATTTAGTCGAAATTGACTTAGAATATGCTATTGTTTAACTAAGTGATTACTATATTTAAGTTTCACCATTTTTATAAGAAGTTAAATACTTTAGATTAATGTGTATGTATTTGGTCAAACCTGTATAAATTATTTATTTAATACATCATAGCTCCCTTTTGTTACCGTCATTATGATAGATTTAAATTACCTCCCTTATTTAATTTCAAATGATCGACCAATTATGTAAAAATAACTAATTTTGATAATCTCTTGGGAATTATTATACCAATCGAGTTTATAAAGTCATATCGACTAGTGTAACTAGAGCATACATGTTTGTTTTTAAAGAACCATGTTAAAATTAAAGGATTAATGCAAAGTTTCTCTATGTGTCACTTTCCTTTTAAGCTAGACTTACAAATATAAGATGTTTTGAATTTAAATAAAAATGAACATAAGAATCTCGCAATTTATTTTCATTTAGAGCCATGCATATGCCTCAATAATCGTACATGATCATAATAAGGCTTCAATATTCTTAGTATAACTTCAATAAAATAATAATAGTTGACTTCTTCTTTTATATTCTTATCCTTCAATCTTTTTCCGATTAAAAGTTTCCTATAATTGAATGATTCCTCATGCATGCATATAGGTTTAATAACAAAGAACAAGATTAAAAAATAATGCATAGTCTTGCTTGCATATATGGTTATATCAATAACATAATCACTTCATAAAATCAATTATTTATTTTCACTTGCATCGATATGCACAATATTTTTGTACGCATGTATACATACTAAATAACTAGAGAGCAATAGGACTAACACAATATAGAATTCTTCATGCAGCCTCTTCCCATATTGAATATAAGTAAAATAATGCATCTTTGACATTTATCGACACATAAATAAACGAATTCAATAACAAATTAAACTTTCACCAGAAATATCATCTAACGAGTTTGCTTGTGGAATATTTAGGAATGGAGCACATTCCAACAAACATTAACTGCCTTTTTGAGTTCCCCTAGACAAGATCTTGCTTCCCTCTCGAATAAACATCGTCCTTGATTTATATGTGGTTTTATTTTATATATTTTTCTCAACAATTTATTTTATAGTAGTTCTTAACCTTAAGTTTGTTAGTCATTTGTCTAGGTCTTTTTTGTTTTATTTGTTTTTTTATTTTTTTTAAAAGAAGTCTTTCTCTTTTAGAGTGTTTTATTCCATTCTATTTACTGTTTTATCTAATTAAGTGATTAACATAATTTTTTTCACCCATTATGTTAATATTTTTAATTATTTTCTCCTACATATTTTTAGGAGAATTTTAGGTAAGGTTCACCATGTAGCCTTACAAGTTTTCTAAACTATACTTCTCTTTCTTAAATAGTCAAAACAATTTATTTATAATGAAATATATACATCATATTGGACTTACATAGACATTCAATCCAATAATAGTTTAATGTCTAAAAATAATCATTTTTTAAAAAGTAGAACGTAGAGTGTCATTTTATATTTAATTGGCATGTAATAATTAAAATAAAATGTACTAATAACAATAAAATATTCATGGTTAGCCATAAATAAAAATATTTTAATCTGCATAATAAATAAAATAATTTATCTAAAACTTTTGTAAAGTTAAAAAAATTATTTGTATTTAAAAAATTCATTTATTTCCTCTTTTGATTATAAAATATATGTACAACTTATTGCATTGTTAAAATATTGTTTATATGCCACATTTAAAAAAATATTAGTATATATTATATATAAAGAAAAACATGAAACATTTTAAGAATTGTGTGTGTGTGTGTGTTCTAGTTTGGGAACATATATTAATATTTTAATGTAATGTGAATCACAAATAAAATAGATCAAAGTCAAACTATGTAGATATTATATACCACTCTATAATAATAATAATTTACTAGTTAAAAAAAATATACGGATTATATATACATAATGAATTCTTATTATTTTTGATAGATTCTTTAGAATGATTTATAATTCACTCATTTTTGCGTATAAACTTGACATTTAAGATTATATATATATATACATATATATATATATATATATATATATATTAAAAAATATTTAAAACACAAACAAATATTTATAATGAAAGAGAGTCCTATGAATATATGTTTTCTACTTTTGATTTTGAATTATATATATGGGTATGTGTTAAAAAAGTTTAATATTGATTTTATTTATTTAAAAAGAGAATTCTTATTTCATTAATATGTGTTTTAGAGAGATTTAGAATTCATTCATTTTTAGAATTGATATGTAACATTTTAAATATTAATGATAAATATAATATTAATGTGTGTGTAAGACATAAAAAAATATTTGTATCTAAGATAATTATATAGAGAGAGTGTCCTATATATATATTGTATAAAATAAGATATATATATATATATATATATATATATATATATATATATATATATATATATATATATATATATATATATATAAACATTTTGTAATATGAATTTTATGTATATAAAGAGAAAGAATTATTATTATATTTATAGGTATTTCAGGGAAATCTGTGATTCATTTATTTTTTAATATGGAATTGAGATATAATGTTTTAAAAGTTAATAACAAAAAATATAATTTTATACATAGAGAGATTCCTATGGATATGTGTTTTCTACTTGCAAATATAATTGGGGTATGTATAGACATTTTAATGTGTAGTGTGTAAATTATGAATAAAATATTTCAATGTCAACTATATATATTTTATATAAAACAAGACACACACATATATAAAATTTTATTAGTTTCTTTTTCAAAACCAATATAGATCCATCTTAAATTCCAATATATTAATAGTCAAGAGGAATCAATCATTTCAATGTCCAAACATGAATAAAATATTTCAATGTCAACTATATATATTTTATATAAAACAAGACACACACAGATATAACATTTTATTAGTTTTATTCTCAAAATCAATATAGATCCATCTTAAATACAAATATATTAAGAGTCGAGAGGAATAAAAAATTTCAATGTCCAAACCTCTCATATAGTCTCGAATTCAAAAAAAAGATAGCATGTTGAGAGATTTGATCTCCCTCTGTGCTTAGTAGATCAGAGTTAATATGGATCTATGCTAGTATTCTTAACATTGATGTTTCACATGTTATTGGTGATAACCTTTTTTGGTTGATCTATTTACATCTTACTCCTAAAATATCTTAACATATTTACATTATAAATGGCATACATGGTCAAAAAATATATTATAAATAATTCTATGTAAAGTGATGTTGTAATTTCATGTTCATTAAATATTTTCACTCAGTTAAATTATATAGGAATAAGAATAAGAAACATTAATAATCATAACTACTAGTTATTAAAGTGAAATAAATAAAATAAAATTTCTTGTTGGTTGTTTTAGGGCTTGAGGTTTTGACAAAGTGTAGTTTTACCAATAATATTTTTATGTAAAACATTTCTACAAATTTTACACTAAAAAAAGAGGCTTTCTTTTTGAGAGATTTGATCCTTCTCGGAAATTGATAGATCCAATGTTAAGATGGATTTAGACTAGCTAGATTTCTAATGATATAAAACTAAATCTCTTTCATAACTAATGATATATCTATTGAATTAATATAAAATGGTCATACTTAATTAAAAAAACAAAGCAATAGTCATGGTTTCCTTCACCTAAGCTGAATTGTTCCTGATGTTCTTTCAATTGGAATAGAATTTTAACAATGAGTTATTTAGGCTGCAATGAGAGTTGTATCAATTTCTTTTAATTTCTTAATTTTTTCACTAAAAGGTTGGTTTTGAGAAATTTTATTCTCATAATCTATATTACTAGTAAACAATTTATTTGAGTATGATATTTTTCTCTATATCAAATTTTTTTTTTTTTTTTTTTTTTTAATAACACAACATTTTCTGAAAAGGAAGAAATGGGACATCACAAAAAAATCAATTACCACAAATTTTCTTTGAAGAAAGGAAACACATTGCATATAATTCTGTATTTTCATCCATAATAGTAATACAATTCATGTTGTTGCAACATGCAAAGGTTAGAAGCATAGTAAACACTTATTACATAGAGAAACTATTGAGCCCAGTACAAGAGAGATGTTATAATGTATTTTTATCTTATATAAGCATTTTGACTCGGTCAAATTACGTAAAAATAAAAATAATTAAAATAAATAAAAAGACAAAGGTAAAATAAACTAATAAAATTAATAATTATAATTATTAATTATTAATAATTAAGCTGTCCTATATCCATCTTAAATTTGGATCTGTCAAGTGTTGAGAGAGATAAAATATATATAGGTGCAAACCTTTCCTCAAGTTTTGCACTCAAAAGCTATGTTTCCACCTTGAGAGCTTTGATCCATATTAGTGCTTCATAGATACAAAGTTCAAATGGGTCTAGGTTGGTTATATGAAAAGTTCAAATTCATTTATGTCAGATAGTGATAGCAGGATGATTTTTTCCTACGAAAAATAAGTTACATGCAATATCCCAATGGTTTATATTGATTATAGTCTTGTGATTTACCAAAAAATCAATAGTTAAAATTATAATCTATATAATCCAGACACATACATCATGATCCATCCTTCATGTGCACCAATACTATTGTAGAAGATAAAGAGCTTTGACTAGGTTTAATTATACCTGCCCAAAAAATTTATGCAACCATATATTTAATTTCAGCCTTCTTATCATAGGCATATCTTCAACATCTATTGTTTGGTGAAACACTTCCTCGAATCAAGAGAATAGCATGATCATGATCACAAATAGGTGGGTGACCTTTGGGAGTCTCAAATTCCTTGGAATAATTGTCAGGACATTTTGGAGATCTAGAGAGATGGACGACCTAGATGTTTAAACATCTAGTGAACATAATTGTGCGATTATTCCTTGTTGTTCCTTCCTCAAAAGGTTTTTCATGCTATTACAGATGATTATTTTCCTAGGTTTCTCTGTGATACACCTTAATTCCATTTCCTTTCGTTGTGAGACAAAAAACTTGAAAATTAAAAGATATCATCATCAAATATTTTATCCATTGGACGCTTGATACAACATCTGCGCCATCCATTGAAATGGAAAGCATTGGAAAATTTAATATACATTCCCCCATGGTTATATTGGTATTATGACACTTCCTTGAGAGATTTATAGGTCCTCATTTGAAAACATCACATGACACTTTGGTGTTCGACATAAAAAGAAATTCAAATCATTGCTTATCTTACAATGAATAAAATTGTGTGTACTACCTGAATCAATCAGCAATATCAACTTTTTATTCTTGGTATATCATTCTATCTCGAGAGTTTGAGTAGTGGTAATTCCTCCCATTGCATTATAAGATACAGTTGGATTCATTTCTTCCTTTTTAAACCCTAGGGTTGGCTCCAAGTGTATATCTTATTATTTTTATGTTTCTTGCTCCATTTCTTCATCCTCTTCACAATATATGAAAAATAATGTATTCTCAGCACACTTATGACCTATAGTGTATTTTATATCACAACTACAACAAAGCTCTTTTCCTTATTTTTCCTCCAATAATTGTGGTGTAAACCTTGTAGGTTGTTGGAAGTTAAGAGCAACAACACTTCCATATTTATAATCACTCCTAGGAAAATACCCTATGGAGGAGGTTATAAAGGAGGTTTTTAGTGTTATAAAATTGGCCAAAATTGTCAAAAAAACATTTTCTACAACATCCATTTACGGTTACAGAGATTTTGGTGGTGATTTTAATGGAAATTCAAGACAAAAAAAATTGGGTGGCTGGAGGTTATTACGGATATTTTTTTCATCGGTGCGCTACTAAGGTGTCAACACACCGGTGCGTGTCATCTAGAAGGTGGCCCAGGGCGGTCGAAGGTGCATACACGGGCTGTCAAGGTATAAAACCACACTGGGCATAGTGTTGGGGATACAAAGCATGGGATTTTTCTAATTGGTCTTGGGATTTCTGCCATGCCAATAGGTCGTCTCAACGCATTGGTACGTAGACTTATAGAAATGCACCAGTGCACAGTATTAGACAAACCGACTGGTTGTTCTAATTTGTATTGGTATTTGTGTGGTGCCCATAGGTCATACAAATGCACAGATGCATAGTCTCACATAAATGCACCGTTGTGTAGTATCACACAAAGGCACCAAGATTTATAATTTGTATTGGTATTTGTGTGGTGCCGATAGGTCGTACAAATGCACTGGTGCATAGTCTCACATAAACGCACCAGTGCGCAATATGGCACATACGCACCAATATTTATAATTGGAATTTGGTTTTTTGTGGTGCCTATAGGTCATAGAAATGCACCGATGTGTTGTATCATACAAACACACCGGTGTACAGTAGCTGACATGCACCGATGTTCATTTTGTATATTGTAGAAACATCGACACAATGCAATTATTGTGATTTTTTAAAATTCCTTATTCACCAAAATTTGACACATCTTATAACAGTATTCATATGAATTAAATTTTTATTAGTTCATTTGAATATGATGTTTGAATTAATTTGTTATATCATATCATCAAATTTCACATCTCTTCATTATAATATTTAATCATCCATAAATTTATGTAGTGGTGTTACATTTCACAATGACAATGGAGAACGCAATAGAATAAATTAAAACATATTTTACTATATATATATATATATATATATAAGAAAGTCTTTGTCATACAAAATGGGACAGTTATTGGTATCCCTTTTTTCTTTCAATTGGGACACTATGTACATCACATTAAACAAAATGTCTGAATTCACAGAAAAATATTTCAAAAAATAAAATGCCTTGCTTTGATATTGAGATATAGTGATCATCATTCTTTTCTTGAACTGTTGTCACTACTAGAGCTACTTCCATGACTTGGGGTTATTTTCAGGAATGTTTTGTTCGTAGTGTTTATTGTTTCCTTCTTCTTCACCTTCCATTTACAAACATAATAATAAATTTTAATGAGTGTATATACATTGGTGAGAATAATGAAATTTCGAATATTAAATAATACACATCAATGTAAATCGAAAAGAAATGATGTACCATAGCAACAATTGACTCGTGAACTACACAATTTCTTTCAAAACCATGTAGTATGCCATCTTTAAAGATTTCATCTGTTGGCACAGTTCCATACTTTGTTTCCTGCAAGTTTCATACCCCATAAAAAATCATATATTAAATATAAAATATTTTTTTGTTCTATTAATTATATATGGAGCTAACAAAAACAAGATTGGTAGATGCTTACAAATTCCACAATTAATTTCTGATATGCCAACAAATACTCACAACCCATATTTAACCCAATATCAATCAATTTGTCTGATGGTTCTTATTTGTATGTTAGCACCTGTTTGAAGACATTCAATAATGATTTTTGTAAAACAACTTAAAAAATACAAAAAATAAATCTAGTTAAGTTGTTATAAGGAAGTAAAAATTACTCACAAACTTAGATATCAACCCTTTTCTTCCTTGTCGTCCTATTTTATGTGCCGAATGGGTTCCATTTTATTTTCTTTTTTGCAAGAAAATACTTGAAAATTAATATTTAATGCTAATTTGTTTATTTATTGTACCTAATGATAGAAAAATTCAATGATTACATATTACATTTGAAGCACGTTGTTGATGAGATGGCTCCTCCTGTAATGAAATTTTGTCCATTTCTTTGACCATCTCCTTGTACAAATTTTTCGACGTTACTACTTGCATATTTTTTATATTAGCTCATTCATCTTTTGATATTTTAATAATCTTCTTGAAAATGTAGCAAAACAATAAACTATTTAATTTTAATATTGATATATGAAAAGTAGATATAACTAAAGTGATATTTATAAATAATTCTAGACAAACATTTAAAGGAATATTACTTTTTCATTCCTTCTTTTTTGTTGTTGTACGTTTTTTCTAGAAAAACTCTTCCTGTAGTTTAGATAAAGTTTGGTTGTTGGAATCATTGGATTGATTTTTGTATTGTAAGTGGAAATAACATCTTTACATTCATTCCACTAGAACCCCCAAACTTTTGTAAAATTTTTCCCCCTTTTGTTAGCCTCCAACACCACTCCAAATGAGCTAAGGAGCAATTCATTTTCATTTGCATGTTCTATTTTTTTTCGTTACTTAGAACAACATTCATTTTCTGAGTTTTTGGTACCTTTAGAACATTAAACATATGTGAATTGATATATTGTTTTACACATGTTATCTAATAATTTTGAGTATATTATTAATAAAAACTAAAAAAGGAACTCATATTGGATCGATAGTAATTTTTCATTCACCCGATTCATCTTTTTGCAATTTTTCCATCAAGCTTTTACACTCTTCTGGTCCTAGATCAAAAATAATCTTATCAAGCTTCGTCATTTTGTGGCTCTGCATGATACATAGTAAACAATACATATTAGTTAAACTTACATATAGTTCAAAAATAATATTTTTTGTAAAGAATATAAAAATAACTTGCCTTTTTTTCTTTTCTTGATGTGTTATCAGTATTTTTGTTACTTTATCTATTATCAATCATTTATTTATCAAAATGAAACATGTACCATATCATTCATTAATATATTTTATAAATAAATTTTCAACTTTTAAGGTAAAAAAAAAATTCTCGAGAAATAGGTGTGCCATTCATGTTGTACTCACTGCCATTGGTGCGTGGGGGTCTTATAGACACATCGCCAAAATAGTATAATAGACCGTACAGTGCTCTATGTCAACAAGGAGCACCTCTACATTACATGTTAACCACCACACCTATTAACACAAAAAAAATAATAAAAATCATCTAGTGTTAGTTTTTGTAGCATAAATGCCCCGCACAAACAAGGGACCACCATACGGTGCTCTCTGTCAACTAGGAGACCCAGTGCGGTGCGTTATATGTTACATTGTGCACCAATTAACACAATAAAACATTTTTTTGCGAAACAACACATGTGCGATGCAGCATAATGAAATAGCACACCAATGCCCTATTTTACATATGGCGCACCAATAAAAAAAAAATTGTTTTTAATTTTTTTATCACACAGTACTTCTGTAGTGCGCAGGGATAATCCAACACACTGATGTGCTAGGTTACACTGTTCACATAGATAAAAAATAAAAATCTTTCTTTTCAAAAATTCACGCAAGGGCTGACATGGATTGGGATCTGACTATGCAATTTGTCCCATAGGTCGGATGTCATAGGCCTATATATAGCAATACAAACCCTATAAATCTAAAATGAAAATCCCTAATTCTAAAATCATGAAAAAAGGGAGAAGAAAGGGCAGAAACAAAAGGAATGAAGGGTTTAGGGTAAAAATGGAATTTTTTTTTTTTGTTTCTGAAAATCAAAAAACAATTGAATTTTTTTTCGTACGGCATAAAAAAACTACAAAAAAAGTAAAAAAGGCAATAAAATTTACTCACGAGATTGTTTGAAATTTTATGCTATAGGGTTTGAATCACCAGAGGTTTAGAATTCTGATTGTTTTGATACTTTTGTTTGAATGTATTTCGCTGCTCCATAGTGTCTCTTACTCTCTTTCTCCAGGTATGTCTCCTGCAAATCTCGCTGAAATTTTTCGCAAAAATAGTGAAATAATGAAAAGTGTTTACTATTTAAAGAATTGTTTTATGAAATTAAGTTTCCAAAAAAAAATTTTCCACCCATTTTTCAATTTACGGCTTTCTTTTTTCACTTAAAGAAAATAGAGTTGCGCTTTTTTTATTTTCGATTATTCAACACCGATGTGTCACTTACTAGCACCGCACCGATGTGTCCTTTGATAACACAGCACCGGTGCGCAGTAACTAAAATGCACCGGTGCGGTTATCTGTACGTTAGCACTGATAACAAGAAGTTCATTTTTAAGGCACCAAAATTACTTTTAGGTGTGTACACCAAAATTTATTGTTGATTTTTCTCAAATGCAGGGAGAAATATCATAATTATATAGAATGGACACTTCTTCAAAATCCAGCTCCTTCCATAATATTTCTCAAAGTCCATCACAGAGTTCTCCCTATCCATATCGAGATGTAATATTTACTTCATATTTTATTTATATTTTCATTATCTGATTGAATCTATGTTTTTATCCATGTCAATCATGCACAACTTAATTAAACTAATAATGTATACAAATTTGCAGGTTCATGCAGATTCAGAATAGAGTTCAGATGCACAAAATATTCAAACAAATCCAAAATGTCAGAAGCTCTTATCAAGAGCAGCATATCGCAAGGCGCATTTAGTAGATGAAAACGGACACCGGCTTCACCCTACCAATTGTAACAATATTGCATCTTCTACCCACAATCCTAGGAAAATGATGGTAATAATTATAATTATTTGGTATATTCATTAATGTAATTATTTCAACGTCAAACCAGTTAATCATGTAATATTGTCAACATGATTACTAATTGATATCATATATTCTGTACTAATCATGTTCAATTTTTTTTTTTTTTTTAATTATTAGGTTTCTAGTGTTGATGAGTGACCTACCTACCATCTTCCATTGCACCCCATGACAATGTCAAATCGAGAGAAGACTAAATTAAGAGAAAAAATCGGAGACGAATGATACCAAGAATGGTTGAATCAACCACCGATTCAATTCCCGCTACATCCAGATTCACCAATTAGGAATGACTACAGTAATATTAGTTCTTCACAAGCTAGAAATGGAGGAAATAAAATAGAGGTTGGTATGGCTGATTACTTAAGGGATACGAATTCCATGGAGACAATGTTGTTAGATGCATTCCAAAAATATGATCAACTAGGGGATGATGCTCATATCGCTCACACATTTTTCGAAAGCCTTAAATTTCATTCCACCATCCATCTCTTTGGACCTAGTGGTCAGTGAAAGTCTACCTAGTTGGGGACAATGATGTTAGTATACAACTTTAAAGTAAATTTTGGCTTGTCGATTGCATGTTTCTCGAAAATTTTGAGGTAAGTTACCATAATGTCCTCCCTTATATAAATTTGAGAAATATAATCAGTACACAATGAACATTACAAATGGTCAATTTTATGAATGTTAATAATTATATCGGAATTAATTATGAACATTTATTAATAGTTTCCATGATCACCAACTACATCTTATTCAAAGATAAGGTTCTTTCAAGTGATAATGTTTTTCCCGATAGCTGCAAAGAGGCAAAGAAATTGTTGAAAATGTTGAGGGTTGAGTACATATCATATCATGCATATCCAAATGATTGTATTCTATATAGAGGAGAATATGAAGACAAAGAGATATGTCCGAAATGTGGGCATGACAGGTATGATAAATAAAAAAAGAAGGGAAAATCACGTGGTCCTCCTTTTAATATTTTGAGGCACATGCCTATAATCCCAAGGATTGAAAGGCTCTTTTGTTGCAAAGAATTAGCCATGTTGCAGGGATGGCATGCCTCACACATAAGTGAGTTGGGAGTTATGCGAATCCCAACTAATTCAATAGCCATCACTAATATAGATGATACATGGCTCAAAAAATTCAAGGATGAAGTATGAAGTCTACGACTCATTATAGCCATGGATTGTGTCAACCCATATTCCCTCCAAAAAATGAACTATTCTCTTTGGCCTATAGTAGTGATCAATAAAAATATTCTCCCATGGTTGTCCGTGAAGAATGAACATCTTATGTTGGCTCTCATAATCCCTGGTAGAAGACAAGTGAATAATATGGATGTGTACTTACAACCACTGGTTGATGAATTGAAGGAATTATGGGATGGGATAAATGTATATGATGTATCAAGACCCATCACAATAGAGAGGAGTTTTACATTGTATGGCATATGTCCTTACATGACACATGATCATCGAGGCTTAGGAGTTTTCTCTGGTAAGTTACATGTTTAGTTTATTGATTTGTTTATATACACAACAATATTCTTTCGCATATTAGTTATTTAATTCATTGTAATTGTTATGATATTCATGATATTACTTAACGTGCCATGCATATTAATTGTATACAATAATATTGAAATTCTTGTAACAAAAGGGTATTTTGGATGTAAACGTTGTGGACCTTCTCTAAAAGCTAGATGGTCCAAGGACCTACGAAAGACAGTGTATGATTATTCTAGGGTATTCCTCCCAGAAGAACACCCTTACAGAAGAGAAGCATCCACTTTAAATGGTAAACAGAGAGAACCCAAAGGCCTCCACTAACGACACCTGCTCAATGGCTTAGAGCATATAAGAGACAGAATGAGAAGAATTTCATAGAAATGTTTGATTCAAATGGTGAGCCTATGTTCAATGATCCAGAATTCTTCGACACCTATGTTGAGAAATTTCCCATTGGGATGAAAAGGAAATCTATCATTTATAACCTCCCATATTGGGAACATATTAAAATTATACACTTATTAGATCCCATGCATATATTTAAAAATGTTTCGTCTTCTTTATGGAGGCACATATCATCGGAAAAAAGTGACACATTGTCTGTTAGGAAAGATATTATTACTTCAAAAACTAAAAGGAAACATTGGCCAATACGATTAGAAAGTATAGGATCAGAGGCAGGGGTTAGTCCCTGTAATTCATGGTATTTCGAAGAAGGTGGTGTCCCATGGATTAAAAAAAGAAAACGATCTTTCTTTAGCAAAGGAAGCTATAATGGGTGTGAGGGTGCCATCTTCATACGTGTATTCACTATGAAGCTTCTTCATTGTGGATGACTGTTTTCCGGGGTTGAAATTGCATGACCATTTAAATCTTCTAAGAGCACGTATAATGTCAAAAGAATGATTTTATTACTTTTTATATTAATAAATTTTATCCCATGCAGGGATCATAAAACATAACTAATTTTTTATATTATTTCACGTGTTTATAACTTTGGAGTGTCATTATACTTTGTTCATGTGTGGGTGTGTGAACATGAATTCCCTCAAGACCTCGGATGTGCCATATCTAAATTATCTACATTTGTACGTTGGATCACGCCAAAGGAGATTCATGTGGCTAGTATTCCATGGTGGCGTCAAGAGATAGTTGAGATTTTTTGTATCGTTGAGAACAAAATTCTGACGAGTTTCACGGACTTGCAGGTTCATCTTCTAGTCCACCTAGCAGATGAGGTTGAATTGGTTGGGGTGGTTTCTTGTCGTTGGATGTTCTTCTTAGATAGGTACATGAAGAAATTGAAAGGTTTTGTTTGACAAAGGGGAAAACCCGAGGGGTATATGGCAGAGGGGTACATATCATATGAGTCTTTCTATTATGCCAGTGAGTACGTCAAGACGATTGAAAAAAAACTAGGTGTCGTGATTTGGGACGATGAAAGGGATGAAGAGAAAAGAGAACAGGAGTTGCTCAAAACAAGTGGAAAAAAACCCTTGATAAAGAGTAAGTGACTTATAATTTTTCAAATTTATACAAAGTAAATATTCATGTTGAACTTCTATATAATGTATATTTTCATGTCTATGTACTATATAATGTTAGATTTATTTCATTAGCGAATGCAGAAATTGAAGCAATCAATAAAATCGTTCTTTACAATTCTGAAGCGGCACAGCCGTGGGTCGCATTGTACAAACAAAAGAGGATGAAATGGGATATTGACAAGAAAGAATTCAGACGGTTGAATGGTAGAAGTGCGCCTTATCTCGAGCATTTAAAAGAAAATATGCCAAAAATACGCCCTAACATTTGGGTTGTTGACCAAGTCAGAGAGAAATACGGTGCAACCGGTTGTTACCTGCGTGTTGAAGAGGACACACTAAGTGTAGGGATTTGGTGAAGCAACTTAATAATAATTTATTTAATTTATATGTACATTTTAAAGTTAATAATGCACCTTTCAAATGTAATTACATCTATATTTCATATTTTAACTATTGGGTTATTATAAGACACATGACAATATGATTTTTTAAAGTTTTTTATAATAGGTGCATTTGTTCCCATCTATGTGGGCATATGGACAACATTTTCGCACAGAAAATGCCGATGTTGGAAATATCACACAATATTGTGGAGTGGAAGTTGATTTCGATCAATCTAGTCGATTTGGCCACCATGATCAAAATCTAGTAGGAGGGACATTAGGTTACATCGAGAAGATACAAGAGATCATTTAAGTGGATTTCCCTTCTTTCCAATGTGTTATTTTTAGGTGCAATTGGGGGGACACCTTTTATTATAATAATGTAAAGGAAGATCACAACAGTCGATTGATATGTATCAACTCTAGAAATATGTGGGATGAAGCTAAGGAGCCCTATGTTTTCCCCAAACACTGCAACCAAGTGTTTTTTTACTTAGATGTGTTGGATAGGGATTGGTGGTTCGTATTGAGACATGACCCTAGATCAAAACACATTTTTGAGAACAATAGTGTTATCATGCCATGCAAGCTGAAAATTAATGAGGGTGATCATCAGAACCGATAGTGATATGGTACATGTGTTATTTCATCAATATTTATACTTTTTAAGATGGTTTTTCGAAACATTATATAAATATGTACTTTTAATTAATTGGTAATTTTCATTATGTTAATGTTAAAATCAATATTTCACTTGATAATTTGCAATTATGTTGATCTCAAAAGCGTATATATATATATATATATATATATATATATATATATATATATATATATATATATATATATATATATATATATATATATATATATACACTTTAATGTAAGATCATAATAAAATAATAATAATTCTAAAGTACATGAATTGATTTGCATTATTTTCTAAAATTTATTATGTTACAAAAATTCATATTATTCGACACTTATTATTTTACAATTATTTAAAATTTTACAAATTTAAATTTTTTAATAAAATCATTTCACATTAATACAATTAAAATTTTCACATTAATACAATTAAAGTTTTAAAAATATTTTACATACAATTACAATTAAAATTATAATTACAAACATTGAATTTTAAATACAATTACATTTACAATTACAATCATTTCACAGTAATACAATTAAAATTTTACAAATATTTTACATAGAATTACAATTACAATTACAATTTTACAATTTCACGTACAATTACAATTACAATTTTAGAATTTTACATATATACAACTACAATTTTACAAATTTACATATATACCATTACAATTGCAATTTTAAAATTTTAGATACAATTACAATTTTATAATTTTACATACAATTATAATTTTACATATATACATTTACAATTTTACAAATTTAAAATCTACAATTACAGTTAAAATTTTCCAAATATTTTACATACAATTACAGTTAAAATTACAATTGCAAATACAATTACAATTTTGGAATTTTACATACAATTAGAATTACAAATATTACAATTTTACAATATCATGATCATTTGAAATTAAATTAATTAATAAACATCGCGATCATGATAACCATCATAAAAAGATCATATTCGACTAAAAAACACATTAAAATTTGCTAACATCATTGTGATCATGATCATCTAACAGAACAAAATTAGCATTGTATAACATCATCACAACACAAACATCAAATGTACATCTCATGTGAAATAACTGCTATCACATACACATCTATCTGCAAGCTGCAAGTTAAATGAACATATCTAACATGACCTAACATGAACATATCTAAATGAGCATATCTAACATGAACATGCTGGCGCTGGCATGTCATCACCATCAAAATGCCTAATGTATGCAAAATATATACAAGTACACAACAATAGTTAGACAATTTCATTACACAATTTAATAAAAACAAGTTAAAGAACATGTTAGAATAAATTTAAATAAAACAGTAATATTACCTCTATCATCTAGTAGCTCATCATGTATGAAGAGGATGTTGGTACACCCTCGCCAATCCAAACTAGCATTAGGACAGGACACCATAATGAAGGGATGCTCGTCAGTAATGGCTAGCAACTCTAGTGCATCATGCAATATCCTCGCGCAAAACTCAATCCCGCCCCTCTTGGTCATTATATGTCCCAAAATGTGCATTCGTGCCTCCAACATCGACGTACGAGTCTGCCAAATAGGTGAAATCCCGAAGTTGGGAAACACTTTTTGGCAGATGGCCAAAATTTGTGTGAAATTTGTAATTTCTCGTTCGAGAAAATAGTCAACTCCATTGCTCGTCCGAGAGATTTTTAAAGTGTCGCATGAGAGTTAGATTGAGCTTGACCGGAGTTAAAATACTCTCGAACGAGAGTTAAGTATGTTCTTGTCCGAGAGTTTTATTTAAAATACTCTCGAACGAAAGTTCTAAAACTCTCGACCTAGAATTGTTTTAACTCTTGTCCGAGAGTTTTGTTCTTATTAAAAACACCCAAATCTTTTCTGCCCCGAAATCATGTATAGGTGCTAGGGTGCTAGTGTGTATCCATCCCCTCACTTATTTCTTCTCGTACTTTCTTTTATTTCTATTATAATATCACCATTTTCTAACTTATGGTTTAAATGAAAAAAACATGAGATATTTTCATTATAATTCTTTTTTAAGTCTCTGTTAAAAATTTAAATTCAAAACATGACAACAGCAGTAACTTATACAAACCAACTAAATTATTAAATAAATATTAATCTTTAATATAAAAATTAAATTTATACAAAACAACTAAACTACTAAATAAATAATAAATTTTAATATTAAAATTAAACATATACAAACCAACTAAACTACTGAATAAATATTAATTTTTAATATTAAAATTATACAAACTAGTTAAACTACTAAATAAATATTAATTTTTAATTTTATACAAACCAACTAAACTACTAAATAAATATTAACATTAAACATATACAAACCAAATAAACTACTGAATAAATATTAATTTTTAGTATTAAAATTATACAAACTAACTAAACTACTAAATAAATATTAATTTTTAATATTAAAATTAAGTTTATACAAAGGAACTAAACTACTAAATAGATATTAATTTTAATATTAAAATGAAACATATACAAACCAACTAAACTACTAAATAAATATTAATTTTTAATATCAAAATTAAACAATAAAAAAATATTATTATCAACCACATGTATGACTACATCACATGTACATGCCATATTAAATGTATTTGGACACATCAAATTATAATATTAAAAGGAAAAGTACTAAATAAATATTATTTTTATACCACTGAACTAAATTAAATAAATATTACGGTATTTGGTTCATATAAGCAACCAGTACTTGGTGCATATAAGGGTTCCTGATAAGGCTAGAAACTCTCGAACCAAAGTTCTAAAACTCTCAACCTAGAATTGTTTTAACTCTCGTTCGAGAGTTTTGTTCTTATTAAAAACACCCAAATCTTTTCTCCCCCGAAATCATGTACAGGTGCCAGGGTGCTGGTGTGTATCCATCCCTTCACTTATTTCTTCTCGTACTTTTTTATTATTTATATTAGAATATCACCATTTTCTAACTTATGGTTTAAACGAAAAAACATGAGATATTTTCATTATAATTCTTTTTTAAGTCTCTGTCAAACATTTAAATTCAAAACATGACAACAACAGTAACTTATACAAACCAACTAAATTATTAAATAAATATTAATCTTTAATATAAACATCAAATTTATACAAACCAACTAAACTACTAAATAAATAATAAATTTTAATATTAAAATTAAACATATACAAACCAACTAAACTACTGAATAAATATTAAGTTTTAATATTAAAATTATACAAACTAACTAAACTACTAAATAAATATTAAAATTAAACATATACAAACCAAATAAACTACTGAATAAATATTAATTTTTAATATTACAATTATACAAACTAACTAAACTACTAAATAAATATTAATTTTTAATATTAAAATTAAGTTTATACAAAGGAACTAAACTACTAAATAGATATTAATTTTAATATTAAAATGAAACATATACAAACTAACTAAACTACTAAAGAGATATTAATTTTTAATATTAAAATTAAACAATAAAAAAATATTATTATCAACCACATGTACGTCTACATCACATGTACATGCCATATTAAATGTATTTGCACACAATAAATTATAATATTAAAAAGAAAAGTACCAAATGAATATTAGTTTTATACCACTGAACTAAATTAAATAAATATTACAGTATTCGGTTCATATAAGCAACTGGTACTTGGCGCAAATAAGGGTTCATGATAAGGCTATTGTTAATATTTAAATGTCGAAAAATAATTGTAAAATAAATACCTACCACTCTGCCTATTACTCACTTGTCACGTGAATAGTATGAACGAACATATATATAGAACTCTTGTACGAGAGTTTCTGCCCAACGTAAACTCTCGTCCGAGAGTCTCTCCCAATGTAAACTCTCGGGCGCAAACTCTCGGCCGAGAGTTTGTACAACTTTTGGACGAGAGTTTAGTTGCACGGTTAAATTTAACCTGTGGTGGTTTAAACTCTAGGTCAAGAGTTTAAAAAAAGTCTCGCCCGAGAAATTATCTCGACTCAGAGTTTCTAGTCAACGAAAAACCCAGAAAATTCTGCAGTTTTCAGGAACCTGCAACTTTGGAGGGGCAGAACACCTACAAAAACAAAATGTTATATTTCGGACTAGGTACCATTAGATTCATCTCTGAATCTAGTTTCTGATGATGTAATATTTGTGGAGTTTCATTAAAAATTTCAATTTGTTATTAATTTTTTACTAAACTGTGTCACAGTGGAATTTCATTGTTCGGAAAATTGCACTGAATGAAAATTCAATAACTTTAAAATGATGATACCAAAAAATTCAAAAAAATCATATTGCATTTCCTCTCCCTGTCTACTTCAAAAGGGTACTCTCATTTTTCTTATTTACGATCACATTGAAAACAAAATCTAGGGTTCATAAAATGTACTGAAACATCACCGTTTTTTTGTCTTCGTCCATTTCAAAAAATAATAAAAAATAGTGATTTAATCTGAAAATTACCGAAAAATAGTCAGTGCACTAGTGCAATATATGTAGATTATGATGATATGGTTTATTTCCAAAAAATTAATAACCTTCCCTAAAAAAAGTTAGGGTTCAAAAAGTGACTATTTATGTTTGCTTGAAAATTTCAAGTATATGCAGCTAGTAAAAAACAAATTTACCCCTCTATATGTCAATAATTAAAAAAAATAAAAATATGAGTATGGAGGTAAGACATTTACCTACAAATATTTTTTTATTTCAAAGCGTAATTTTCATTGAAAATATGAGTTTAGCGGAGTTGAAGTTGAAAAAACATAGAAAAATACAATTTTCAACGTCAAAAAAGGGAAAAAAGTGTTTCCCAACTTCACATTTTCACCCAAACAAAAGTATGCCTCATCGCTGGAAAAATCTCAAAAAATAAACAAAAAATCTCTGAAACAAAAGGGATGCTGACCCTCCCCTATGCATGAACACGACATCTATTTAAGGCAATAAATAACTACCATAAAAAAATGGTAGACCACATGACAAGTCGTTGCTCCTATACTAATGAATCAACATAATATAGAAGCGGGCAACTAATGCATTTCCCATCACTAGTGTTGTGTGAAATGGTCAAAATCTGAAGTGAGAGGCACCTCACCTCCTCAGTACCAAATGCATCAATATGTAATTGACCTCCGGAGACTTGAAAATATGAAGGAGATAGTATATATGTGCCAATGTATCTCTAGGAGTACACCAACAGACTCCATGCTACATAGCCAACTGGAACCTTTGGGAACGAGAGGAAATCCACCCCTCTCCTTGATAGCCTTGTAACGAGACATATGTCCTTCTTAGTGGGCGAATACCACCAGTTAGGACAAACTTGAAAAGCCTGTAGGTGGGCATTCCACCCGTAGATAAGATGTCTCAAAAAAAAACCATTTCCCTTTAGGGAAGTAGCCTCCTCATAGAACCTGAGGAGGCTTACCTACCTTAGGAGCCCCTAGATAGCTACTATAATATGGCAAGGGTACACATCTCTCTCCCTTTCTCGTGCCTCCAATAGCCGAACGATGTTGTATTGGTCCGCTTGTTGTTGTTGTTGTTCCCTCTCTTCTCTCCTTTCACGTCTCTAAATGATTGAAATATTAAATACATTTCTTTTATTAAATGAGACATTTACTTATGAATATACATAGATAATTTAAAAAAAAACAGTTGGTGCACCACAAAAAACAGGCATACACTAGTACCAGTGCATTTTGTTTTGTTGCACACCAATGACAGTGCACCAGAAAATATTCAGTGCACCGGAGGCGGTGCACCTGAAAATTTTCAGTGCACCTCCCTCCTAGCATTGCTCATAATTCAATGGTGCAGTGGTATAACAAACTGAACCGTTGACTATAGAACATTTCGGGAGGGCAGTGCACTGACCAAACTATACACCACATGGCATATACTTTGGTCATTGCACCAATCTCCAGACATTGTTACATAGTCAACGGTGTGGTCTTTTACGAGGCTGCACTGGTGACCACGTCAAAATGCTAGAATGCATTGCACCGACAAAAATACCTGCCGCAAGGCGGCTATTTCAGTCAACACACTACATTGTCACTATTTCATAGGGTCAATGACGCGACCAGGTAACTGACCACACCGCACCCTTTTTAAATTTTAAAATAGAACAATGCACCTTTAGGTACCACCCCAAAACCAATGTAGATACCATTAGCACTAGTTACGGTGTGGCCTGTAAATTTAGAGGTAGCACCATGAACCGAGGCAAGCCGAATGGCTCGAGTGCACCGCACAACAATTTTTTTTTGTTTAAATGGTTAATTTTAAGGCAATTTACAATTATAATATGCTAAAAGGCTTAATTATGAAAAAACATGAAAAAAACCTGTAAATTTGGCTGTCGAGGAGGCATATTGGCTGTAGTATTTGAAAAAGTAAATTTTCCCACCGTTTTGCAAAATTCAAAATGGATACTGGTGGGCAATGCACAATAGCAATGTGTGCAATGGGTGCAATGGGAGCATCAATGTCAGGGCATCTAAAACAAGGATAAATTTCATGGGTGCTTGAGAGCTCTTGAGAATTGAGAAAGTGAAAAATATTGTTTTTTGGCTGTAATTTTTTTTATTTTATTTAACCCTGTTCCAGTGCGAAGAGTTTTATAGGCAGACCAATGCAGTTTCTTCAGACTGCACTGGGCAGTTTCAGTTTTGGCGTGGGGTCTTAGGACGTGCTGATGTGGAATATTTGTAAAGCACTGGTGTGCTACAATAATAAGACACATCGAGACGGTTTTTATGGAGCGCACGGTGTTTGGTGTGCCAATTTTTTTTGTGCACATTTCTCTTGTTGAATGCACCGATGCGGTTTATGATGATAAGCGCATCGGACGAAAAACATCTGCAAAAACCTCCACTTTCCAAACTCCTCTAGCAACCTCCACTAGAAATATATGTTTGAGTTATTTTTATAAGGATTTCCTCAAAAACATCTGCTAGAGGGTCTTTTCCTTGTATTGAATTGTGAGTGGTATATCTCCTTGTTTCCATAATTTTTCTTTCAAAATTTATTGCCACCTTATTCAATCACTTAGGTTCCCAAAGGTGAACCTCATATTGGATACTAGCCTTTAAAATCCCTAAGAGGACATCATTCAGATGTTCCTCTAGAATAGTAGTTACCTTTATTTTCAATCTTTTCAAGTATTGAATGTTCTCCCCAACTGAACCCTTTTGTTTTAGATTTATCATTTGGGTAAAGAAGGTCTTTCTCTTCTCATATTCATAATGTGATATAAAATCCTACATAAAATTTATCCACATGAAAAGTTTCATACCATACAAATTGGTTGGTCTATTCTAAATATAAACATGCAACGCGTATATTTTGTGTTTCACATGTGTAGATCAACAAAATACTCCATCTGCAGTATCCATGAAACTGGATTTTTTTCATCAAAGTTCCTCATATCAATTTTGGAATGTGGTTGGTATTTAACTTATATTTAGAGTATTAAAATTCATGATTCCTATTTGTTATGTTCGTGTCATGAGTTTCATGGATATTTTTTTTCCATTAGAAAGAATTTCTTGTAGTAGTTTTTTCAAACATTCCATTGAAGCTTTTAAACCATCCTTCAAACCTTTGATTTCCCTATTCAAACCATTGAGCTTGATATTCATCATCGCTTCCAATTCATTTTTTGTCACTATTTGCAAGAGTGAAATTTGTTGCACTTGGTCTAGTAGTTTTGATATATCATTTTTCATTTCTTCATCTTCTTCATGCATTTAGATATTTCTATTGGATTACTCGGTGTATCCATTTTTTTGTTTCGAGGCATTTTAGAACCAAATAATGATAAATATGCTTAAATATGCCATTTTATACACTTCAAATTGATTTTTCAAACAAAATTTTTGAAAAAAAAAAAAAAAAAACACAACCTTTTATTATTTTTAGGAGATTGATATTGAAACTTTTGTACCTATGTAATTTCTTCCTCCCAAGGTCTAACATTTTTTCCTAGGCTGTCCCTCTATGTCCTCTTTTCAACCCCACTTATTAGAATGATATTTTATTGTTCGAGGTAAAATTATTCCAAATCTCCCAAGATGACCTACTTATGGACTAATTAAGTAGAGTGAAAGTGCATGACATGACACACATCACTATTTCAATATTCGGCTCTCAAAATTGTACCCAAGAAACTACAACCTACGCAATTTCAATAACATCTTACAAAATCCAATTTGGATGTAGGAAACTAAATTTATGATGATTTCCCCCGAGAAAACTATTTGACATATAATTTTGTAGCATACAAAAACCTAACTTCCTTGAGTCATATCTCTGACAATGTAGATAACCAAGCTCTGAAATTATTCCATGATGTTCAAGAAGATTTCAGCTCAACATTGTAGAAATTTCAGCTTCAAAATCCTCTCATAAAATGAGTTATAGAAAAAATTCAAAGATGACCTTTTTGAAGTAGTGAAACCTAGGATCCATAGATTTGGTACCAAATTTAATGTAATTAGATGACAAAATAGATGAAAAAATAGATCAACGACTTGAAAATAATCCTATTTGAGGGGGAAACCTCCTTTTAGATCACATAAATGAACAATTCTTGGATGAATCAAATGAAAAGACTTCATAGGTTTATATAGGAGTCTAAAGGGTAAAAATATAACTAGAGCTTGCATAAGCATAATAATGTAAGGGCTTAACAATAGCAGTAGCTGGATTCTATGGGGAAGAACATTAATAATGTAGGGGTACACTAGTATTATATGAAGCTAGAGATTTTTTCCCATACGATGGTGTGAGTGGTTCACGAATTGATCAACGATGACAATAATTTGGGTTTTCTTAGGGTAAATACCAACCCGTCAGGTATGACACTCGATTCTGAGGAGTCATTTTCTCTAGTTGTGATTCGTTCTCTAAGGCCTCATGACAATTTTTGATTTAAAACAAGGGATTCATCTAATTTCTTAGGAGTACTATCATCATAGTTTTGGTTGGTATGCTTAAGTTTGTTATCTATAACTATTGTGCCCTACAAGATGAACAAAATACATACACTGTCAGGAAAAATATTAAGAGGAGGGGGTCAATCAGTATTTAAAAACTTGATTTAATTTTCTTATTCTAATTTATGTACACTATTATTCTGAAGTTAACCTGTGTATTTATGCGACTTTAATGCATACAACTAGAATATATCCAGTCAACTTAGTTTTCAATCATTTTTTTCTTGAGCTGGTATGTTAGGACTTATTAAAAATTAGATATATAGTGACCATGTGCAATAAGAACATAATAAATAATATCACATAAGAAACACATATGAACACCATGATTTTTAGGTGGAAACCAAATGTAGGGAAAAACCACTGTTGTTGTCATCTCTGTCTTGTTTTTATGATGATGAAATAAATATTATAGTGTTATATTGGCGCAAACTCATACAAGAACATAGGTACCCACCTACATAAGGCTACAACCTTCTCTCATTCTCGAACACCTTGGAAAGGAGCTCCAACACCCTGATTCAAAACATCACAACTTATAGGCCATGTTTCATCAAAGTTTCAGACTAGACCCACTACCATTATTTAAGCCCAACACGAAATATCAAAACTAAAGGAAATCACTATGAAAAATCATCCAATCATTGAATTGATTGAATAAACCAAAAACTGAACCAACTAAGACCCAAATTAGTCAATTTATTCTAAAAAAATCAAAGAATTTTGATCACTGTAACCAGAATACCAATACTGAACACAAAAAATACATCAACTCATTGTACCAACTGAAAAAACCGATCAATCAAATGTCAATATATATAAATATGCTACTTTACTTTAGAAAATCCACATGTATATATGAATTCCTTTCAACATACCTGCATATAGATCTCTAAAAATTGAACCCTGAAACATAATCATTGTCACTCTAAAACAAATATTCTGTTATACCCTGAACTGATGAATCACTCTAAATAATCACAAAACCATCACATATATTCAATCAAATACAACTAGTAGAATCGTTATTATTCAATCAATCAATTCAACTTTAATCATCACTATAATCTCATATCATCAAGAAATACTTCATTGAGAGACAAAAAAAACATAGTAAGACTGATTAGACTGATCACACATATTATTCAGCAAAACCCTCGCTTATATATGTGCTTTATGAAAACAACTCCTACGTGTATATGCACCCTTTAGGAATTAAACCTATGTATGGATCTGTATAAAATGCAGGATTGACACACGACTTAACAAAACTAAACAATTGTATGTACACTCCTCTTAGGTTATCAAACCCACGTATGCATGCACATTTCATGTTATCAAACTCACGTATATATATATATATATATATATATATATATATATATATATATATATATGCAATTATTGAATTATATATTCACTTCAAATTAAACCTTCATAACAAACCCATCTCACAACATACGCAATAAAACACGTGTCAAACATAATATTAGAGAACAAACCAATCCATTATCACTATAGTCATTTCATATCTATTGGATCTAATCCATCATGAAATTATCGATTTCATACTTAGTTTCAGATGAAACAATTCATTAAAAGAAAATTACATGCACACTTGCATCATATCTAACTATTCACAAAATATTCGTCACTTGCACACTTTAAGCACTTTGACCTTCATCTCCTCATATAGCTTAATGCTTACCCATACCACAGGTCAAAACCATACTAATGTTGATGGCATTCCTTGATGATATCAAATAAACATTACAACGCTCAATATTTTGGGCCAATAGCTTGGTAAAGACCCTTGATATCTCGAATACCATGGTGTAGAAAATGTACACGCATTTTATTTTTCATACTGTTATGGTCATATAATTTATAGGATCTGAAGGTGATTAAGTATTTTGTCTCAGTAATCTTATATTGTAAATAATTTTCAATATGCAAATGATTTCCAGAAAATATACATAAAATAAAAATGAAAAGAGGGTATATCTAAAACAAAAATATGAATAAAGAAGAGAAAGAAAGAAAAGTTAAAAAAGAATAAAAATGAAATCAGAACCCCAAAAAATAAAAAATAGAGAAAATAAAATTGAAAGTGTTGAAAATTAAAATGCCACTACTAATAGAGAGTTTCATTTATGTCAAATAAAATAAGGTTGTGTGCAGCTTTTTTAAAATGCCACAATCACTAGCTATTTGTTCAAACCATATAGCTTAATCATTGTTGAACAACTTTGAATTTTTATAAATTAGGTTAGAGAATAAATATTTTCCAAAGAGGCTAATCTTGGTAAATCAATAGTTAAGTAGAAAATGACATTCATTCAAATGTTTAATATGAATCAATAGGAGAAATAAGTGATAGAATAGAATATTATTTTCATAAAAAAATGAGAAATGGGTTTTCTAGTCTAAATGCACCCCTAAAAGAAATAAAAAATATTAGTTTAGCAAAATAATGTAAAATTGAAAGGGTAGGTATAATTTTTTTGGAATTTGATAGGATAAACATTGCTTATATTGTAAGTTTTTATTTCATTATGCATTTGGTGCATAAAGGGGTAAGTGACAAAAATCACTTTATCCTAAGTTTCAAAGTAT
This sequence comes from Pinus albicaulis, assembly GCA_034641835.2. NCBI lineage: Eukaryota > Viridiplantae > Streptophyta > Pinopsida > Pinales > Pinaceae > Pinus > Pinus albicaulis. The sequence continues at coordinate 622,237,100 of CM076584.1, read as the reverse complement.
CAGATGCATAAAGTGATATGTTTGATCTATTCACATCTTATCCTATGTTTTTGACCCAAACTTAAAAGTCACTGCCTGAAAAACTATCAAGTGATATGTTATTAAATAACATGCAGTCGTCTGCGATCCGATCTACCTTCTCCCCTATCAACGGTCCTCATTATCCTTCAACCCCGCTATCCATCCTAGCTTTACCGATGGGGGGGAGGGGGTTCTAAATAATCATTTTCTCTACCGAGACCCACTACCATGTGGCCTCCTCTCTACTCTTCGCACCTCATCCCTGCCTAAATCACTAACCACCTAGTAACCCCTTGAAAATCACTTTCCCCCCGTTTCAAATACCGCGGTCACTACCTGTTACCTACACAATTACTATCGAGCCACATTGTTGATCCATTCCCAACAAAATCACATTCTGTTGTGTGTTATTCATTGACATTTAATTAAAACTGGATTATCGTTAACTCTACAAACCCTCACCATTTACAATGGAAATAAGCTGTTGCTATAAAAGCCCTGAAATTTCATCCTTTTCAACCTTTACTGTGCTATTAACTCTACAAATATAAATTTTTTACAAGTGTGCATGTCTTTATTAGTTGATATGTCTGCAACCAAGCAACAACAACTTACCTTTTCTTCTTCAAACCAACCATACAATTTATGCGCGATCCCAATAACCCTGTTGATCCTAATTCTAGTTGAAATTATCCAAAATTGATCAATTATGCCTCCTAAAAAGAAGAACTAGGAGGAACCTCTCAATCCATTGGTCCACCCTCCCATATACTTAAATCATGTTCCTTTAGCAGATAAGGATTATCAAAATTAATGAAACATAGTGTGAGTTTAAGTTATTTGAGATGTATTTCTGGTTGGACGAAAAATTCAATGATAAATGAGATGATATTGGACTCTGGGAGTCCAATCTTCCCTCACACCTTCCATGCCCTAGAACTTATCAGAAATTACCAAGCCTATTACATCCCTAATCAAAGAGTTATCATTTCCCCTACTGGTGAAATTCTTTTCACCATCACTACCTAGTCAATTTACTAAATGATGCAAGCTCCCTTTGAGGAAAATACCACCCCTTTCTCCTTATAAGGCCACAATGAATTGTACCAAAATATTGGTTTTTCTAAAAGAGCTAAAATATTTTACATATTTCTACCTAAAAACACATTGTAGGAAGCTAAGTAGCAGCTAGTATCACCATCAATATCAGAGACTCGTGTCCCACAGGAAAAAATACTGAAAAGGAAAAGAGAAGAAGAGTCACCTTTAGTGAGTGATAGTGCAAGTAGGTAATTTAAGATAATGTACAGAAAAATAACAAAGATGAATCCTAAAGTTGACACAGATAAAAAATTAGAGAAAAAAGTTGTTATGGTCAATAAATAAACACCTTCATATTCTCAAGTAGGTGGCCAATCTACTACTTCTCCCATAAATTCTTCAATATATCATGACCAAAAGAAAGCTATTAAAAAAACTAAGGTGGTCCAAGGTGAGAACGAGAAGAAAATTTTTGGCAGGGAGATAAATCTAAAAAATTAAATTCTTAAGAACAACACCTATGCCAAATTCTGGAAGCAGACTTCCAGTTCTCAAAGAAAGTTGCTATCACTATTTGATTTAGAGAAGGTTAAGATGCAGATTGCATTCCTTGAGGCCCAAATTCCATAGCCAAAGTCAGCATCTGACTACAAGAAGACAATCTTTGAATTTTACATAAAGGATATCCATTCCATTGATAAAATGGGCATGCACAAGAAGATAGGTGAAATAATTTCTTCAACTCTCACTAATACTGCCATGAATCTTTCCAAATTGTAGGTGTCCTTGTCAAATATCCTGTCACAGTTGAAAATGGAGAATATTCCTTCTCTTAGTAAGGATACAAGGATTAAATCCTTAAAAGATTTACTTGTCAATATAGGATATGATCCCTCAAATATGAAGGCTCCAAAGGATATAATTAACAAGAAGAATGTTGACATAGTAGCATTGAGAAAGCAACTGAAGTTGTTAGCTAGTGAAGGTCCTCTGACAAAATATATTAAGGAGAGAGAAACCCAAAAGACTGACATGATGAAGCTCATCATGGATAAAAATGCACAAATTAGAAAAATGGAGATTGAGATGGAAAATATGATCATAGAAAAAGATCGGACTGTAATTCTCTCCATGGTTCCATTGAATGTTGTTCCTCCTATATTTATTCCTACAACTACAACTTCTACTCCACAGACTACACAAACAATATTTGGTACTCAGAAGTTGACTAAGGAAGTTGAAAATATTTCCATCCAAGTAGAAGAGATTAAGAAACTGCAGGACTAGGTTAAAGTGTTACAAGACTAGAGGATAAGGGGTGAAGCTTCTCATTTAGAAAAAGCACAAAGACCTCAGAAGTTGATTGTCATTTAAATTTTACATAAGTAAAAAAGATAATAAAAAATAGGAAAAACCTTGGCCCAAGCCAAGGAAATCATCTCGATATCCATCATGAACTCCATTGTTGCAATATGGTCCAAATTATCTTTGAACAGAAGGAGTTACTAAAAAGAGCAACTGATGTTATAATAGAGATAAAGCAAGAGCTAGGAAAAATGCCTACAACAACAAAAAAAATCATCAAGTTCCTAAACTCTAAAAACATATATGAATTGGATGATTTTGGAGTAGATGATAGGACATAAAATATTCTGGAAGTGAAGAGGTTTCTTACTAAGAAGAATCTAGTTGTTCAACTAGAAGAAAAGTGCTACAATCTAGAGATAGTTGTTAACGGATTCTTTAGGAGAATTGAGCCTTTAAAATAGAAGGGTTTTCCTTCTTTGTTTGTGATGAATGATAAGTTAATTTCTTATGAATATTATTCCAGGAAACTAAAGGAGATAGCCAAGGAAAAATCCAAATTTGCAAGCATCAAATCCAGCATGACAGGAAACGCATTTTTGGAAGCTATGGGTATTGATTCCTTCATCCAACATGAACTAAATCATATTTTTTTTGTGAAAATAACTTTTTATAGATACACATAAGTTGATGAGATTTACTATAAGGTAACTAAGTTTACCATCCCAGATGAAGATAGTTTGGATAAGCTCTACAAGTTACAAAATTGAATAGTAATTCGGAGAAAGTCAGGACATGTCAACCCATCTTCCAACACATCATCCAGCACAACACATGAATAGGCCTATTCAACACATGTTTCCTCCAAAACAGTGCCAGCATTTGAGATCATTGTCCACCTAGCCTATTGTTTTGTAATATTTCAATTTTATTGCTTGAGATAGTTCCAATAATACATTGTCGGATGAGACAACGATTTTGTAAATATTTTTGTAAATTAGTATAAATAATTCACTATTTGAAGTATTCAGAGTTGATTGTTGAATATAATTTTTGCTAAGCATTTTAACTTCCAAGTTGTTAGAAGCATCAATAATACAAGGACATTTTCACAGGATTCATGTGGTGTACTCACTAGTGATATTTTTTCTTCTGTAAATGTGTTACTCATTGTTTTCCCTTTTGTATTTATAAAAATCTTAATTCCATAAAAAAAATTGTAATGAATAGGATATGTTACATAGAGCACCCTATTCTGGCTATTTTCAATTTACATGTTTTCTACTAAGGTCAAATTGAAGAATACTTCATTGTTGTTCAATTTCTATCGAATTCTACGTTTATTCTATTTTCATAATCCACTTAAAATCGTAAAAGATCCAGTTAATGCAACCTAGCTTTCCCTGTGAGACTCCTTCAGAAATTGATACAGATCTAGTTAAATCTTTAGAATCCATCGGTCAATGTAAATATAGCAATTTAATCGACCAAAAAATCCAAATCAAACAAACAATCAGTATTGTAATAACTAGGCTAAAATTGGCATAAAACATAGCTAAATTTTATCGAGAGATCCCTCTCTAAAGATGGTAGAGCTAGATCCCAGCTTCCAAAGTGGTTTTGATGTTTTCCTCTATTTTTATTCTCACAATATCATAAATTACAAAACCATAACATAGCGGGGACCATACTCGGGACAAATTGAAAATATTTTAATTTTCTTCGAATTCATAACCTTTGTTAAAAAAGTGTATGATAGGAATATTTCGAGAGATTGTTTCCTTTTATTTTTTGTATATAATAAGTTTGTGTGTTCCTTAGATTTTAATTATGGCTCCCAAAAGGGCTTGCACTAGATCTCATCCTGATCCAAAGCCCGCAGTTATTATTGATGATCCTGGAAAACTTCTGAGAAGAGAAAGTATAACAGAGAGCCAAGGAAGTAGCAGTCCTCCGCATAGAGTAGATTCTCTCCCATAATATTTTGTTACCCTACAAGACATTGGATTTGACTTACCTTTTGAACATTGGTAGACCAAGCTACATTAACACGTCATTATTTTAACATACAGTCTGTCCAACCTGATATTGACCTTCAAATTATTCAAGATTTTGATAAATTTCAAGGTTAATTTTCAGGTCTTTCCCTTTCTGTTCATTAAGAATAATTCCAACAATATGTTGAACTCTCTGTTATGTGGAATTATGAATTATGGATAAAACACATTCCCTAAATGTGTGTAATGCAATTATAACAACCAATCAAAGACTTTGCAGATACTTTTCCTAATAGTAAATAGACACACATAATAGATTAAGGAATTTACTTGGAGTCCAAGCACTTCATATTCTCCTTCTGTCGCTCTTGCTATAGCTTCCAATCCAAGCTTGATCGCTAGACTAGTTCCTGCAAACAAAAACACTAAACAACAAAGATGTTGCAATATACAAATGGTTATTCATGTTAATTAGTTAAATCAATGAAACATGAAACACATACATCAAATAAGAATCTGTAATGTGAAAGACAGAAACTTAAACAGATACATATGTGGAAAAGTAAGCAACAATCTTTATTAATGGATAGAAGGGGAGGTTACAACCAGCGATTGATTTGATGTCACCAACTCCAGCATCATCCCAGCCTCATCACAATGAACATCTCTCTGGTATCATATCATTCAAATCAAACCCTCAATTGAGATTCCAACAACATTTCTCTACCAAATTTCTTCCTTCTCAAGCACTAGGATCTGTGCTCAATTTATAGATGAGATGAAGGTAGTTTCACAATCAGTGAATTTATAATAATAGGCAAGACATGTTTCCTATCTCATAGGTATTGAATGGGCACATGGATTCAAATTTTGACACATATGCACTCTTCTAGAAGGCACTGGCCATGTGGAGATTTTAGAACAATGAGAATTTCATTCCCAATTGACCAACGTACCTTGAATTTCAAGAAGTGCTTTGAAGAGCACCATTAAGTGGAGGTAGCTACATATTAAAAGTAGTTAGATGCTTGAGAGACTGCATTGGTGAGCTCATAGATGATACAACATGTACTCAAAATCTTGGAAAACTTGAAATGTAAGTCATGGATGATTTTTTCTTGTTCTTTGTCTTAGGGAAAGTAGAAACTGAAATGATAGAGGATGATCGACCCTATTCATTGGTTTTGGGGATGATGACTAGTTTAACCAAGTCATGGGAATGGTGCCCAAATTGAACTATAAAATTTACCCCCTAAAGCATGAAGTCAAAATAATAATAACAATATTTCTTGAATTATATGATTTACACTGTGATGGGCTGGAGCTAAAGCGGAGTGGTGACCTGCATCAATATTTCAATACATTTCATCATGATATATCCTCTTGATCACGAATTTCTAAGGGAAGGCATTCCCATGCTCAGCACATAAACTATCTAATAACATGTACATAGTTCAGAAAGTCATCTACATTGGAATGCTTCCCAATATACACATGCCTACAGATATAGGCCCATGTTTGGATGACAATCTGTATGTAAGGTCACCATACATATGATGTACACAACAATCCTGAAATCACAGCCTGGATGAGTGAAACTAGGTCCAGCGTGTTCTTATCTCATTCACTCGATTTTTCGAGTACAATTCTAGCCATGCGAATATATGATTTTTAGTCAAATACGGTAATACATCGTTTGATTACCAGCCAATGATGTGAGCTATTCACAAATGGGAGAGATCCACCATTAATGTCAATGGCCCTCAAGGTACTGCAGTACATTCCGTAAGGCATGAATAAATGATTTGATGTCGAATGCCAAACAAAATATTTAAGTAAAAAATTTGGAAGCGAGGATCTTGTCAATGCTGTAACAAGCCTCATGGTACTGGAAGATGATTTTTCTAAGTAAACTTCCTAGATGATGATTTGACATCGACATGAAGTCACTTTATTGCAAAACGGGAGCTACTAATTTTGGAGACAATGTATGACTTGATATGGCAATGTTTAGGGATGACTGTCATGAGAATAAAGGTTTATGAGTATTGCAAAAGGATTAGTACTCACTAGATGACTTTTCTTCAACATATCGGCGACACTAAGATGAGTTGGCAACATTGACCCAAAATTGAAGTGAAGGTATGATGGACCATAGGTATGAATGAACCGTCAAGAAGATTACCCAACCCAAACAATCACAATGATGGAGTGAAGTGTCACATTCAAGAGCGACCTGCTACCGTAAAAAGTTCTGTTCACTTTCCAAAATTTTCCCCAGTCATTTGTTGACCAGTACTTCTTTATTTTTTAACAATATTGAGGAGGAAAACATATCCTTGATATATAATTCAACCCTTTGTGCGAATAATGTATCACTATTTAATAATTTAAGGACTCTAGTGATGAATGAAACTCGAGTCTTTCCATTATCGACAAGCCCGTCGCTATTTTATCTTTTATTGAGCCTAATGATAGTGACAACTCGATCCATTTTCATATTTAGAGAGCTTGAAAAATAGGACAAAAGAAAAATCCATAACTACATTTTTGCAAAGTTGTCACTCAGACCTGAAAAAGTGAAAAATAATATCTGAGAGAGCCTCCTAGCTATTTTTGACTAAGGCATTCATTTTTCGTAAATAATCTATCTCTGTCCAAAAAAAAGTTAAACTTATACTAAGTAGATATTAATTCATTTACTTTTATGAGCTCTAAAATACAAGTGCTCGGCAATATTTTATCATTATTGGCATCTGAAAAGAGCTAAAAGAAGACTCCAGTGGCTCCTTTTTCGATGTTATCAAAGCTTGAAAAATAGATTAAAGTGTGCTTCAAATCCTTTTCAGTTTTAACAAAGCTCAAAAAATAAGGATAAAAGTATGCTTTGTGGTCAAATCATTCTTAAAATAAATCTGCATGACTAATCTATTCATCAGTTGAAAACCCTGTTCAGAACAACATCAAATGCATTAAAAATACTTGTTTCATGATAAAAATATAATAAAACCATAGTCACAACAATAAATATGATTTTCAAATAATCAAATTACTAATTAAAAGAGTTTTAACCTTCGTTTTTACCGTTTGAAAGTTACCATTTTCATTTTTGAGCTTTGAACCTGTTTTTTCTCCCGAACTTCAGCCATTGATTGTGACCAATTTCGTGGATGGTTTTCATCGCCGTTTGATCCAGGTTGGTGCCATAAGCCCTCTCTTTATTTTAGTAATCAATTCATTTCGTTTCATTGCAATTTTTTATGGATTTGGGCCCCTTACAGTAAATTCTTTTTCCAAAAAGAGCAACACACCATTGAGCATCCAAAAATGTGTTATGGAGCACCTAAATTGAACCCTAGGTGCATATGCAATGCACTGTCCCTTGCTCAAGAATGTGTTGGGAACAATTCTCATTTTTTATTATTTCAATGTACCCAAAATTTTCCTAATTGTTTACATGAAAATGAGTCTATTGAGTCTTATGGTTATGTTTCAGGATTCCATTGGACTAGAATGACGATTACTTGGAGATAAAGAGAGCATAAAAAAAGAAATATGATTTCCCTAAATTATATGGGTACAATAAGAGCCCTAAGAAATTGTGGCTTGTTAAAGTACCTCCTCTTGTCAGTGACGAGGCAAAAAATAGAACCCTTGGATTTCTTAGTTTGATCATGGGATCCAGCTATTGAGGCATGTCACATTAGGAACAAAGTGGTTCCTATTACAGTGGAGGATGCATACTTTCTGACAAGATTTTTGAGGAGAGGCTTGCCTGTTTCCCTTTCAGGGTCTCCTCTTGGAGGAGATACTGTGAGAGATTATGTTTTTAAATATTGCTATCCAGGTGCAGAGCCCAGCAAGGATGGGAAAATAAACATCTCTGACATTCGATATTTTCCTTTGAGCACCATTCTCTTCATGATCGCAAAACTTGTTGGAACTGTTACACTACATGTAGTGAATAGATCATATATGCAGTATGTGCTAGAGTGCATGCAGCCAATAGTTTTCAACTGGTTTGAAGCTGTAATTTCTCAAATAAAAGAACAACTAAACAAGGAAAAAGGAGGAAGGAAGAAAAAATTCAGTTATGGTTTGATCCGCATTTAATTTTCCTTAGAGCGAATTCCACTACTATAGCCACATCATGTGACATTGGGTGTGTATAAACCTATAGATCTGAGGATGCAAAGGTGGGTGGAACTAATGGCTAGGCATGAAGGAAATCGTCCACTTTCTTCTCAACTCTATTCTTTTCCTAGTTTAGGTGACAGGTTGTCGCCATCGATGAGTATGCATATATAGGCATTGATTTTCAAGGAGATCCAGACTTTGCTTTACCAAAAGGAGCTCAGTGAGGTGCAATAGGTAAGAATGTTTTGACCATGATTTTTTTATTTTTCTAATTTTTATAAAATGTTTTTGTATTTGGATTTTTTCCCAAGACTAAAATAAAGTTTTAATATAATGTAGATGTTGGTCGAGTTCAACCAGTTGAGGAACCAGAGCATGGAGTGAATGAGCTAGCAGAGAGGGTTGTCGAGAGAGCAGTCCTTTAGGATATAGACATGGTTGAGACTCTATCTGAGCTTCGGCATCACATAGAGGGGTTGACCTTCATGATTCTAGATTGCTAGATCCAAGAGTTACCCATGCGACTGCAACGCCACACTATAGGCGTTCCTAACTGTTGGATGCGGTTACTGCATAGGATAGCTAGATTGATAGCATGTTAACATGAGCAACACTACTTTAATTTTGACATTTTGCATACATTTTGAGGTCAGATGACCAGTGTGTCTTGGGCACAAATTTTTGTAAAAACCTATAACTATCTATCTATTTGATTTTAGTGTTTTCCTATTTTTATTGAAATCCTATTTAATTATGTGAATGTGTCTTTACATGTGTTGCAAATGTCTGTCTAAAACATGATTAGCTAAAGAATCTGTCAATGTGTTCAAGTTTCTAGAAATGTGTTGATATTGAATAAAATCAATGTGTCTTTCCAAAAGTCGAACTCTTATGAACAAACAATTTTGTGTTGGATTTCTAATAGCATAAACACTAGTAAGGTGTAATACCACAAGTTGTGAGTCTAACCTTATAATGATGTGGTCAGTACCAAATAAAATTGCATAAGAGAGAAGTTTGATCAATGCGCTATACTCGAGGATATTTTTTGTTGATATACCGATACAAATCCCTTGAAAACTCACTATCTCGTTGTTCGGAGAAAAAATGGCCCACACTGCAAAGGATAGATTCTACGTACTACGACTAGCACTGTCAGCATATCCAACAAATGGTTCCAAAGAATCAGACATTTGCAATGCAATGTAAATCAGATTACTAACGTCAAGAAAACTCTAAAAAACAAACTAAGATAGTGAATGAAAATCAATGACATATATATACAATATAATACAAAAAATTAATACGATCATGATTAAGCATGGTAACGTTTCAGATACAACCCATTTCAGGCCTGCGCCAATGAAATCCCGTCGTAATCAACTAACTCGTAGGTGCCCTTAGGAAGAACTCTTTTGACAATATAGCAGCCATGCCATAATGGGTCAAATTTCCCTGTACTTATTACATCACCTTCTTGATCATAAATAAGGACGAAGTCACCCTCTGAAAAAATGTGAGGCTGGAAACTTTTGTCTCATTGCACCTTTATACGTCTCTTATGTGTTTCTTTGTTCAATTGGGCTTCACGATGCCTTTCATCAAGATGGATGAGGTTAAAAAGATGCACTTCTTCTTATGAGGTGTTAAGTAACAACTCGACTGTGAGTTTTAACGATGGTATTTCACACTGGATTGGTAAGATAACTTCTATACCATACACCAATTGAAAGGGGGTAAATCAGGTTACGTTTCTCACCGAGGTTCAATATGCCCAAAAGGCCATGTATAGGATCAAATGCCAGATTCTTTTACAAACTCCCATCATTCGTTGAAGCATACATTTAAGAATCTTGTTTATAGCCTCAACTTGTCCATTTTGTTCTGTATAGTAAGGAGTAGAATTATCATGTGACAATCCTAACTTGGAAGTCAATTCAGTCATCATAAGGTTGCGAAAATGCTTCCCATGATCTGTAACCATAACCTGTAGGACACCAAATTGTCCAATAACATTATTAAAGAAAAAAAAATGTAGTTGTTTTTCCCGTGCTATTTAATGTAGGCATCACTTTGGCCCGTTTGGTAAAGTATTCTAGTGTGAAAATAATATACCCATGCCCCTCGGAGGAATGAAGGTTACAGGTCCTGAAGTCAATATCCCATTTCAAAAATCGTCCTACACAGACAACATGATGCATTGGTGCTAGCAGTTTGCAGATTTTACAATCAAACAACTGGCACGCATGACAACATCTGACCGTGAGAATGTAGTCACGAAATATGGTAGGCCATAAGTAACTAACGCAGAGTATCTTTTTCATAGTAGTGTATCTAGACAAGTGTCCCCCACAAGCCCCAACATGACAATCATTTAAAACCTTTTGAGCCTCCTCATGAGTGAGGCACCTTCTTAAAATTGTATCGACACCACGATGCTAAAGTGTATCGCCGATGACCAGATAATTTTTGGCCTGGTATCTAATACGTCGTTGGTCAGAGCGAGAGGTATCAGGTCAAAAATTATGGGTCTCGAGATAAATGATAAAATCCCCATACCAAGGATCAGATGATCCGATTAGAAATAGAGTCTCGTCAGGAATTGATGGTTCCGACATAGTAACTATACTATGAGAGGGAAGTTCATGGAGAAGCTCAGCCAAAACTAAAGACTTATTTGACTTGGATTTGATGCATGGGAAATTTCAGGGCCTAATATTTGCATGTGGGATAATATTCCATGTTTTTTCCAAAAAAAATATTCGCCAATTTCCATTTTTCTGAAAATTAGTTCACCCAAATTTTATAGTATAAAATTATTTTACCTTAAAACTCACCAATATAATATATTGTATAGTATCAAATAATTAAAAATCTGAACATTTTTACAAAATTATCATCAAACATTTTAAAATTTGAATATTAGGGACTAGTAAAAGTTGCCAAAGTTTCTAAACTTTAAGATAAACTTCCACCCTTAAAATTTTCACTAATTTGATGAATTGCAAATCAAATTTCTACAAAATGAAAATCCATTTTGAATAATTTCCCATGATAAATTGACATGATAATATATAAATCATGGGGTTGCAATCCGAAATGAAAATGGTCTTCCGGAACAGGATATAGTGGCAAAATCTTTGGACAACTTGAACAGCTGCCAAGGAAAGATTTTCTAGGTACGAATACTTCACTTCCATATCATTCAGATTATGACTCAAATAATAGATCATATTTTCTATCCCATTTTCTACTTGGATCAATACCATAGCAATGGGAATATCAACTGCGACGATATATAAGAAATAATCACATTGATAATTGGGGGTTACGTTAATGACGACCGGACAAGAGTATCCTTGACATCATCAAAAGAAGCTTGCGCAACTTGGTCCCAATGGAAGGAAATCCCATTTTTCAAGGGCCGAGTAAATCCTTTAGCCTTTTCAACGTAGTTGGGTATGAACCTCCTTAGGAAGTTAGCCTTTCCTTGAATTTTTTGTATCTGAAGTAAATTTGATGGCACAGGAAAATCAAGAATGGCCAGGACCTTCAATGGGTTGATTCGAATTCCTTTTTTTGAGATGAAAAATCCAAGAAAAAAACCAAAACCAACACAAAACACACATTTATGTGGATTGAGGTGTTTTTTGTAGTGTCGATAGCGTAAAATATGGCTCTCAAATGCATCGGGTGATCAATCCGATTTCGTGAATGCGCGGGTAAATTTTCTAGATAGGGTTGAACAATGTGCTTCATGTCATTGAAAGCATAATCCATTGCTCTATGAAAATTAGCCCCAACGTTCTTTAAACCAGACGGTCATTTCTGATATGTGAATGTTCCCCAAGGACAGATGAATCCTGTCTTATATTGATCCTCTTGGCAGATATTGTTTTGATTGCAGATGGAAAATCCATCCATGAACGAAAAGATTTTGCGTCTAGCACAATCGTCATTAATATGGTCAATAAAGGGAGTAGGATAGTTTTCTTTTCGACAAGAAATATTGACATCCTGATAATTGACACACACTCTAATGGTTCCTTGTTCTTTCATGACAAGAACGATGTTGGAAACCTAGTCAGTTAGCGGAACAAGGTAAATGAAACCAACACGCAAAATTTTCTAAAATTATGCTTTAATGGTAGCGGCCTTCTTCAGATGAACAAGACAAATGCATTGATGTACCAGCTTGACATCAGGATACGTATTAATAGTGTGTTCAATGATACTAGTATCTATGCCTGACATTTCCTCATAAGTTCAAGCAAATACATCATGGAATTCACGAAATAGAGAGCGATATGTTTCGAGTTCTGATGGAGAACAAGATACGCGGACATTAATATTTTCTACAACACAAGGTTTGGTCGAAATATCGATAGAAATGGTTTCTTCAATATTTGAAAAATTTCACTCGTGTAATATCCCAAAATTGGGACTGCCAACAACACATGTCTGGAAAATGCATTTTTCAAAAATGTATGCTACAACAATCAAAATCAACCCTTGGATTCCTTAGATCTGACAATATAAGTTATAAATCCAATATGAAATTAGAAACAAATCATTCTAGGTGAGGTAAACAGGTCTCCCACACCTAATATGGCTTGAAAAAATGCCCGAGGAAGGAACTGCAGCAATACAAAACAACATTGCTTAGAAAATAACACAATTAAACAGAGTAAGAGAAGGAGGCCAATATGGAGGCTCCATAATCACTCATACATCATCAAATCAGATCTATAATGTGGCCCATACAATGTACAAGATAAAATGGAAGACTTTTGTGAAGGAAATCCTCAAAAAGAGGTGCTACAACACATGTATTTACTACAAAAAGGCTTGAGAGCATTATTTTATAGAGTATACTACAGCAGTAGATTACAACTTAGATCTAGAGAAAAATAATGCATGAAAATTCAGATCTATGACATATATATACACTATAATGTGTCTACTTTAGATTCCCCATGGGGATTTCAGCAAACCATTAAGCGCATGGAGTAGATATAAGATTCTCTGCAGCAGATCTGCAGATATATTCAAGATTTTTGAAGCATATACAAGAGTATTCAGATCAGATCTGAATATGACATGGGTAAGAACAGAAATTCATGGATCACCACAATTAAGGGCAGATTCCCAACACTAGAGATCACTCCTCAATAGTTGCTAAAACATCCTGCAACTTTCCTCTTTGCAGATAACGCAGTCCTAGAAGATAAACTGTGTTGTAGACTTGAAGAGCAGATGGGCCTGATGCCAATATGTAGATCTGAAGCTCCAATAAGCTAATACACTCTTTTCAATGGAGTAGAATACTCTCCCACTTAAAAGAGGCACTAGGATGGCCTAGATCTGACCACATCTAGCCTCCACTTGCTGCAGCTTACAAGGAAAACCAAACCCTCAACAGGATCTATGTTGTAGTTGGAAGATGAAGCTTGGCCAAATGCCTGATAGTGGACAAGATGTACAAGACTCCTCCAAGAGCTACTCGATGGAAGAGGTGGGATTCCTGATAAGGAACACCCAGTGCTAAACAACACTATTCTCAGCTAAATAGCAAGAGAATGATATATGTATAAACATAAAATATATTCGAAAAATATCATATCATGAAAAATCTTCTTCTGATGTCCTCCTCTTCCTTGTATAAGATGAAAGTCCTACCAAACCCTAAACCATCTCAATGATTTAGCTCCTTTCACATGTGTAGCCTCCAACTAAAACTGTGTTGTTCATCTAGGAGATTCACTGTATCTAGACATCACTGTTGATATGGTCCTGGTTGACTTGGTCAAATGATCCAGCCTCTTTCACACGTAAGTGCTCTTCTGTAAAAATCCTAGATTTAGCTTTGTTCACATGTGGAATTTATTTATTTTGTTGTTTAGGAGTTTTATTGGTCCTCCTTTACAATTTTATTCATGGAATAGAAAAATGAAACAAAATTGTATATTCCCATTAGCTTGGGCCAATTTGGAATATTATAGCTCAGAATCAATTGCATTAATAGGAAAATATTTTGAAAAGAAATTTTTGATCGATAGGTGATATAGTTCACTAAGGTTATTTTCTCCATAATCAGGAAGATGGGAATGATGATGATAATCTTCTCATGGTTCTCCTTCTAACATCATGGTTTCCAAAATATTCTCATCTGTCAAGAACATTAAGGAAAAAGGATAACATGGTGTACCAAAATCTAAGGAATGATCAACCCAAACAATAGGCAACGCTGATTTTGGATTCGCCGCCCAAGCTAGATAGATCGATTGCTATGCTAGCTCAATAGGGATGGGCGGCAGAAACTCATCCAACGTAAAAATTTCAGAATCACCCGTACTCTTCCTTAAGCCAGATGGAGTGGAAGAGATCATGTAGCAGGTCTATATGCTTCCAATTTCTAATGACGTTGTAGGCGACGGTAATGCGAAAGTTCCCATAAGAGTGGAATCCTTTAAGAGTCCTACACCAATGTTCTGAAGTGCAAGTTGGGGTGCATGAACGAACGGAACACTTCCAGTTACCTATGAAGTGGAGGCAAAGAAGGATAGTTGATTAATGAATGTGATAACACCTTTATGTGGAAAGGTGATCATTCTAAAATATGTAGAAACAACTGTAGTCATAGCATATATCCATGGTCTTCCTAGTAGAATATAGTATTCAAGGGGTCTGTCAACGAGCTCAATGTGAATATTCACTATTTTCCCCCCTAGTTCAACATACAGGTTATTAATAAAACCACAAGTCTTATATGTACGTATGTCGAAAGGCTTCAACATCGTTTGTGATTGAGATAATTGTGGCGAGAAAAGTGAATTCCAACAGTTTAGATATATAATGCACATAGATGCTCCCTCATATATAATAGTACTATGAACAACGTGATTGAGAACATTTAATTGTATGGAGAATTCCAATTCTGCTGGTAATTTTGACACATAGCCCGTATGATTAAACACTACGAGATTAGAATTAACCGGATCAATTCCACCAATAGCCAATAATAAACCCTAATTTTGGGAGTGACAATTTTGTAATACCTCAAGATCTAACATAGTTGAAGGGGATTGAGCCAAATCTTAAACTATATTATCATTTTTAGCAACTCTTTCTCAAGGATTATATTTCGATTTATGAACGATTCCCTTCGGTGGCTTAATTGTCAATTCAGGAATGACAGTAGGCGGTACTGATTCCATAGATGGATTCGTGGTTGAGGTAGTACGTTGATCAGTGGCCTGAATACCATAATATTTATTATGCATTGACACCAAAATATTTGTTTATGGCTTTGTGATAGATAACATAAGCACTTGGGAATGAGAAGCTGGATCTGTGACATCCAAATTTGTGTCTGGATTCGGAAATGGATGTTTCAACACAACTGACGCATGTGAAGTCTTAACCATTTTTGAAACTTTAGTGCAGTGAGGAAAATCCTTAACAAAGTGTTCCTCATTACAGATTATGCATGGATAACAAGGCTTCCTATTTCCAGATGATATTTCCTATGGGTTAGAAGTTTTCTTTTTCTCTGATTTCCCTTTTTTCATACTTTTGGGTTGCTTATCACTTTTTCCTTTTTCAAATGACACGAAATTTATTTTTGAGGAAGGTGTAGGATCATATGGAGTAGTATGATGTGTGCTTGCAATAACAATCATACTGTCTCATGCAAGAGATTCCTTTAATGAAGGAGGAACAATAAAATTATATCTTGGCACATTAGGAATCGTTTCATAGAGCGTGCGAGACTGAGTATAAATCAAGTCTAAATATTGGGCATGAGTAATGACTTGCTCTTCACTGACAACGCCGCCCTTAGCCAAATTCTCAGTTATGGATGGTAACAGGGACTTCATGAACCACTCAGCAAGAGGTTGATCAGGAACAAATTTCTTAACCATTCTACGATGATGATGACACTCATGAATATGATCAGAAATGTGAGTAGCATTAGTCAGTTTAAAATTAGTCAAGAGTTACGATCCATTTTCATATATTATGGGTAACTGAAAGTGATTCAAAAAGACAGTAGCTAGGGTAGTGAAATTATCAAAAGAAGTTGTATGTAATTCAATGTACCATTTTTCAGCCGAACCAATGAGCGTACGTTGGAAAATACGTATCTGAACAGAGTCATCATTCAGGGAGTTTGATGAACACCACAAATGATAAGTCATAACATGAGTCGACAGGTCTTCCCTAGGGTTTACATTAAACTTAACAATATCCAAGGGTAATTTATGGGGTATCATCGACCACCAAGGAGCATAGTTGATTGGATCATTACTGAGTCAGTTTAAGTCTGGTAACTCTAAAGTTGCAACAAAGGGCAACTATCGATTAAGGTTAGGTTGAGTATAGCCATGGTATGATGGAATTTCTTGAGCAACAAGCCTTTGAGCACCAAAATAAGGAATATGTTGCTGGTAAACCAGATAAGGGTTGTTTTGATAAGCAAATGCTTGAGGATTATGTTGACCAAAACTTGGATATGATACTTGTTGAAATGAAGGTTGAGGCATTTTCACTTGTGGCTTCCAAGGAGTCTATCCAACAATGTTATAACCCAAATTAGGATAACTTGGATTTGGTTGAGGATATTTATAACGTGGTTGTGGCTGTGACATACCATAATATGGTAATCTAGCTTGTGAATAAATGATTCCAGGTATAGGTTGATGTTGTAAATTAGCCGAAGGAGTTGGAGTCTGCGGGCCCAATAATTGAGGGTATTTAGTTGAAGGACCCGCATGAAATGGTTGTTGTAAAAAATTTTGAGTCTATATCAAGGGTAAATATGTATTAACAAGTGGAATTGATGTTGGTGCAACATGTTAAACCGGTTGATATGAGTGTAGAACCGTTTGTGGTTTGATAGGCAGAGTGGGCTGCCATTGACAAACATCCATTTCAACATTATTTTGACCAAAAAAAGGATGGATTACTGTCAAAGTGGATGACCAAAAGGTGCCCCCTAGCATGAGGAGGATAATAAGACAGAAAATATTGTTCTCTAAATGTAGGGAGTCTAGCTTATATGATACTGGATGGAATAGACCTAGAAGGACCAGATTTATATTGCTCTGATGGTGTATATAACGGATAAAGCCATTCAATACTCACTATAGGTTTACCAATTATAATAGTAGATGATGACATTGGTGAATTCCATGTGTTAGAAGATGCACCAAAGAAAATTACAGATAAATATTTATAGCCTGAAGGGACCAAAGTTCCACCATGAAAATAAGAGTCTAGTGAAGTTGTGAACATAGACGGTATAGTAAGAGCAAGTGTTGACACAATTAGAACAGATGGTCCAACCGAAGATGTTGGTTTAGGCATGGTTACTTGATCAAATGTATACCCTTTTGTATCGACGGGAATTTGAATAGGAACAAAATCGACAAAAGGAGAGGATGGTGATTGAGGAAGAGACTCGTACAGGTAAAGATCCTCCCCAAAATGGGTTGGAGTTAAAGGAGTTTTGTCTTGTGGGATTTCTTAAATCAAAATTAAACCAAGTGGAAGGATTTTTCCGTCAGACCCAAAGTATATTTAGGCAGCTGATTGCGTGATATGGCTGACTCAATAGCTACAATAGAGTGTGGGGTGACCGATACAGAACAAATTTTGGTTGTTCGACTTTGGGATGTAGATTTTCTGGGAAAAAAGAGATAGGATCTAGATTAACTTCCACTTGAAAAATGTCGGGTTCAGGAGGTATGGTCTCACTTATGGGATGGATCGTGACCACGGGTAGCAATGAGGACTCTGTCTCAACAACAATAGACAAACTAGGATTTGTAGAAACAACTTGTGCCAACTCTGGTATATGGGAACATGATGATTCACCATAGGTACTGATGGTATTGGTTTCGGTAGAGCGATGTCACCTTCGCCACACAGAAGTGGCTTCTGGTTGTAAAGATGCTTTCAATGCAAGTCTATGTGAATGACGGGGAAAGGGATTTTCTTCTTCCATGATGACTGATTTATTTTATTACTAAAAATAAATAAACAAAATAAAAGGGTAATACTAGGCGAAAGGTTTACCAAGAAATTTTGAACTCCAAAATACCTCCTGGCGAACCAAGAAGTAGGGACAAGAAATCTCCCCGAATGTTGTGTTCGGTGTATCACAATTTACAAGGCAGCTGACTCGTTCCACTATGGATGGATAACATTCTAAAGGTATCCAAGTTCGTATTAGTGTTGTCCGATGCGAAACCGCATGGTGAGGGCACCCCTTTATAATTTTCGTACTCTAACACTGCCCAATATACCCGAAGGTCCATGGACGAGCGATGATATACTTACGTACATGGAGTGAGGTATCACACTCGGAATGTATTGCAAACAAATAATCATAGCTATTATGTTTTATGACACCGAAACATGTCTCTACCCTAGACCTTCTAAATGTTATAGTTATGGTTCGAATTATTTTCTAGGTAAATTGATGTAAATTTTAAGTTGATCTTGTTTATCAATTTTCCTTTAAAGGTTCACTGCAATGATGTGATGGAAATTCTTAAAATGCAAACCAAAATTATTGGAAAACTTTTCACTTTTATCTTTTTGAATGAAAGTCTTAGCTACTAAAGGGAAAGAGCAATTAGCTTTGAGAGAAAACAACAAATAGCATAAACTAATATGCAAATTTCCTAATTGTTCTTATGCAAAAGACACAATCCTTTATATGCAAATGTAGGTTTTTCTTTTCAGTCCCATTAATTTGAATGCAAAAAGGAAACTATATGCATCAAATCAA
Source organism: Pinus albicaulis (assembly GCA_034641835.2). NCBI lineage: Eukaryota > Viridiplantae > Streptophyta > Pinopsida > Pinales > Pinaceae > Pinus > Pinus albicaulis. The sequence goes on along the minus strand of CM076584.1, from coordinate 622,217,801 downwards.
CAACAAAAAAATTATTTCTTCTTTGAGAAACTATGAATTTAACAACCATTTCTCTTTTAGGAAAAATGAAGAATGCAACTACAATATTTCCTACAGGAAATGAAGAATTTAATGACAATTTACTTTATGAAAACAAAAGGATTTAATGCATAAATAAAAATACTTTGAATTTGATTTGTCAATGATAAATAAAAACACTTAAAGAGACATTGAACAAACTTACTTTTCAAAGGAGGAAGATTTAGGTAGATTCACTAGTCTCTATGAGGCATAAGAGAGTTGAAAACACAACAAAAAAAGGGCTGAAAGTGATGGCAATGAAAAATTCAAAGGGAATTTGGTTGGTTTAGGGGGAAACGCAGTCTCTAACTAGAGGCAGTGCATTCCAAAGCACCCCTTAGTGGGAGATAGTGTTATGCAAAGCATTATGTCTTGACCAACAATGTGTTGGGTGCAACAGAGAAAAAAAAAAAACTCAAACTACTGACATAATTCTAATGCAATTATTACTTTCAAAAGCCTAATAATTGAGAGTAGATGCTACTGGGTGGATAAGTAGAGGAAAAATACACCAGGATGAAGGTAAAATCCCCAATGGAGTTGCCAATTTGTTATGCGGAGTTATGAATTACAGATAAAACACATTCGCTAAATGTGATGTAATGCATTTAGAACAACAAGTGAAAGAATTTGGAGATACCTTACCTAACAGTAAATAGACACAAAGAATAGATTAAGGAACTTACTTGGAGTCCAAGCGCTTCCTAGTTAGGGAAGTGATTTGCAAAGCACCCTTGAATGGAGGTAGTTTCATATGCAAAGTATTTAGTCCCTTGAGAGATTGCGTTGGTAAGCTCATAGGTGATATAACATGTACTTCAAATCTTCGAAACATTGCAATGGAAGACATGGATGATTTTTTCTTGTTCTTTGTCTTAGGGCATGTAGTAACTGAAATGATATGGGATGACAGATCCTATTCATTGGTTTTGGGGATGATGTCTAGTTTAACCAAGTCATTGGGAATGGTGCCCAAATTGACCTATAACACTCTCTTCCCTAAATTCTTTTGCAGTTTCATCTACCTCATCACAATCTCTTCATCCAAGGTCGTATAGTCCTACCCCTTTTGTAGTTTCCACTACTACCCCTATAGTTTCTCATAAAGCTACTCAAACCTTGTCTTCTCCCCAATCCTCAACCATAATCCAACCTTCACCTTCACCAAAACCTCAGCTTTCAGTTCAACCTCCACCTTTCATTCAACAACCACCTTTGATCAAACCCCATATTCTTTATCCTCATATACCTATAATGACAGCCAGATATGCTCCACTAGTTATTCAATATCCTTTGGCAAACATGCCACGGGACTACCAAATAAGGATTCCACAGTTTGACGAAACTAGACCTATAACTTCACAACGACATGTAGATAGGATGAATGATAGTTTTGAACTTCAGGAAGTAGATGAGGAAAATGTCAAAATGAAATTGTTTGCACAAATTCACATTGGAGAAACTAGGAAATGGTTTAAATCATTGCCTCCTGCTAACATTAATGATATCCTTGCATTCGATTAGACATTCCTTAATATATTGGAAATATAAAAATAACCCCCTTCATATTCTATCAGAATCTGAAAGCATTAGGAGGGAAGCTGGGAAACTGTCCAAGATTATTGTACTAGATTTAATAGTGTATACAATTAAATTCCTGTAAACATTAAACCACCAGAAGGTCTATCCTTAATAAAATTCCTAGATGGCTTTGAGTCAGACATGTCTTATCAGCTGAGAGAAAGAAATTACTCAACATTATAATAAATGCAAAGGGATCCTGTGAGTGTTAAAGCCAATTTTTTAGCAAAGAGGGCTAGGATAAGAACTGAAAGAAGAGTGACCATGAAAGAAGAACCCTCAACTTCTTTTGTTGATGCCAAAATAGATTCATTAGTTAGAATAGTATAAAGAATGTTCAAAATTATTAATCTAAATTAAAGGGCCACTCTTAGAGAAAATTAGCTTGCACCTCAAAATAATGATCAAAATGTTAGAAGAAATCCTCCCGAAATCAAATAGAGGGAACCAAGGGTCCCATATCAACAAATTAGACCTCCATTTCACAAGAATTATGTTGATGATGATTGGGAGACTCTAGAAGAGGTAGAAGATAGTAAAATAAATTTGATGGGTATTAATGATGATGAAAAAAATTTTCTCACTCAAGAAGAACAAGAGCCCTTTAAAATTTCCCAAACTAATCTTGATTAAGAAGGATTAGATGATTACAAATAGGGATTTGAAAATGCTATTATGAAAGTCCATAGATAATATAATCATAGGAGTAAGAAAATTTCCAATACCACCAACAAAAATAATTCTGAAAATCCTGCAAAGAAAACCTTTGATACTATTGTTAAGAAAATCATAGACAATTTTGCCAAGAAAACTGCTGATAGTTCTAGCAAAAATACAGTAGAAAATCCTAACAAAAAGATCATTAAGAACATTTCCAAAACTACTCAAACAGATATCCCAACCACCAATAAGAAAAAAGAACCTCTATCAAAAGAAGTTACCGATAAATCTGATTTTCTGAACTTAATTAAGATTCAAACATCATTCAACATTGAGAATGAATTAGAAAAACTAAAAATTCCCATTCCTCTAATAGATTTAATGAACAAAAATCTATATAGATCTCAATTGATGAAGGCTCTAAACATAGGGGAAAAAACTGACACTGTTAATTTAAATGATGATCAACTTGAACTCTTATTTGGGCCAGAAGTTGAAGGAAAACCACATCAAGGAGGTGTTCCTCCATTCTATGTTAGCCTAAATGTTCATGATACGATTCTCCATAATGCAATATTATGTTCAGGTGCTTCATACAATTTAATGCCCAAAGCTTGTAGGGAAGAACTTAGTCTTGACATTGCTAGACCTTATAAATATTTATATTGATTTTACTCGAGCAAATTAAGATGCCAAGGTCTCATAAAATATCTATGTGTAACTTTAGGTCAAATCCCAGCTAAGATTCTAGTAATGGATAGAGTGGTTGCAAATATACCCCCTAAATATGGCATGTTTTTGTCACGCTCATGGGGAGAAAAATTACAAGGAAACCTACAAATGGACATGACTTATGCTACCATACCAGTGTTTCATAGCTAAGAATATTATATAGGTAAAATTTGATGAAATTCATGGAAAGTAGTTAGGATAAACCACATAACTATCCTCTTTACTCTATCCATTCAGATTTAGAATATTTCATTATTTATAATGATGGAGATATCAATACTGAGGTTAGCAATGCAGAAAACTATATTTGTGAAACACATGAACAACAAGCACAAATAGTGGAACAAAACACTGAGCTCAAACCTCTTTGGAACATGATTTTTTATGGATCTTGTAGTAGAGAAGGTTCTGAAGCAGGAGTGTGGGTTTCAAACAAAGGAGACAACCATGCTGAAGGTCATTCATACAAGCTTAATTTTCAATTTATTAATAATATAGCCGAGTATAAAACACTTCTATTAGGATTGAAATTGTTGAAAAAATTGGGTGGAAAATAAATTCCATTCATGGATATTCTGAGTTAATCATAAAGAAAATTAAAGGAGAATACTCTGCAAAGCATCCTAGATTGAGAGCATACAAAAATGTTGTGGTGGATTTTCTAGAATTTTTTGTGGAATATAATCTTGTTGCAATTCCTAGAAATCAGAACATCCTTGCCAATGGTCTGGTCTTTTCAGCCAACACATGTAAAATGCCTCACCCCAATAGACAACATACAGTGGAAGTAAAACATTGACCAGATGTACCAGACAATATGAGGTATTGGCAAGTGTTTGGGAATGAAAAACAAATTGAGAATTTTCTACAGTCTAAGGATAAATGTGAAGAAAATAGTAAAGATCTAGAGTGTAAATTAGAAGATCAAATTTGTAGATTCTAACGTAGAAAAATAGTTAGGTAATTTAGATGCAAATACTCATGTAGATAAAGTTGTAAATAAATAAAAATTTCTTGAAATAGATCTATAAAAATAAATGTTTGAAATACTTCAGTTAAAGGATATTTTTTTACCTCGAGGTTTAGTTCCATTAGAAGAATTATTTGATTTCAATGATGTATCTAAGAAACCTAATATTTAGCCCACAAGGGAAAATGCAGAAGAGTGTAATATACACAGTAAAGAATAACTTAAAATGATAAAATTGTTGAAATCATTGTCAACTGCTGAAAAAAAAAATACATTGCTTTGTTCAAATAATTCGTTTATGTATTTTCAATGAGCTATGAAGATATCAAATCATATGACACTGGTATTAAACAGAATTAAATCCCAATCAGAGAGGATAAAAATCCATTTAAGAAGAAACTTCCACTACAAGGAAAAGACCCTCTACCGTATGTTTTTGAGGAAGTCCTTATAAAAATACCCTAGAAATCTGTTTCTAGTGGAGGTTACTAGAGGAGGTTGGTGGGCAGAGCATTTTGTGGATGTTTTCTACTTGGTGCGCTTATCATCCGAAACCGCACTGGTGTGCTCAACAAGAGAAAGCACCGGTGCGCACAAAACATTGGCACACCGAATACCGTGCGCTCCGTACACACCCGCCTGGTGCGTCGTATTACTGTAGCACACCAGTGATTTAAAACTTTGATGCATCGATGCATCATAGAAAAGGGTTTCAAAACTAAAACTTCCCAATGCGGTATTAAGAAACTGCACTGACGTGGCCATAAAAACCCTGCGCACCGGAACAAGGTTAAATAAAAAAATTACAGCCGAAAAACTTCATTATTCACTTTTCTCAGTGCTCGAGATCTCTTAAGCACCGGTGAAATTTATCATTTTCTGAGCCACCCTAACATCGATGCTCCCATTGCACCCATTGCACGCACTACTGCTGTGAATTGCCCACCAATCTCCAACTTGAATTTTACAAAACGGTGGGAAAATTTTCTTTTGCAAATTTAACAGCTAATATGCCTCCTCGATGGCCAAATGTACAAGTATTTTTCTTGTTTTTCCATAATTAAGAATTTTAGCATATTATAATTTCAAATAACCTTAAATTTAACCATTTTAAAGAAGAAAAAAAATTGTCGTGTTGTGCGCTCGAGGTGCTGTCTGTAAATTTATAGGTCGCACCAAAATCGGTGCTAACGCTATCCACACTAGTTATAGGGTGGTACAAATAGGCGCACCATGTTATTTTAAATTTTTTAAAAAAGTGTGGTGTGGTCGTTTACCCAGCCACACCATTGAAAATGTGGAATAGCGACAACCCATTGTGTTCACGGAAACATATGCCCCGGGGTGGGTAATTTTGTTAGCGTACCACATTCCACATTTAAATAGGGTCAACGGTGTGGCCTGATAAACCGATGCTAATGGTATACCCACCAGTTCTGGGGTGGTATTGAAGGCGCACTGTGTTTTTTTTTTTTTTTTAAAGTTCGGTGCTGTTGATTACCCGGCCACACCGTTGACCTAGTGGAATAGCAACAACGTGTTGTGTTGACTAAAATATCAGCCCTAGGTCAGGTATTTTTTTTCAGTAGACCACTTTCCACATTTCGACAAGGTCAACAGTGCGGTCTAGTAAAAGACCACACCATTGACTATGTAATGATGGTAGGAGGTTGGTCCGCTGATTTAACTATACGCCCCGAGGCATAGATTTTAGTCAGTGCACCGCACTCTTGACACCTTAAATAGTCAATGGTGTGCTACAAAGTTTTTGGAGCACCACCAGTGCATTGCATATTATCAGGTGCACCATCATCGGTGTGCTCCATAAAAAGACGCACCGGTACCAGTGCATGACTGCTTTTTTGGGTGCACTGACTATTTTTTATTTGGTTTTCCAAAAAAAATTATATATTTATATTTCTAAATACATGTCTCATTTAATAATAAAAAAATTATTTAATATGTCATTCATTCAGAGACGTGAAAGGAGACAAGAGGGGGAACAACAACAACAGGTGGAGAAGTATAACATGGTTCACATGTGGGAGGCACGAGAGAGGGAGAGAGATGCGTACCCTCACCCTATTACAGTAGCTACCCAGGAGCTCCTAAGGCAGGTAAGCCTCCTCAAGTTCTATGGGGAGGCTACTTCCTTAAGGGGCCATGAATTTTTTTTGAGACATCTTATCCAAAGGTAGAATGCTCACCAATAGGATTTTTGGGTTGGTTGTAACCAATGGTACATGCTCAGTAAGGAGGATATATATTTCATTACAGGGCTATCAAGGAGTGGGGTGGATTTTTCCTCGTTCCCATAGGTTTCAGCTGGCTATGTAGCAGGGATTCAGTTAGTGTACTCCCAGAGATACATTAGAGCATCAATATTATCTCCTTCAGATTTTCAGGTCATTGGAGGTTAGTTACGTATTGGTGCATTTGGTAGTGAGCAGATGCATTGCCTCTCACTTCTCATTTCGACCATTTCAAACAGCACCAGTGATGAGAAATGCATTAGTTTCTCACTTATATATTATGTTGATTCTTTAGTACAGGAGCCCCGACTTGTCAACTGGTCTGCCATTTTTTTGCGGCAGTTCTTTATAGCCTTCAATAGATGTCATTATCATGCACAAGGGAGGGTCAACTTCCCTTTAGCTTCAGAGCTTTTTTTTTTTTAATTTTCAGAGGTTTCCAAAGATGAGGCCTACTTTTGTTCTGCAGCCTCATAGGCCGATGTTCGAGACACGGATGCACATGTGGGGGCAGATGATGCCTAAGAGGGGCGAGACTGTGTTTCGAGCGAGGATATCGAATGATGCACTGGAGTTTCGAGCCAGTGTTGACGATCATCCCTTCACTATGGTCCCTTTTCTTTATGTGGGTTAGGGTTAGCGAGGTTGTGCCAACATCCTCTTCACAACTGATGAGCTGCTGGATGATAGAAGTAATATTATTGTTTTATTTAAATTTATTCTAACATGTTCTTTAACTTGTTTTTACTAATTTATGTAATGAAATTGTCTAATTATTTTTGTGTACTTGTATATATTTTGCATGCATTGGTTATTCTAATGGCGAGGACATGCCAGTTCCAGCACATGATCCAGGTGTGGAGTACCTTAATGAAAATCAGGGCCAGCTTGATATTAGATATAGGATGGAGTTGGGCAACCAACTCATTGCTTTGATTGTTGAGGCAGGCATCAGACCTGCTCATATGAGAGACATACTGGCAAATGGTAGGCTATTACAGATGTGGAGAGGCATACCACATGACATGTACAAAATTATTCGGCATGTCGTAGGAGCTACAACCTTTGTTACATAGCTGAGGAGGACCATTTCACATTATAGGCATGGTAGATATGGAGCACATGATTGACAGTCCGTGAGCAATGACTCATCATCTCATGATCGTTCACCTCGTGTCGCACCATATGATCAACCTCCACTAGCATCTGGTAGCAATGATAATGGAGATCAGGCTGGACGATCGGCCACGTCTAGTCAGCAACCTGTAGTATCTAGTATTACTCATGATCATGAGCAGGCTGGACCATCGACCTTTGAGGCTGCACCATTGACTGAGCATGCCTCGACTAATACTGCTATATTTGATGTTGTACAACCAACTAATCCATGACATTTATATTACGGTTGTATATTTTTGACATTATTTAGTTACACACACACACACACACACACACACACACACACATATATATATATATATATGGTCCATGTATTTTATGTTCGTGTTGCAGCTGTACTTAATTTACATGTTGGGGATCATCATGATGTGTATATTTTTAGGTAATGTTAAGTATTCTCATTTAATGTGTAGCTTGCAGATATATGTGTATGTGATAGAATGAGCTATTTGACATGAGATGTATATTTGATGTTTGGGTTTTGATGATGTTAAATTATAATTTTAATTGTGTTTTGTTAGATGATCATGATCACGATGATGTTAGCGATTTTCAATGTGTTTTTTAGTCAAATATGATGTTTGTAAGATGGTTATCATGAACATGATGTTTATTGATTAATTTAATATTAAATGATCATGGTATTGTAAAATTTTAATATTTGTAATTATAATTGTATGTAGAATTGTAATTGTATGTAAAATTCTAAAGTTTAATTGTAATTGTATGTGAAATCTTAAAATTATAATTATAATTCTAATTCTAATTCTCATGTATGTAAAATATTTGTAAAATTTTAATTGTATTAATGTGAAATGATTTTATCAAAAAATTTTAATTTGTAAATTTGTAAAATATTAAATCTAGAATACTATGAATTATTGTAACATAATAAAGTTTAGAAAATAAAGCAAATAAATTCATGTAATTTAGAATTATCATTATTTTATTATGATGTTAGATACAAAAAAAACTAATTTATACAGTACGCCATATTTTTTGAGATCAACATAATTGCAAATTATCAAGTGAAATATTGATTTTAACATTAACACAATACAAATTACTAATTAATTCAAAATACATATTATAATGTTTCGAAAAACCCATCTTAAAAAGTATAGATATTGATGAAATAACAGATGTACCATATCACTCTCGGTTCTCATGACCACCCTCATTATCTTCCAGCTTGCATGGCATCATAACACTATTGTTCCCAAAAATATATTTTGATCTGGGGTCATGTTTCAATACGAACCAGCAATCCCTATCCAACACATCTAGGTAAAAAAACACCTGGTTGTAGTGTTTGGGGAAAACATAGGGCTCCTTAGCTCCATCCCATATCTTTCTAGTTTTGATACAGATCAGCCTACAATCACAATCTCCCTTTACATTATTCCTATCAAAGGTGTCCCACCACTTGAGCCTAAAAATAACACATTAGAAAGAAGAGAAATCCACTTTAATGATCTCTTGTAGCTTTCTGATGTAACCTAATGTCCCTCGTACTAGGTTTTGATCATGATGGCTAGATCGAACTCGACTTCCACTCCACAGTATTGTGTGATGTTTCCAGCATCGGCATTTTCTATGCGAAAATGGTGTCTATATGCCCACATTGATGGGAAGAATTCACCTATTATAAAAAGGTTAAAAAAATCATAGTGTCATGTGTCATATAATAACCCGACAGTTAAAATATGAAATATGTATTTCTTATAAGTTTCAAATTTACATATAAATTAAAAATATTATTACCGAGTTACTGCACCCACTCCCTATGTTTAGCACATCCTCTTCAGCACGCGGGTAACGACTGGTTGCACTGTACTTCTCTCTGACTTGGTCGGAAACCCATCTGTTGGGGCATATTTTTGGCATATTTTCTTTTAAATGATTAGGATAAGGCACACTTTTACCATTCAACTGTCTGAATTTTTTCCTGTCATTATCCCATTTCATCCTCTTTTGTTCGTACAATGTGATCCACGGTTGTGTCGGTTCAGAATTGTAAAGAATGAATTTGTTGATTGCTTCAATTTCTGCATTCGCTAATGAAATCAAATCGACATTATATATTACTTAGAGATGAAAATATACATTATATCGAAGTTCAACTTGAATATTAACTTTGTGTAAATTTGAAAAATTATAAGTCGCTTACTCTTTATCAACCACTTTTTTCCACTCATTTGGAGTAACTCCCCTTCTCTTTTGTCTTCATCCCTTTCATCGTCCCAAATCACCGCACTTGGTCTGCTGTCGATCTACTCGATGTACTCATTGGAATAATAAAGATACTCATAGATATGTACCCCTCTTCCATAGACCCCTCGAGTTTTTCCCTTTGTCGAACAAAACCTTTCAATTTCTTCATGTACCTCTCTAAGAAGAACATTCAATGACAATAAACCACCCCAACTAATTCAACCTCATCTACTAGGTGGATTAGAAGATAAACCTATAAGTCCATGAAACTCATTGACAGTTCCTTCTCAAACATACATACAATCTCAACTATCTCTTTATGCCACCATGGAATGCTAGCCACATGAATCTCCTTTGACTTGATCCAACATACAAAAGAAGGTAATTTATATATGGCACATCCTAGGTCTTAAGGGGATTCATGTTTCACATACGCACACACGAACAAAGGATAATGAAACTACAAAGTTATAAACACGTAAAATAATATACAAAATTAGTTATGTTTTATGATCCCAGAATGGGATAAATTTATTAATATAACAAATAATAAAATCATTATTTTGATAATATACATACTCTTAGAAGATTCAAATGGTCATGCGATTTCAACCCCAACAAATGGTCATCCACGGTGAAGCAACGCTGTAGTGAAGACACGTATGAAGTTGGCATCCTCACACCCATTATAACTTCCTTTGCCGAAGAAATATTATAGTTTCTTAAAATTCATGGGACATCACCTTCTTTGAAAAACCATGAATTAGAAGGACCAACGCCTGCCTTTGATCCTATAATTTCTAATCATCTTCGCCGATGTTTCTTTTTAGTTTTTCAAGTAATAAGATCTTTCCTAAAAACCAATGTGTCACGTTGTTTCGATGATATGTGCCTCCATAAAGAAGATGAAACATTTTTAAATATATGCATGGGATCTAATAAGTGGGTAATATTAAGATGATCCCAATATGGAAGGTTATAAAAGGTAGATTTCCTTTTCATCCCAATCGGCAATTTGTCAACATAGGTGTCAAATAATTCTAGATCATCGAATATAGGCTCCCCATTTGAATAGAAAATTTATATGAACTCCTTCTTCTTCTCTCTCTCATATGCTCTAAGCCATTCAGCTGGTGTCGTTATTGGAGGCCTTTGGGTTCTCCCTCGTTTACCATTGAAAGCGGATGTTGCTCTTCTGTAAGGGTGTTCTTCTGGGAGGAATACCCTGGAGCAATCATACACTAGCATTTGTAGCTCGTTGGACCATCTAGATTTCATAGAGGGTCCACAACATTTCATCCAAAATACCCTTTTGTTACAATACGTACGATATTATTGTATAAAATTAATATGCATGGCATTTTAAAGAATATCATGAAGATCAAAACAAATACTACAATGAATTAAATAACTATCTCAATAAATAAAACTCGTAAGCCTCGAATATACAACGTAAAAATCCTCTCTGCTGCAATGGGTCTTGATACATCGTATACATTTATCCCATCCCATAATTCCTTCAATTCATCTACCAATGGTTGTAAGTAAGCATCCATATTCTTCACTTAAATTCTACCAGGGACTATAAGAGTCAACATAAGATGTTCATTCTTCATGGAAAACCATGGGGGGATATTGTTATTGGTCACTACTACAAGCCAAACAGAATAGTTGGTGCTCTGGAGGGAATATGGGCGGAAGCCATCCATGGCTATGCTAAGTCGTAGACTTCGTACTTCATCCTTGAATTTTTCAGGCCATGTCTCCTCTATATGCTTCATGGCTACTGAATCAGTTGGGATTCTCATAACTCCCAACTAATCCAGGTGGATATCGATGGCCACCCACCTATTCCATTTGGATTGGCAACATCAATTCTTTTAGTTTTATAGCTTCAACACAACTTACTATTTTTAGTACGTTTTTGGGTCCTACTCTCCCAGAGCCATTTTTGGGACTTAATGATCCAGGTAGATATTGGTGGCCACCCACCAAGTCCATTTGAACCCCCACCATCAATTATTTCAGTTTTTAAGTTTCAACACAACTTACTATTTATAGCAGTTTTTCAGGTCCTGAACTTTCGGAGCCGTTTTGAGGCCCTAAATGATGCTTTTTGGGAAAACACAGAGAAACATGGGTCATAGACCGATGTTGCTAACTCAAAATTTCTAGTCCTTGGACATATATTTCTAACGAGCTATTGAGCGTGTCAAACGGAGATTGGATGCCAAATTTACGTCCTTGGGAAGTTGAAATACCAATTTACCCAAACGGGGCCCACAGTTTTGGCACTTCATCTCCTAGGGTTAAGTTTTTGGACGTTTCATATTTTACATTGTTTCTCAACAATAAATAGGCCTTCGAACCTCATTCTAATATAGTTCAGGGGCTAGTAGCCAACACATCTCTTCTCAGAGATAAGCACTACCGGTGCCCTAGCTCACTTGTTCCCATCATTTCAATTCTGTAACACAGTGGGGAGGCCTATAGCTGTCACATCTCTTCTCAGAGATACACTACCAATGCCCTTGCTCGTTCATTTCCATTATGTATCATTGTAACATAGTTCAGAGGACTATAGCTTCCACATCTCTTCTCAGAGATATGCCTACCAGCGCCCTAGCTATTTATTTTAGTAATTTGTTTTATTAATAAAATGAAGCATTACTTCCGTTGCATCTTTGTATCTATGGCTATATGTGTATTTTGTTGCATTCCTGCATAAAATATGGATCATTGGTATCAGAGGGGGTCTGCTCTTTCTCTCTTTTTCTTTTCATATCCCCAACGTGGCCAGGGTATAAGGAGTTCAACCTCGCAAACTCCGATGACCCCCCATATCGAAAGGAAAGAAAGATGAGGGAGAAGAATATCCTATCAAAATATTGTTTGTGGAGGCCCTCGAGAAACATAGGAACGTGATGATGGATAACTTTTACCAGATCCTTCAAAGACTACCCACCGACAACACATCTACATCCAGCATGTCCGCCAACAGGTCTGTGACATCCTGGACAAATTCAACACCAAGTTCAGCAGAATTTTCCCCCCTCCCCCAACATGAAGGAACTTAACGCAATGGAGACCATTGCTTCCTAAGGAGGGAGGAATGATCCTGGTGGATTTCGATGGCCACCCACCTATTCCATTTGGACCGACAGCATCAATTCTTTTACTTTTTCAACTTCAACACAACTTACTATTTTTAGTAGGTTTTTGGGTCCTATAATCCTGGAGCCATTTTGGCGACTTAATGATCCAGGTGGATAATGGTTGCCACCCACCGAGTGCATTTGGACCCCCACCATCAGTTATTTCAGTTTGTAAGTTTCAGCACAACTTACTATTTATAGAATTTTTTCGGGTCCTAAACTTATGAAGTCATTTTGAGGCCCTAAATAATGCTTTTTGGGAAAACATGGAAAAACATGGGTCATAGACTGATGTTGTGTTAGCCACCTATAATATTTTTTTATACCAAAAGGTGGCTAAGACTTTTTGAGCCTCCAAGGAACAAATTTTATCACTAAAAATTGTTGGCTCTTGAAGACTCCTTGAAGGCCTCATGCCTCTGTCTGAAATCTTCATTTACTATTTCCATTTCATGCTCTGAAATTCTGCTAATTTCATAAGAAGAGACTGTTGAAAGACCTTCATTTTCCCCCTTCTCAAACCTTCATCTGCTTCCCTTTTTCTCCACAAAAATTCCTTATTTTCATAAATCCTCTTCTTCCATTTATGAAAATCACTTTCCCATAGTTAAAACCCCATTTTTTTACTATCCCGAAACCATCAAATTCCATTGAAAATCATGAAAAATTCATGAAAAATAAAAGTATTATGAATATGGACTCAAGCCCCTTTGGGCTAAGTCCTAACCACTTACCCACCATACGCTTTGGAGCTGGAACCATTTGCCCCGGGTTAAGGCGCTAATCGCATCGGAAAGAATCAAATGTGCAAGTCTTTGCCATACTCCGAAGAACTCCGATTGCGATTAGCCTTGCTGCTTAAAACCCCCAATCATATTACTTTCATGTAACCCTGAGCCCGCCCTCGACGCTTAGACCTTGTGAATATTTCATTCCCAAAACCCATTTTTCTTTATAAAACCCAAAACCTGCTTATCCAAACTTTCAACTTAAAACTTGAAGTCACGTGTTTAATATTTTAATAGGTTGATTGAAAGACCGATCGCGCAATCGCAATCAGAGAAATCAAATGGGTAGATCAAAAAGACCCGCATCAAAGTTCCGATGCGATTGGGTCTCATATGTTAAAAGTTTCCCCCGCCCCTCTTTCATATGACTTCCCCCGGGACCAAGTGTTAAAGACCCCGGGTTCCAATCGCATCGCAATGTTTCAAATGGGTTGATCGGAATGACCAGGCCCGATGGCCCGATTGCAATTGACCCCTTTGTTTTAAATATGCCCCGGGCATATTACATTCCATATATCCGAAGGCCCCGCAATCGGGTGCCTGTTCCCTTTACATATAAATATTCCGCCCTGATCCATGTAAACCTTTGTTTTATATTTAAAACTTTGGTTTTTCATAAAATATAAGATTTTTCACCGCTTCACTCCAAATTCAATCACCGCCGTTGATCATATACCGATCAAACGGTCATCGCACCGTCGCATCGGCAATTTCGATCGCATCGCAATTTCTCAATCACATATGTTTTGTTTCACCCCTGATTGTTGATTCCTGATTGATTATCCACCGTTGACCTCCTCTCCGTCTTCCATGATCTAACAGCCCTCCGCGCATTCTCCCTCCTGACCTCTCTTTACGTCATTTCATTGTTTTTTCCGCTGTTTTCACATAACCACGCCAGTTTCTTCCGCACCGCCTTCGGGTGGGTGGTGGTTTTTTCCCATTTCCCAGCGAATCCATACATCCAGCGACGCGTGTCCCTTGTACTATTTCAAAACTACCGTATAAATGTAGTCCCCCGCGCATTAACGTTCAGACCATGGATGCCCGGCGAAATTTACCGCAACCATCTGATCTGTGGCCCCTCATCCAACGGTTGTTGATCGCCGAATTTGTCTGCTGGTTATCCAAAGTGCCTGCACGATAGCCAAGCTATTGTACAGTGGCAATCACATTCCCACCGTCGATCTTGCGTGATCGACAGCTCTGATTTAATCTCCTTTCCGCCTCCCCTTTGACTCCATTCGATTAATCCTGACCGTTGGATGATGCCATCCAACAGCCCTGCTTCCTCCACACGTCCTCCAATGCAGTTTAACCTATAAACGCAGGATTTCATAACTTTTGTTTGTATTTTGCAGGGTTTAACGTTTTTCGCTATATTCAGATGAAATTCGAAAGATGAGGGTGACGACCCTCCCTCCTTCGATTTATTAGAGGAAATCGTTCCGCAGGTGTCAAATTCACGTTTTCATCAGTGTTTCACGAGGCATTAATGCCGTATGATCCTGCGCAGCCCTGTGTAACAGCAAAGCACCAAGAATCTGGCACAATCAAAGAGTATCAGCTGTAGAAGACCAGAAATGTGCCAGCATAGAGAATTGAAGACAGTTTTATAGGGATTACAGTTAAGACTGTTATCAAAATCCTAATCCCCCAATCTAAAACACAGTCTGCAGAATACCTAAAGTGTTTTAGTGACAGCAAACCCTCCACTGCCACAAAAAGGAGGTGAATTGATTCCTCCCAGCGACTAAACACCACCCGTTGCCTCAAACCTTTCAAACTAGGGCCGAAGTTATTTCAAAGTCAGATATTTTACCTCAAAGTAGTCGAAGAGTTACTTCAGCCAGGAATTTAATGAAAGAAAGTCTGCAAAGTAGCCCTAACATCACACAAAGCCTCAAATGTCAACAAAAGCTCCCACCGAGCTTGAATCATAAGTGTAAAACAATTAATGCAGTGAAACACCTGTATAGTCTCTTCATTTGAGCCCCCAAAGGCCAAGAAGACATTAATTCTGCATTAATTGTATTTGAGATCTTTATTCAGATCTCACCTCCTCATCCTTCTATAAATACTTCAATCGAAGATGAGTGAGGGGTTGGTTGTTAATGTAATTGCTGAAGCATTGTAATTGTAACTGAGAAGAAAACTCTTGATTGTAGATAGGATTTCACTGGCTCTTGGAGCTCTGCTTGTAACAAATAGGTTAGGTTATGAGGAAAGATGGATTAAAACACTGGATTTGAAGATTGTAACTGGTTTGAAGCATCAATACAAGTTGATTTATGGGATCCTGTTCTATGCTGATGGTGATGTTATTCTCACTGTAACTTGTATTTTGTTTATGTTTTCATTATTGTTTCATTTTCCACTATAAAGAACAATTTAAACAGGGTTAGGACCTACTGTATATCAGT
The DNA here is from genome assembly GCA_034641835.2 of Pinus albicaulis. Classification (NCBI taxonomy): domain Eukaryota; kingdom Viridiplantae; phylum Streptophyta; class Pinopsida; order Pinales; family Pinaceae; genus Pinus; species Pinus albicaulis. The sequence goes on along the minus strand of CM076584.1, from coordinate 622,201,787 downwards.
AACCTTCTCTGGCTGAGAAACCTTTATTTAAATGTTTTCTTTCAACTGTGTTATTTGAAAATGATTGAATTTAGTTTAAGTACAGGGGTGCTGGCGTTCCCTTATCTTTTTGTCTTAGTTGAATGTTATTTTTAAATGTTACTTTCAATATGTGTTGTGTGGAGATGAACTGAGGAAATTAAGGTTAGCCCTGAGTCCCTTTCTTATTTGCTCAAACTTTTTGATTGTTTCCCTTAGGATGTGTTAAAAGCTGACTAGTTTCAAAGTACTTATCAGATCTTAGACTATTCTGTGTTATCTTTGATTTTCCCTTTTGTTTTTATATATTTTCTATCAGAAGTGTATCAAAGGCTGGATAGTTTCAAAGCACTTACCAGATCCTAGTTTGCTTCTATGTCTTTCCTAAGTGCCTGGTCAAAGGCTGGCTAGTTTCAAAGTACCTACCAGATCCTGGACTGCTCTTTGTTCTGCATCTGTCATTTCCCCTTCTTAATGTATCACTCCATTCCACAAATCAAATTTTAAAGAGATCCTTAGGCATAGATGACTTGCCCCATAGACCACTCTTGAACCTGATTGTTTCAATTAAATCCTCTTATGACTCTATAGCCCAATGGACTGAAAACCTGCCATCACCTTTCTTCTTGATCAAAGCTTACTCTTTTTGCTTGCAACTTCTCACTTTTGAACCTATTTGCATATAGATCTTTCCGCCTCAGACATCAACTATGTTCAACCATCAAAAAAACCAAACAAACCCTTGGACTTCATAACTAGCCTAATATTATTACCCCAAACTTCAAAGACAAATCCATCTTTGTACATATTGGAGAGATCCCTCTCCGGATTCAGGAGGGCTAGATCCTAGAATCCCAAAGTTGGTTGAAATAATGTTAACTCTGTGATCAGACTTTTTCCAATCTTGCTTATTACAGAGACCCAACATGTTGCTCACTCAAAAATTTTAGTCCTAGAACATTTCTCTCTAACGAGCTATTGAGCGCGTCAAATGGAGATTGTATGCCAAAGTTACGTCCATAGGAATTTGAAACACCAATTTACCCAAATGGGGCCCACAGTTTTGGCGCTTCATCTCATAGGGTTAGGTTTTTGGACGTTTCAGATTTGACATTGTTTCTCAAAAATAAATAGGCCTTCGATCCTCCTTGTAATAAAATTCAGGGGTTGGTAGCCGACACATCTCTTCTCAGAGATAAGCACTACCAGTGCCCTAGCTCGCTTGTTTCCATCCTTTCAGCTCTGTAACATAGTGGGGAGGCCTGTAGCTGTCACATCTCTTCTCAGAGATATGCTACTAGTGCCCTCGCTCATTCATTTCCATTATGTATCACTATAACACAATTCAGAGGACTGTAGCTGTCACATCTCCTCTCAGAGATACACCTACTATCTGTGTACTCTGTTGCATTCCTGCATAAAATCCGGATCACCAACTCACTTTTGTGTGAGGCATGACATCCCTGCAACATAGCTAATTCTTTGCAACGAAGGATCCTTTGAATCCTTGGGATTATAGGCATGTGCCTCAATATCTTAAAAGGAGGACCAGTACATGATTTAACCTTATTTTTTTATTTATCATACCTGTCATGCCCACATTTCAAACACATCTCTTTGTCTTAATATTCTCCTCTATATAGAATACAATAATTTGGACATGCATGATATGATCTGTACTCAACACCCAACATTTTCAACAATTTCTTTGCCTCTTTGCAGCTACCAAGAAAGACATTATCACTCGAAAGAACCTTATATTTGAATAAACTGTAGTTGCTGATCATGGAAAAATATACTAATAAATGTACATTAATGTCAATATAATTATTAACGTTCACAAAATTTACCATTTTTAATGTTCATTGTAATGTACTGATTACATTTCAAATTTATATAATGGAGTACTTTATGGTAACTTACCTCAAAATTTTCAAGAAACATGCATTCGAGAAGCCAAAATTTTCTTTCAAGTTGTATAGTTATATCATTGTCCCCAAATGGGTAGACTTTGACTGACCACCAGGTCCAAAGAGAGGGGTGGTGGAAGCAAATTTAAGCCTTTCTAAAAAGGTGTCAGCGATATGAGCATCATCCCCTAACTTATCATCATTTTGGAATGCATCTAACAAAATTGTCTTCATGGCGATCGTTTCCCTTAAGTAATTATCCATACCAAACCCTACTTCATTTCCTTCGTTGCCAGCTTGTGAAGAACTAATATTGTTGTAGTCATTCCTAATTGGTGAATCTAGACATAGCAGGAATTGAATTGGTGGTTGATTCAACCATCATTGGTATCGTTCCTCTCCAGTTTTTTCTCTTAATTCAATCTTGTACCGATTTGACATTGTCGTTGGGTGCAATGGAAGATGGTAGGTAGGTCGCTCATCATCACTAGAATCGTAATAATTAAAAAAAATATTTGAACATGATTACTACAAAATATATGATATCAATTAGTAACCACATTGACAATATTTCATGATTATAAATTGGTTTTATGTTGAAATAATTACATTAATCAATAGAAAAAATAATTGTAATTATTACCAAGGAATTATGGGCCACACTTGATGAAGAGAGGACATCAAATCAAATATTAATAAAGCTCCCTCAGGTTTACCATTAGATCCTCCATGTGCTCAAGAGAATAATCAACAAAAAGAGGAAGATTTGAATGTCATGGTAGTAGAATACATGAATAATTGTCCATATGAGAAAGAAAATAAATGGCATGAAAGTAATATTGACTTTTGGTTCCAGAGAACCTGTTATCACTCCTCAAATTTCCAAAATCTCATGCTTGAAAATCAGTCATAATACTCCTTCAAATTTGCTTAGGTTGCAAGATATCATAAAATGATATATTTTATGGTGTATTTAAGTTTAGACAACTTTGGATAAGGTCTTAGAAATGATTCCAAGTCACATCGGAGGAGTGTGTTTTGAATAGACACTTTGAAATGATCATAAGTCTGAAATTTTTCCATTTGTCACCAAACTATCTGAGTCCACAGTGAATATAGAATAAAATTAACAGGATTTGCTACAGAAACACCTAACAGTTTCGTAGCAAATCTGACACTTGTCAAATGAAACATGTTACGAAATCTCTGCCAATATTTAATGGTTTGAAGAATAATGATGAATGATTTAGTGTTGCAAGGACCTACTGCCAGATTTAAACCATCATTTTAAAAGCTTTCCATTTCAGTCATTATTTGTTTATACATCCTCTCATTCCACTCTCATACTTTCTACTTTATCTTTCCACACTCATCATTCACTACTAAAGCATCTCTCTCTCACGAAGTTACCCTATAAAAGACCCTTGTCAATTGTATCAGTCTCATCGCATTTTAGTTGTTCTTTGTTATCAAGCGTTCTATCCCGAACTTGTGTAGAAAGGTAAGGTAAGCCACCCTTTCATTACACTGGGAATGGCTACAGCTACACCCAAGAAAGCTTAAAAAGAAGGTATACAATTCCACTATGAACCTACAACTCCAGACTTGGTTTTAGAAAATGAATATTTCACAGAGTTTTTTACAAAGGCAGGATGCATCGAATTCATTCAGAAATTGCAAGGGCATCATCCATAGGTGTCACAAGATTTTGTGGCCAATTTTAGAGGAACATTTACAAAGGTAGGCTATCTCCATGTCCCAATTTCACCAGATAGTATCTCTAAAGTAACAGGGATTCCCAGGGTTGGAGAGGGGTGATTTAAAGCCACCAAATTTAACTTGAAAATTTGTGATGAATATTTGAAACCAGAACATGCAGGAATCAAAATGACTGAAGGAATTCATAGGAGCTGTCTTAAAGATGAATTTTCTAAGCTACTAATAATCATACAAAAGTATTTTACATGTGAAGGGCCTTTTCAAATCATATATATGTATCATTTCAAATTATTGATTCATTTTACAGGGAAGAAACTCATAGATATCCCATTCTATCTCTTTAGAAGTTTGGGGAAGATGGCAGATAAGGTACAAGGAAATCCTGAAAGGAATGAAACTTCTATTTTTCATCATGGATTGATGAAATTTCTAGTCTTGGAGGAACTAAAAAAAGTAAACAGAGAATGGGCTTCATTTCTGTTCATGAATGGATATGAAATTCATGTCCTATCACTAAGGAAAGCTTCCAAATCTAAAATATCTCCTTCCAAGCAAGAAATGGGTGTCAATGCTATTGAAGAAACTAAAAATTAAGGTTTAAGTTTTCAAAACAGAATTTGGTAGAGAAAAATGATTTAGTTCAGGACATATCATCATCTATAGCAACTATAACTAAGAGGAAGACTACCAAACATATTACATGAAGCAAGACTAAATCTGAAGCCAAGAGATCCAAAGGAAATGTTAAAGAAGATGTTAAAGGCAAAGGTAAACTTGAAGACATCCTACATGCCATTGACATTGCGGAATCTCATGTAGTAAAAGAAGCTAAAAAGAAGACATCTAAAGTTAAAGGTAAGGGACTCATTATTAAAAAATTAGATTTCTCCTCAAATGATTCATCTTTTATCTTCAAACCTCGAAAACCTCATACCAGGTCACAAATGTCAGAAATTGTTACTATTGGTGATAGTAATAAGAGAGACGTTAAAGGTATGGGATAAATAAAGAACGAAGTTATTTTCATATCACCTATTGAGACATAACCAATAAAGGATAAGAAGACAGACAAATCTACAGATATGACTCAAGAAAAACTTAAGATAGGTTCTTCTAAGGGAAAGTACAAGGTTATAAAGAAGACTGAAAAACAGGCTTTGATAGAACAATTGAAAACTGTCAAAGATTAATTGGCTGAAACTAAGAAAGAGTTGTAGAGATATAATAAAGACAGAGAGATGATAGATGAAGTAGAAATGAAAGTGACTGAACAAGTTATTCATTTTGAGACTTATGTTGCAAAATCCAAGAATATGTTGAAAAGGACACAGCCTTTGCACAACATAGTGTCACATACAAGAAAGACGAATTGGTGCCTACAAGTAGAGAAGAGAAATCTACAAAGACAAGTGAAAGAATTAAAAGAGGAAATGGAATTGATGAGAACAGAATTGTAGAAAAGAGACTTGGAAAGAGGAGATGTAAACAAAGATGCTTGAAAACACTGACATACAATAAGGTAACAATTAGATCATCATATTTTTGTCTTATATTGTCAAAAAACTACCTACTGTCATGTTCAGATATTTTTTGAAGCTCAGATGCAAGTTTTATTGAATTACCTAACTATTATGCAATTTCGCAGCAAGTGGTAGGCTTGAAGGCTAGTTTTTGCTGCGGAATTTATGAAAGTATCTTTTTGGTTTTGAGAAGCAAAAAATTGATGGAAGTAAGCAGTTTTAAAGGTCATGCTTTTTTTTTTTTTGGGTCATATAACATCTTCCAAGGATTAAAATCAGCATAAGAATATTATATTCCAACTTTTGTGATGCGCTACGAAAACAGGTCGTTTTCGTAGCTCAAAAACAGAGTTTTAGCAGAGAAGATAGTTTATGACAAATAATGATCAGGCATGAAAAGGATCAAGCACATGTAAGGTTACTCATCATCAGGTGTCAAAGAGTATCAGATGTCAAAGAATATCAGTTTTTTCCAAGTGGATACTTTAGTCAAAAGAAGAGTTTGAAGAAAATAGTCCAACATGTGCCATGTCATCAAACTAAATTTTCCAAAATGATGGGCAAAGTTACTCCATGAAGGCTGTCATGATATAAATTTTTTGTTAATGGGAAGCATGGTATAAATTTATTATTCCTCTCGAGATGACTTGGATTAGTTTGTTTTGATTGTAATAATTAAGATTTCTAGTCCTAGCGAGACTCATACTCTTGTTTTGAATAGATGTCAGTCTTAGTCTCTAGAAGTTAGTCAATAGTTAGTTTTAAGTGCCAGCTAAATTAAAATGGTTTGGCCACTTGGAAAGGCAGTTGTAAAAGCTAAAAGGCCTATAAATAATATATATTTCAAGGTACCAAGGGTTGGAAAAGGGTAATCAGAACAACGACTTTTGTAAATTCTTTGAGCAGATTGATAGATATAGAAACAAAGTGACTTTTTCTGAAGCTGAGATTCTTATTATACTTCAGTGAGCTTTATTTATTCTCTAATATGTTTTACTTCCATAGTTTTGATGCTTAATACTCAGAATTCATGGGAACATGCTCTGACTTCCTTTGAACCTTAAGTTATTGACACCTTTCTAAATGTACTACCTTTTTCATTGAAGTATATACAAGCCTCAGTTTTATAAGAAGAGCTATTTTTTTATCTTATCCCTATCACTGACTCCATAGCCCAAAGGTAACTTTTCTTCATCTTTCAACGTGCAAACATACAAAACCACAAACCATAGAGTTAGCCATCTATCTTTATACAAAATCAATAACCCTTGAGAGAGCCCTCTCAGGCTGAGGAGGCTAAGCCCCAGCCAAAATATTGGTTTGAAATAGTTACACTGAGGTAGTCTGATTAGCAGCCTATCAGGATCTTATTTTGGTGATAACAGAATCGTTAAGTTGCAACAAGACACTCTTCTTCAACAATACTTGATATCATCTCAGTCAAAGCAGTTGGTATCTCATATTTAGGTACATGTCCAAGCATATCTTTCAATCCTACACATGATTCTATCTGTCATATTGATGTGCAGATGGCTTCATTGGAAGTATTATTATACTTGAAAGATATTTTAGTTTTAAATTATAGTAGTATATAAAAGAATAATAAATGGAAAAACATAAAAAATAAAAGAATATGATCTCAGGTGAAAACCTATTTTGAGGCCCCTAAGATTGGCTCACTGGTTGAAAACCTCCATGAGGAAGTCAATGGGTTGGAAAAAAACAAAATAAGAGAAAAACAAAAGATCCTCTTTTGAGGCACCTAGGAAGACCTACTAGATCAAAACCTCATTGTGGAAGCTAGTAGTCCTGAAAAAAATAATAATAAAAGAGAAAGAGAGAGAGAGAGAGAGAGAGAGAGAGAGAGAGAGAGAATTTTCTCCATGTATCTTTCTCAAATGAATGTTGGTTCCAACCTTTCCAAGGAACAAAAACAAGTTAGCACCGAATGAAAAAGTTGGTCAAAAATCTAGTGAGAGGATGTCAAACTTGGAATTTCTTTTTCTTTTCCCAAATGATCAAAAAGGACCAAGGTCATGAAAATTCATCACCCTCATCCATTTCAATTTTCCACCCATAATTTCCAATATTTTCTCATTTATTATCCTCGCTCTCCTAAAATTCTACAGGAAGTCCTATTTTTTAATACCAAATTGTTTTTATTATTTCTCGAAAACTGTGTATCCATTTTCTGAGATGCTTCATGGGGAGATGCATATAGATGATGGTAACATTCTCAAGGAGTTTCAATAAATTCCAGTGCACACTTTGTGATAAATCTACCTCCATAACCTACCTCCATTGTTAAAGTTGCTCGAGATTCGTGTACCCAATGGATGATAATTTTTACTGGGAAGTTCATAAGGATAATGGTAACATACTCAAAGACATTTAGGTCAATCCAGTCTACCATTTGAGAGTTATGGATTAAAAAATTCTGTTACAAGGTGTTTGTCCTAAAATGCTACAGGAATTCCTGTAACTGCTACAAGATGTTACAGTAAGCTACGTAGAGGTGGATTGAGGACAAAAGAAAATCAAAAAGTGCCTGGAGGTGTAAAAAAAATGAATGAGGATATTCTACCCATCCTTTCCTACCACCTTCTCATCACTCCTCCATCTCAAGCATAAGGGTTTTAAATTTCTAGCCTTATCTCCCGTCACCTTTGTAAAAGAGTTTTTTTGAAAAAAACATACAGTTCCTTCACTCCATTTTTCCGATGCCACACCACTTCCTCATAATTCTATAATCATCCTACCATCACCCTAAGGCCACCTTATACTATCCCTCATTACTCATAGATATATAGAAGCCTAAATTATGTCGAGAAAGAGGTTGCTACAAGAAAAGTAACTTCATGTAGTAATCCCCGTATAAGCACTAGAAAAATCCCTGAAGATGGTTTTGAACAATCATAGAGACCAATAATACTTGTGATATGAATCTGAAGACAAAAATTTCACTACAAGGAGGATCTTCTACCAGCATCCACACATTTGAAAGCTCAACAAGGTACCGGCACACAAAAAACAAGTCAAGTTAAAACACCTCAAAAAGAAAGAAGACACAACAAAGAATCAAGCAGTAATAAAAACACAATGTTGAGAATCCAACTCCTGATATAGCTCCAGCATCCACCATCTCGCAACTACTTGACTAGGAGGTGAGGCCCAATTAATAAAATCTCAAACTTCATGCTTCGAATCTATTCTAGCCTAAGAAAAATTAAAAGAGTGAGATGGAAAGGTTTTTAATAGAAAAAATAAGTATCAGAGAAACCTCGGTATTATCTTGCAGTTAACTTCACTTTTCCACCAAGACACACACACACACAGGTGGGAGAGGAAGAAGACAAAAGTGAAGAGGACTTGAGAAAGTAGGTGGTAAGCAGTTAGTTGTAAGGGAAGACAACGAGTTCCAAGGTGTAATTGAGGGAAAACTCAGTTAACAAGATAAGAACTTTGAGTTTATTTTTCATGCAATGAAAAAAAGATGTTTGAAAAAAGTGGAAAAAATAAAAAATAAAAAGTGGACCCACCACCTCTTGGCACACAAATATTACCTACAACAAGTGAAATAAAACCACTACATGCACAAGATTTTCTATAGGAAGTTGCTATAGGAAAAACTTATTTTCTACAGGAAGTTATCCAGGTTAGAAGATTCGTTTCACATCATTCCTTTCTTGTTCTTTTGGTTATTCGGCATCATTTAACCCTATAAGAAAAAGGTGCTATGTGTCAAGTGTTTTCAAATTCAGAATTTAATGAGCAAGGATAATTTAGATTTCTAGTCAAGGGTGTTCATAAAAATTTAATGAATAGTATCATGTGTCATGGCCAAGAATCCAACACACACTCTTTCAATTGAAAACTGAGTCCACCATTATAAAAAAGATTCCTTTTTCATAGCTACTACCAGAAAATTCTTAGATGCTATAGGAATCTTGAGAGATGCTACATGAAACTCGTTTTCCTATACCATCCCCTATTTTCCACCAGATTGGTTTTTTTTTCCTTGACAGAAGTTTTAAGTAGGATGAGAGGCAAATTCATTTGGGGGGAACATCAGGTATGTTGTGAGAGGTATCAAGGACACATAAACTCATATCAATCAAATATTGAGTGGTACATGTAAGACCCTATATTTTCACATAAAATTCATAGAATTCATAGTCTGCAAATATGGGGGGAGGATTTAACTGTAGGAAACCCATCACCATTGACAGAATCCATCAACATTCTAAAGTGCTTACCATTTTATAAAATTTCAGCAAGATGGGATTATTTTAAAGGCTAAGAAGGTATGATGATGAGGTTACACTTGATTTTGCAGTCAATTTACAAGATCCAAGTGGAGAAGAACATCAACCAAAATCAAGGTGTTACACTAAAAAATAGGACCCATTACAGTTGAAGAATCACTTGTGTTAGGTCCTTATATTACTAGTATATCCCCTTATTGTTGTTAGTGTAACCCCCTTATTGTTACTGTTGTACCCCTATAACCCCCATATTATTATTATTGTGCCCTTACATTATTATTGTTAGGTCGGCTAGGATTACATTGTGGCCCCAGTAAGATTACATTGTGGACCCATGGACTCCTATATATAGAGAGGAGGTTTTTTCATTTGTATCACCCAAGAATTGTTCATTCATGTAATGTATTGGAGGTTGCCCCCTCGAAGTGGCTTATTTCTAAGGCTTTGATATCTCTTTTATTCTCTTTTTGAATCTGGTTTCACAACATTTGGTATCCGAGCTTTGGATTCTAGGGTTTCACTGCCCCAAACAGGTCATCATGGAATTTTCACTATAAATATTTTCTCTTAAGATTCAGAAGCTGAAATTTTTAAAGTGCGAAGCCGACATCTTGATGAACATATTCGCAAAATTTTAGAGCTTGGTTTGTAATAGTTTTGGAGATATGATCTGTGGAAGTTGGGTCTTTTTGCAGGCTCCCGAATTTAACCTAAACAGGTCATCGTGGAATTTTCGCTATAATTTTTTTTCTACGAAGGTTCAGAAGCTAAAAATTTTAGGGAGTGAAGAATAAATCCTAAGGAATATCATCAAAAAATATCAAAGCTTGGTTCGCAATTTTTAGGAGATATGGTCTATGGAAGTTAGGTCTTTGGCAGGCTCCCGAATTTCATCTCAAGGAGGCGATCATGGGAAAATATTCATAACTCTCTCTCTAAGCATCGGATTTTAATTATGTAAAATGTTTCCACAAGCACACGGAATTTAGTTATCGCTATAACAATTTTAGAGCCAAATGAGGAAACAGTGACATGTGTCAGGTCGTACAATTTAGCTCTACTGAACTAGTCCATAATTAGGTCATCATAGGAGATTGGGCATAACTTTGTCTTCAAGAATCCAAATTAGGTCAGAACCATGGCATTCAAAAGAAGATTCAGAGGGCTAGTTTAGGGCTGAATTTAAGATATTGAAGATGCGAAATCACATAGATAATTCAGTTTCAATAACGAGCTTCTCATAATCAAGAAAAAGGTGTGTATTTTTTTTTCAAATTGCATAAGTCTTGTTTGAAAAACAAGTTCTAGGTGATTCCAAAGGCCTATTGAGCATAGATATCAGTATTGGGTTCTAAAATTCCTCCTAAAAAGAATTCAACACCCATTAGGCCTTCATAAGGCTCTACTATGAATCAAGAAGACAAAGAAATGCAACACGAGATATCAAAAGTCCATGAGCAAGTGCACCAAATTTCACTATTGCAAAGAGCAACAAAAAATGAAATGGAAGTTTTGAATAAAGGCATGGAAACTAAGATGGAAGGTTTGAAGAAAGGCATGGAAGCTAAGATGAATGGTTTGGAAGCTAATATGGATGTCATGGAAGTTGGCATGGAAGCTAAGATCGATGAAAAAATGGAAAACATGAAGAATGATCTAAAAGTAGACGTTGAAGGTTTGGCAAAGTTGATACAAGAAATGTTTACTAATGGTGAAAATACAGTAGAGGAAACTCATGATGAGAACAAAATAAATTTTAATCATGATTTCATAAACTCTAATGTTGGATTAAAGAACCACCATATTCCAACGATGGATATGAGGAATTTTGATGGCAAGGATCCCGTAACATGGATACTACATATGGAACAATATTTTGATCTCAATAATGTGAAAAAAACACAAAAGGTACGCATTACAACATTACATTTAGAAAAAAATACATTTGTATGGTATCGATGGCTTTTCTCCAATAAAAAAATTGTCACTTGGTCAATTTTTATGGAGGAAATGATAGCACATTATGAGGATACAAAGAGCAACACCTTCTTTATCCAACTAATCAATCTCAAACAAAAGGGTTTAGTGGCGGAGCACATTTATGACTTACAAAAAATTAATATAAGGGTAACTGATATTCCAGAGGAACACAAGATTGATGTCTTCATGGGGACTTAAAGGATAACATCCAACATGAAGTTCACGTTTGGGAACCATTTTCGTTAGATAAGGCATTCAGGTTGGCAAGAAAAATTGAATGTAAAATTATGGCGACAAGGAAGCCTACCACTCACATCTATAAATATGGAAATGTTGCTACTCCTAGACATCCAAAACCTACAAGGTTGACACCACCACAATTGGAAGAAAAAAGAGCAAAAGGGTTTTGCAATAGTTGTGATAGAAAATACACTAAAGGTCATAAGTGTGCTGAGAAGAAATTATTTTACATAGATTGTGAAGAGGAGGAAGAAAATGAACAAGAAACTTCAAAAGAAGAGGATATACACCACGAAGTAACCCTAGAAGAAGAAGAAGTGAGTCCGACCATATCATGTAATGCATTGGCAGGAATTACCACTCCTCGAACTCTCAAGATAGAAGGACATATCAAGAAGAAAAAGGTAATAGCGTTGATTTATTTCGGTAGTACCCATAATTTTATTCATTGTAAGGTAGCCAAGGAATTGAATTGTTTCCTATACTGAGCAACACAATGTCAAGTGATGGTTGCGAATGGAGGAACTATAAATTGCTCTGGAAAATGCCATAATATCAAGCTATCCATGGTGGAATATGTATTGAATAGTCCAATGATTTCCATCCCAATTGGAGGTGCTAATGTCGTAATATGAGTACAATGGTTACAATCTTTGGGGACGGTATCTTTTAATTTTCAAGAACTTTTCTTGAATTTTTTTTCAAAAGGAAAGGAAATTGAAGTACAGGGTATCACACGGAAGCTAGGAAAGATAATAATCTCTAATGTCATGATAAATCTTCTGAAGAAAGAACAACGAGGTGTAATTGCACAATTATGCTCACTAGAAGTTCCAACATCAAAATCATCTATTTCTCTAGATCTCCAAAGAGTCTTGGAAAATCATTCCAAGGTGTTTGATACTCCCAAAGGACTCCCACCTATTCGTGATCATGATCATGCTATTCATTTGATTCCATGAAGTGTTCCTCCAAACATCCAGCCTTACAGACGTCCTTATGTCCAAAAGAGTGAAATTGAAATTATGATTGCAAAAATGTTAGAGGTTGGTATAATTCAACCTAGTAAAAGTTCTTTCTCTGCTCCAGTAGTGTTGGTGCAGAAGAAGGATGGATCATGGCACATGTGTCTGGATTATAGGGTGCTCAATAAGCTCACTATTGAAGATAAATTTCCCATTCCTGTGATTGATGAATTATTGGATGAATTACATGGAGCAATTTATTTTACCAAGTTGGATCTTCGTTCAAGATATCATCAAGTTAGAATGAAGACTGAAGATATTTCGAAAACAACATTTCAAACTCATGAGGGTCATTATGAATTTTTTGTCATGCCTTTTGGCCTTACCAATGCACCTTCTACATTTCAAGGGTTGATGAATTCCATTTTCAAACCCTTCCTTAGAAAATTTTTGTTAGTATTTTTTGATGATATACTAATCTACAGCAGGTCTTGGAAGTATCATTTTCAACATGTTGAAAGCGTGCTCAAACTATTGGAGGAGAAACAATTATATGCAAAAACATCCAAATGTTTCTTTGGAGTACAAGAGGTGAAATATCTGGGTCATATTGTATCTCATGAGGGTGTTAAGGTAGACCCTAAAAAAATTAAAGCCATTAAGGAATGGAAAGTCCTCACAACCATAAAGCAGTTGCATGGATTTCTCAAGTTAACAGGATATTATCACAAGTTTGTTAAGAATTATGGGAGAATAGCAGCACCTCTAACAACATTATTGAAGAAAGAGGAATTTTCATGTACTCTTGAAGCAACTAAGGCATTTGAACATCTTAAAGAGGAAATGTGCCTAGCACCAGTGTTAGCTACACCAAACTTCACAAAAACCTTTATTGTGGAATGTGATGCCTCAAGAAATGGAATTGGTGTTGTTTTAATGCAAGAAGAAAGACCCATTGCTTTTGAAAGTCGTTCAATCAAAGGAAAGTATTTACAAAAGGCCATTTATGAGAAGGAAATTTTGGCAATACTACATGCACTAAAGAAATGGAGACCTTACCTAATGGGAAGACACTTCAAGGTAAAAATTTATCATGATAGTCTTAAATACTTTTTTGAACAAAGAATATCTTCGGAAGAGCAGCAAAAGTGGGTCACAAAGATGTTGGGTTATGACTTTGAAATCATCTACAAAAAAGGGAAGCTAAATGTTGTTGCAGATGCACTCTCAAGAAAGGATGAAGAGGTGGAAGCATTGCTTTGTGCCATTTCTATTATCTAACGAGATTGGATAACTGAAGCAAGGGATGAATGGAAGAAGGATGAAGAAGTTTGGACACTCATTCAAAAGTTGCAGCAAGGTCCTAGTACATTTGATACATTTAGTTGGAAAAATGATTCCTTATGGTACAAATATCGCTTATATATTTGCAAGAATTCCCAACTAAAACAAAAGATTCTTTTGGAATTGCACACTTCTCATTTAGGAGGACACTCGGGATTTTTAAAAACTTACCACAGGGTGAAGAAAGAATTTTTTTCGGATGGACTTAAATCTGATATTCAAAAGTTTGTGGTGGAATGTTTGGTTTTCCAGCAAAATAAAGTTGAGACAATTAAGACCCTGGGTCTTCTACAACCTTTATCCATTCCAAGTCAATGTTGGGAGGAGATTTCAAAGGATTTTATCACATGTTTACGTAAATCCAAATGAAGGAGTGTCATCATGCTGGTAGCTGATAGACTTACCAAGTATGCACACTTTTGTGCATTATATCATCCATTTAAAGCAAGTATAGTTTCTACTGCATTTATGGAAACAATCCAAAACCTACATGGAAACCCGAAGGTTATTGCAAGTGACAGAGATCTCATTTTTAGAGGAAATTTTTGGACAGAATTATTTTCTTATTTGGGTAGTCAACTAGCTCATAGCTCATCTTATCATCCTCAATCCCATGGTCAAACAGATATAGTGAATAAATGTTTGGAAGGATATCTTCTTTTTTTTGTATCTGATAAGCAAGAAAAATCGGTCAAGTGGTTACCTCTCATTGAATTATGGTATAAGACTTCCTTCCATACTGCAGCAAAAATTACCCCATTTATGGCACTTTATGGATATCATCTACTATCCATCACATCTTCTTTAAGGGAAAATTCTAGGGTTCAAGCAGTGGAGGATCACATCGAGCATCAACAAGAAGTTCTCCAACTCTTAAAGGATAACCTAAATTTGGCACAAAATTGAATGAAACAACAATCAGATAAACATCGCAGTGAGAGAAGTTTGATGTGGGAGATTGGGTATTTTTACGGCTACAACCACATAAACAAATTTCCCTCAAGAAAGCTAAGAAGGATAATAAATTATCACCAAAGTACTATGGTATTTACAAGGTGTTGCAAAATATTGTTACTATGGCATACAAATTGGAGCTTCCTACTTCTTCAAGAGTGCATCCTGTTTTCCATGTTTCATGCTTAAAAAAGGTTATAGGGGACAAACTTCCAGTTCGAACAATATTTCCAGAATTTGACGAGGAAGGAAAACCCATATTGGAACTTGAAGCAGTCACGGAAACAAGAACTCGACAACTATGAAATCGATCAATTTCAAAGTATCTCATCAAATGGAAGAACTTACCCACTGAAGATTCTACATGAGAGGATGATAATTTTATACAGAAGCACCTGGAGCTACTCAAGTGTTGAGGACAACACTTTTTTGAAGGAGAGAAGCATGTTAGGTCCTTATATTACTAGTATAGTCCCTTATTGTTGTTAGTGTAACCCCCTTATTGTTATTGTTGTACCCCTGTAACCCCCATATTATTATTATTATGACCTTATATTATTATTGTTAGGTCGGCTAGGATTACATTGTGGCCTCACTAGGATTACAATATGGCCCCATGGACTCCTATATATAGAGAGGAGGTTTTTTCATTTGTATCATCCAATAATGTTTCATTCATGTAATGTATTGGAGGTTGCCCCATCTAGGTGGCATATTTATAAAACATTGATATCTCTTTTCTTCTCTTTTTGGAGCTGGTTTCACAACAACTTGAGAGAGATAATTAGCCTAAACCGACATTAGAACTTCAATGGAAAATTGAGATAGGGGAATAAATTAAAATAGAAGAGTAGACAGAAGAGCAACATGAGGATAAACGTATGGACCAAAAACAAAATAAAAGAGAATGACCAGGCCAACATAAATGAAGAACCAGAGGGCAAGGAGGATGAATAGGTTTCTCAGAGGATGAACACCAATTTCAGTATGAGGGTATGATGGACCTCTAAATTAGACATAAATTAAATCCCATATAAAAATTCTTAGGCACATATAAGCTATATTAAATCTCTCCTTCTGCAATGAATAATGTTTTTTGAATCTTTAATATGTTCTTAGGAAGGTTTAGAGATAATTTCATATGTGTGCATAATATTATTTATTTTTGAAGAATATTGTGCAAAAATTGGACAGATTATGAAGATCTGGAGAAGGCGATAATTTGGGGACTTTATCCCTGCTACATGAGGATCAATATTGGAGAATAAGTGAACAAAATATCATGAAATTATTGGGATATTTTTGAGCCCCAATGATTGATAAAATCTAGGAATCGATTCCCTGTCATTTAATGCAAAATCCTAGTGTTGAGAACCAAATCCACTATTTAAGGGATTAGAAGGGGAAAGATTATTCCTTTCAAGGAGAATGCTTCTTCATCATTTTTATAAGTATGAATTCGAGTTGGCCTCTAGGGGCATGTATTTTTTACTCTTCTTGTGGAGAAAACTTGTTCTTTAGGAACTCCATTTTCATTTCTTGTAGGGATGTACTTGGATTGATTCAAATAATGAAGATTGGTGCCATTTTTAACTTCTAAATATTGGTTTCTTCCATAAGAATCTAATTCTCCTTTGGCTTGGCCATCCAATGAGCCCTAGATCCCTCTTGCAAAATATATTTATGTTCTTTTCACTTCTTATTCACATGCATATGTTATTCTTGTTTTGCCTATTTTTTTATTTAGTGTTGATGTTTTTCTTGCTATAGGATTGAGTTAAATTATTGAAGTGAGTTATTTTTTAGGTTATTTATAGATTCAAAAGAATTATTCATCCTTATAATAACTTTTTAGTTTCATATTCATCATTGAGCTAGTTGGATTTGATTACTAGTTCATGAATATAGGATTTCTAGAAATTCCTTTTATCAAGGTAGTAATTTTCTGCTATTTTTTAGAACGTATTAATATGCTTCATTTAAGTTAATTACACTTGGATTAGGTCATAAAAACATTCCATTTAATAAAAAAATTAACCCCATTTCATTTTCACTTTATTAGGCTAGGAATGTGATAGGTGAACTAGCTCACTAGTTCTTGAATTTATAGTTTTCTGTTATTTTTTAGCACATGTAAACAGGGGTATTTTGGAGTGATTCCACTTAGAATAGAGACCTAAGAAATATTACTTAATAATAAAATTGGTTCCATCCCATTTTAATTTTATTTACTTATTCATTCGGTGAGTTATCTCCATAACATAACTTCTTGTAGAAAAAACAAAACTTCATGTAGAATTTTTGTAGCGTGTGTAAACTCAACCATATTTTCTCCCAAAGCTTGGTTTTTGTCTCTTAGGCTTGAATAATTACCCATAGGATATCAATCCATTATTGAGGAAGAATAAATGCCACTTAGGACGTGCATTTTTAAGAAGTATATTAGGCCTATTTACTTCAAATCATGCTCCTAGGATTTCAATTAAAATTGTTGTTCTTTCCTAGGATTATTTTATTTTCAAAGCAACACTTCCATTTCTGCAATTAGTTTAGGCTTTACTTTCATGAAATTCGTTCCATTAAATTAGATCAATAAAAGAAGGACAGATTGTATGCTTTGTGTATACGTCTGATACCTCCTAAGTTTGTACGAATCACGAGTTGATAATTAAAGTTGGTAGCCTTCGCAGTTGCAAAATTCTTGTTGCAATAGTGAGGCTCATCACAAATGACACTCAAATCCAAGTTCGTATGGTCAAGCTATTCACTATCAAATTTTGGGTCAAACTTGGAAAGTGACAGTCTTAATGAAGTGACAATCTGACACTTCATGGTGATGGTTTTCGGTGGTCGAGAAAGGAAAATTTGTTTCCTACTGATTTTTTCTAGTAACCCCTAAAAATTCGTCATTTCTTGTTAACCTCATTATAAATAAAAAATATTAAAAAATAAGGGGAATTGGCAGACCACCACCCCTGTCACCCCACCCCATCCATGTTATATATATTATATATATATATATAATAAAAACAAAATGGCCAACAACCATACATATTATTGGATGTGATTGGGATTCGAACCCGCATTGGCAATGTGGCTGACCCACCACAAGCAGCGACCCCATATGTACCGGTAACCAAAAAAATTAAGCTGCCAACAATCCAAAAAAAAAACCACACGAAATATGTAAAATCCACCAACCGTAAACAATTATAGTCAATTCAATAAAAACCAAAGTGCTGACTATTTTGGGTAGCCCTGGGGTTGGAACCCTGGTGGCACCGCACCCAATTTGGGCATTCACCAATGGGCCATGGGCCTTACATTGTGTTGTCCACACACGAGCTAGTATAAAATCCCGAATTCAGCATTTGAAGGGGCAACGAGAGGCGGAGGGAGGAACACATAGTGACACAACCATGACTAGAGTGGAACCATGAGTGGGAAGAGGGTGTAGAACCCTCAACGTGGAGAATCATAAGATGTTGAAGATATTCCCTTGAAGGCCAGAGATTCTAGTGACAAAATTTTATAAGTGGATGGTCCTTTTGGCACATTTCCTCGCGTGGAGTCCAACCGTGTAGCAAGAATCTCCATTGGAGTAGTAAAAATTCAGGTGCCTAGCAACAAAGAATCTTCAGAGAATCTTAGGAAATATAAAAGGTTCCCTTTGAGGATGATTTTTTCCAGTGTTAGAATGATGCCAATGTTATAGGAATTTTTATTGGAATATCACATGGAGTGTAGTGGTGTGCTCAAAATATTCATTTGAGCAATGGATTTTCTGACCATATTCAAGAAGGAATCTTTGGGGGAATCTTCAACATTCCTGAGGGTTAGAAATTTTGTGGTGTTAGAATTGGAAAATTTTTTAGTCAATTTTACACCACTCATCTCCAGGAATTCAGTGGTTCAATCAATTTCAACAACTAAGCTTTGTATTTTTTGGCCATCTTTGAAAGTGGAGGTATATGATGTAGTTATGTCATGCTTTTCTTCTGATTTCCTGACATGATTTTTGTCTTCTTGATATCACTTATAAAAATTATGTTGCGGGATAATTTTTTCCAGATTATTGTGTGAATTTATTAGCTTGTCATGTTGGAGGGAAGTCCATTTGAGTAAGACTTCCTATAGGGAGAACATCTCGTGGAGAGACATGGCATTTTGGTTGAAGGTATTCATCCTTTTAATGATAAAGAACATATGATGTAAGTCATCATCATTTGTAGCAATTAATGAAGTGGCCTCCACTCTCTTGACATCGAGCTTGGAGACGTAACCCGCACTGGGTGAAATTTTTTATCAATGTGTTATGCATTCTAAATTTGATGGTTTTTTTTATGCGTTATCTTATTTCAATATACACATGTGGTTGTTCTATACTCTTTCAGTGTATTTCTGCTAATATCATAGAAGTGAAAGGTCTTGGTTAATTCTGGTAGCTGAATAAATCTAGAACATCTACACCTTGGATATGGCTTGAGATAACTAACTTGGTCATAATCATGTCTTATTCCCACCATAATTATATAGGTATATCTATATAGACAGATATTTTATCTGCAATTATCATAAATCATTTTTAATACCAATAAGGAGTTAATAATAAGATATAGACTATGTGCGTTACATTATTCTTAACACTTGGTAGATTTTTTACCTTTGACAACAAATCTGATTTTTTCCTTATTCATATACACCCACATAGAGAATACTAGGGTGATTTTCTGGTTAGAACTTCTTACCACCCTCTATAATAATGGAAACACTTTCTGTGTACCTAGAACTTATGAGTTACCTCTAACAAAATAGAAATAAACACACACACATCAACATGCATAGCTATACATTAGAGATATTTTGAGACCTAAAATGGGCCTCAAAACAAAAATGTACAACCAAAATCAAATTTATAAGAACTAATAGGGTTCAAGATGATAATCTCAACCATGGGGAATGATTTACCATTTTTGGTCAAGTTTTGCATTGGTTTGGTGAATTTTGTTGTGCATAAGGTCATTGTATGCAATTAGGTCATCATGCTAATATTGGTACGTTTTTATGCTAATGTGTTGGCTAATATAGTCAAGGAGATGAAAACCATCAAATTGAAGTTGGAGCAATGGACCCTGAGGCAAGAACATGTCATCATACAGGTTTGGATGTTGGGAATGTAGGTAGGCAGGCTAAGGATTGTTATAAGAATTATGGTTATGAATATTCCTTTCATTCTATTTATTTTATTTTTACATACATTATAGATTCTATTTAATTAGTGCGGTTATATGTACATATGTCAGATAGTCATGAATGATAGCAACCTGTGGTGGTATTCATTGTTGTTGTTGTTTTACATTATAAAAAGTATATTTTGTTGATGAGCATGTTATGGGTTAACTTTTTTTTGTTTTATGATAGCTAGCTTGATGATTAGGTAACATGTTGCTTATGAGAATGATATATAGCTTTTTTTTGTTACATGCTAGTGACTTGATGGCTAGGTTATGAAATTCAGCCATGAGTAGACATAATTATGATAGTGTGTTGTATTCTATCTATATTGACTACTCATATGTGATTGCATGCATGAATGAAAATTGTTTATGAGTTCAGGGTATGAATATGTTAGATATGTTTTGAAGCTATATAATGCTAATCTAGATTGATTATGCAGAAAAGATAGCCTCCCCTGAGATACATTAAGGTACGTGCTTTCTTCTATCATCTACTTTGTACTTCAATGTTTAATTATGTCATCTATTTGGTGTTTTATTGTTGATGTCTATTATGTCATATATTTATTGTTGAATGTTTGATTATTCACATGATATGAGCATGTTTCTATAATATTTCATGAAGTAATGATCTTGTTTTAAGATGGTTGTAATAACACGTATGTGTTAGGACAATTGATATGTAGTTGAGTGTAAGTAGGTGATATTTGTAGCATCATGTATTATGACGGATGACTATGAGTTAATTTTTTACTATGACATGGTTTTAGAGCTAGTAAGTGTTGATTCCAAATATATAGATATGTTGTCTTGATATTTGGAAAATGTGGCTGATATATGTGTGTTAAATTACAAGGAAGCATGATTATCCCACCAAGGTAAGGTAACTATCTTGTCGTTATGTTATTTATGCACTGAACTTTATGTTTATATGAGAGTATGATGCAGGGGATTCCATGGCAAAAGAGACTTCCATGACATCTTGAAGAAGACTCGGGTTGAGCTTACCTTTAAAAGTATTAGAAACCATGGGGATTGAGTCATATTGTTTGTTTCTAGTGTGAGCACTCCACCAATTCTTTGAAGGCTAAAAAGGAGACTTACAAAGGTAACCAGAGACCACTTTGACCTAGTAGCTAGCCCTACCATGAAGAGAGATCTCTCTCAATGATATCATAGTCAAGTATTGACTATGATATGAAGGATATTAGGCTAGATATGATAGGATCATGTAGGTTTTTAGTGTTTTATGGTTTGATATTGGATCAGAGATGAAAGAAAGTAGCTAGGTCTAGGTATCAAAAGGGTTTACAGTTGAAAAGGTATAAAGGAGAAAGGTAGAACTGGATCTATGATGAATTTAGGGTTTTTTAGGTATGGTGGAGGGTGTGAACGAATATAGGGATTTAATGAGCATGTTCAATCATGAATTAATTAAATTGGAAGAATGAAACACAAAATGGAATTTCCATATAAACAGATCTCAATTCAAATATTTTTTCCTATGAATTGTAAGGAAAGCCACTGAAGATACAAGGTATGCAAAGAGAAGCTATATATCACTCAATAAAGAATATAACAGAGAAAATACATCATCATAAACCCCTTGTGGATGAATTCCTAGTTAATAGTTGCAACTGCATCGTTTGATTTCTGAATATGAAAGTGAAAGTACAAGATACAAAATTATAATCCTCTCATGTCCAACTAGTCAAATGACTCTGAAAATGATATATATAGTAGAAAAAAAACCTCTCCCCTCTCTCAGGAGTCAAATTCATTGGTTTTGGAGATGATTACATGATATTCTCAATAAAACCATAA
Source organism: Pinus albicaulis (assembly GCA_034641835.2). Classification (NCBI taxonomy): domain Eukaryota; kingdom Viridiplantae; phylum Streptophyta; class Pinopsida; order Pinales; family Pinaceae; genus Pinus; species Pinus albicaulis. The sequence goes on along the minus strand of CM076584.1, from coordinate 622,179,811 downwards.
TTTCCAGTAGAGGTCAACCAATTCACCTCATCATATGAAACTTGATACGTCTGAGAAAAATTACATTAACAAGAATGTATCTACCATGTTTCAATATTTACCATCTTAATTACACCTCATGAAATCAAAAAATAATCATCATTCACCCAATTACATAGGTTCAAATTCAAACTAGGTCAAACTTCCTGTGAAAAAATCCTTATGAAGAAAGCACAACGAATTTTGGAGAAAGCGTAAAGAGCTGGGGAAAAAGGCAATTTGAAGGTCTCCCAAATGTCCAAATGCTAATATGAAAGTTTCTATGGAAAGCTCGGATGTCTTCTATATGATAAGATCTTCAAGCACTCAAAAAAGTGGCTCCTAGCCCTCTGAATCTTCATTCTCCCAAGAGTACTCAGAAAGTGTAGCGTGGCCTCCAAAAATAGGGCAGAAAGGTCATTTTTTGCAAGTTTTTGGGTATTTCTACCCTAAAAAAGTCACTGAAATGGCTTCACCTCTGACTAGGATTGAAGTACTCATCAACAAGAATCCACTAATGTTGAGATTTAATCCATTGTACCTCCCTAACAAAAGCATAGTGTGGCCCATGTCGCGCTTTTGCCATTGTGAATCATTTTTAGAATTTCCAAATTTGACAAAAATTCCACAAAAACAAAAATTTTATCCAAAAATATTCAAAATTGATTCAAATATGTCTCACAAGGTGTATTATTCTACTAAGGAAGCATCAACAAGTATCTCTAAGGTATCCTTCTCCTTTTGACTAATTAGGGTTTCCTTCAGTTTTTCTTGCAATTGTTTGACTTTGACTTTGTAAATTTGATTCCTGGTGTAGTAGTGGTCATCCATGTCTTTTTTCATCTTGTTTTCTCTGTTGGCCTTGTCTAGGAGCTTTGTAAAGTGAATATTGACATTCTCAAGCCAAAACTCCCTATTTTCGTTGATTTTCATGGCTATCCTTTCTTCAAATGTCAACTCTTCATCTGGTGGATTTTTCTCTCTTTATTCTGAAGTGATTTTCAGAGACCAATGGTCCTTGGCCATTTCCTTGCCACCTTCTATTCATTCTTGTCTAAATATTCACTATCAACCACTGCTTTTCCTTTCACATTATGCATACTAGCTTCAAATTGATTTTTCTCAAAAGACAACTGTTTCTCCTTCAACTGATTTTTCTCTTGCTCTAAGAAGGAAATGATGAAATTATCCCTTGCCAAATTGTCCTTGAGTTATTTTATTTGAGCATATTTTTCGTTGATGATCCTCTCTAGGTTTTCATGGTCTTCATTGGCCTCCAAGTCTACTATGTTAATGTCATGATGGATGAGCCCCTCATTATGCAAAGATGTCTTATGTTGTGATGGTAATCCCTGCTCTGTTGATGTGGGCTTGGCTCCTTCCTCAATATGAGGAGAAAACACAAGCCTTCTGCCTCTCTGGTATGTCTAAGTGACCCAAATATTCCTTTTCACTGAAACTGTGATAGGTGAGCTAACCTCAACATGTCTAGATGGTGTTGATGGTGAACTAGGGCTAGTAGGCTAGCTACTAGAAGACAAAAACACATATGCTTCCATGAAGGTTTCCCAAGAGATGATCTTCTTTTAAAGCTGGTGTAAAACAATGATTTTGATAAGAGGATGGTGAAATATGCTGCTTCCAAGGCTACTCTGCTTATGCTGAACTTTTTCTGCCATCTTTTCCAAACTTATATAGAAATTATAAGGAAAATTGAGTGGATTTATCGCTGTGAAATGCATAAGAAATCTGAAATGATACCCATATAGTCTATAAAATATTCCCTCACATGTGAAGTACTTCATGATGATCTTCATGAGTGGTGTATACTTGTCAAGGAGGTGCCCAACAGGAAAAATATTCTTCGTTTGTTGTTGATAATGTCTTCTAAGATATGGCTGATAATTTTGAATATTTAGGTGTTTTTTTTTTAACCATGTTTAACCATAATTGGTTATCCATGTGACCTTAGCTACTACATTAGTTGATATAGTGAAAGTAACCCCTGCAATTATTACCTTGCCCTTTTTGAGTTGAGTGGCAAAAAATTTGGTCAATGTAGCATGGTATTTGACTTTCTCAACTTGTTCACAAAAAGGAAAACATTCTACTACTTGAAAAATATGTTTGGATAATGGTGAAGATGTCATTTCAAGAGTGGTTAAGCGCTCATATATTATCACCTAGCCTCCCTTATTGTAACACTTCTTCTCCTCCACTTGATTGTTTGCAAGGGGAAAACCTCAATGGGACAAAACAGGGGATGGAGAAAAGGGATAGGATGAAGGGTTTAGCGAATGGAGATGGTTTTAGGAAAATTTTTGGAGATTATAGGGGTGTTAGGGAACTTTATCAAGTGAAATGGAGTGAAATGGCTATGTAAATTGGGCTAGGGAATTTTTACACAGTCTTGGCTACAAAAATTTCCCAAAAGTGTAGAATGAGGCTAGGGTTTAGGATTTGGGAAATGTGAATGAGGGGGTGTGAAATATATGGGAGGTGGTTTTTAGTGCAAGGGAGGGTAACAATTCTAGGGGAGAATTTTTTTACCTTGCAAAATTTGAAAATATGGGCCAGCCACTATAACAAAGTATAGGGGCCAATGGATGGTTTACACTATAAAAAAATGAAATTGAGATTTAAAGAGCGGTTAGTTGAGGTGTTACTTACTTTTTAACTTATTATAGACACCTTGATATCCTTTATAATCCTTCAGAAGTTGATTTGATGTGTATAGGAGAGAAAACATAGCAAGTGAAAGAAAGTGTAGCATTGAGCCCAGAAAGTGCAATGTGGTTTCTTTGGCATCAAATTTTTGAATGTTTTTGAATTTATTTTACTGATGAAGCATTTGGTGATGAATGAGAGATCTTATTCAATGAGGTGAATGAGAAAATGAGCTTGAATTGGTCTTTTATATCTTGTGGTGGTCACTTTTCTTCATAATATTGGGATGGCCCACTACATGTCCTTTCACTTTGCTTTGAAAACTTGTAGCTTTGAAAATTTGTATGCAAATTTAGGAATATGATTAAATTATTACATATTTGAAACATAAATTACATTGTAAACCAAATTTTATTGAACAATTTTACCTATTACCACTCCTCCTTTGTTGGACTTATGGAATGAAAAATTTTGGATGATTGAAACCCCAATGACCTAATGGGGACAGTAAGCTGAATGAAACCATGATGATGTTGAATGAAGTGATGATGATGATATTTTATTGATGGTACACTCAACTAAGTGATGACAAGGACTGGCATGTAAAATTTTTGAAGGGACTGGAAATAGCCCTAGACACACTATCTAGTGACCAAATTTCTACTTGAAGACCTAATGAAATGACAAAAAATTAAGTTTGAGAACCTAAAGAGACATGATAAGAGCCCATTTGATCACTGGAGATAGGCTGAATAGACTGACACTAACATTGGCTCCATTCGGGGATGGCATCTCCTTCGAGGTGTCAAGAACACCATAGACCAAGTAGCCTAACTATTAGGCATGGAGTCAAAATCAAAATACAAAACTTAATAATGAAAAAATGACTCAAAAATAAACTAAATTAAATATTACTGAACTTATAAATCAGGAAGAAAATCAAGGGAGACTTATGGCGTTCAGTTCGGACTCCAAGCTCCAATGATTCTCTCCTTCACACTTTGGAAGAAAAAATAAATTGATATGTACAATGAGGTTAAGAAAATTCAAAGATATGATAAAAAAAGGTAGTTATTGAGAAGCCTACCATTGACTGATCCTCCTATGAAATATTCTCCATTAATTTCCTCTAATAGATAAGCATGATGTCCACTTGAAGCTGAAATTTTTTATGGTCCCTTCCATAAGTTTCAAATTACCGTGCTTCCCTTTCTCTTCCTTTATAGCATCCCAACGGAGCACCACATCATTGATTTTGAAATCATCTTCCTTTGTCTTGCGGTAATATACCTTCGTAATTCTCTCTTGAAGCTTAGAGGTGCTTTGAAACACCTCTTCCCTATTTTTTTGGAGATGAATGATATGATTGACCTAGTGTTGCACATCATACATTTCACTACCTTCTTCATGTAATAATTTCATAACTGGGATAACAAGTGATGTAAGGAAAAATGTGTCAAATCCATATACCAATTGAAAAGGAGACATACCTATTGACATTTTTCTACTCACTCTATCAGCCCACAAGGCATTAGTAATTTTCTTATGCTAGTTTTTCTTGTTTGCCTCCAACATCTTCTTTAAAATGTTGACCAAATATTTGTTTGAAGATTCGGCCAACACATTACCTTGATGATAATATGTGGTCGATTGACCCAATTTGATGTTGTATTTCTTGAAAAACTCAACCATTTTATTTGAGTTGAATGTAGTCACCTCATCTGTCATTATTTTGTGGGGAAAGCCAAATCGAGACAAAATATTAGTTTCCAAAAATTGAATAAGGACTAAATATGTATCTTTCCTGGTTGGGATTGCTTCAATCCATTTGAGGAAGTAGTTGGTAGATGTCAAGATCCACTTATGTTGGGAAGAAGATACAGAGTGTATTTCTCCAATGAAATCAAGGCCCCACCACTAAAATGGAGCTTGTACGGATATGGGTTGCAAAGGGAGCGAGAGCAACTTCCTCTTACCTTGAAATATCTGGCATGCGTGACAACTCATAATGATTTTATATAGATTATAAAAGACAGTATGCCAATAATAGCCATCCTTCAACACTTTATTCACTCTAGTTTTCCAAAAAAAATGACCTCCACAATCTCCCGTGTGGAAATAACTCATTACCTCCTTGGCTTCACTTTCTACTAGACAGTTTAGCAATACACCTCCCAGGTCTTTCCAATATAGAGAGATGTCTAAAATGTAGTACTTGGAAGCTTTTAACTTTCATGGTCTACCTTTACTTTTATACATATCTGGGGGAGGATTAATATGGTAAAGAACATAAATGATGTCAGCATTCCAAGTGGATGAGAGAAAATTTTTTGATACCTATATGAGTGAATCATCATCTTCCACTTCGGAAAAAACTGAAAACAGAATGATGTCAAGTGCATGTAAATTGTATTCAGCCATCGACTTGGCCAATGCCTGTGCTTTAATCAACTTTGTAGGCTTGATCTCAAGATCATATTCTAACATAGCTTCTATCCAGTTTCCTCTTTTGCCTTCCAGATTGGTTTGCATCAATACATCCTTCATTGTTGCATTAGGAACACAGGCTAGAATGTGTGAGTGAATCATATACATTCGAAATTCCTTAAATGCCTTTACCATGGCAAAGTCTTGCATCTCAATGATGTTATATCTAAGGGTATAATCTCTAATGGTATGGCTAAATAAAGTAATGGGATGGTCAGTCTTATCCTTATTTTGCATCAAAATGGCAGCCAAAATATGTTCGGAGGAAAATGAAAATAGGATGAAGTCAAGGGTATATTCAGGGATGATAAAAATAGGAGTTGTTGTCATGGAAAACTTAATTGAATTAAATGAATTTTTAGCATCCTCCAACCTCCTTACCTCACTGTCCTCTTCAAGCATATTGGTCATCTCTCGAAGATGCTCGACAAGGATTGGGATAAATATTCTCAAGAAATTCATCTTACCATTAAAGGCTTGGATTTCCTTCTTGCTGCATGGAAAATATATTTGCTGAATAACTTCAAACTGGGAGGGATCAATACAGATACCATGTTCGGAGAGGATATAGCCAAGAATATTTCCCTCCTTCATGGAAAAAAGACTCTTTTTGGGATGAGTGAAATTGCAAAATTTCTACACTTCTTAAACACAAGTCTCAAATGATATAAATGCTCATCTTCATAATGGGAGAAAATAGTGAGATCGTCAAGCTACACTATTATAAAAACATCCATTTCATTTAAAAAATCAATGTCCATTGCCCACTTAAAAGTGGCTCCTGCATTCTTGAGCCCAAATGGCATTTTGGCATATTTGAAAGTGCCCCAAGGTGTTGTGAAAGTATTTTTTTATTGGTCATCCTTATGAACCAAGATTTTACTATATCCCAAATATCCATCAATAAGTGACATTCAAGATGACCCAACCACTCTCTATAGGATATGGTCCATCTTAGGAAGGGGATAGTTATATTTTAAAGACACCTTATTCGAGTTTCTGAAATCTATATAGAGACATATATCTCTTGTTTTCTTTCTCATCGGAACAAGATTTGACATCCATTCTGAAAATATAGTGGGAACAATGATACATCTTTAAATATTCTATTTACCTCTTTCTTTATTTATGGTAACAATATTGGATTAATTCTTCTCCATTTTTTTTTAAAGGGATTTTGATTGAGCTTGACCAGAATTTTGTTTTGGATGATATTTATTTCATGTACTTTCATATCTGCATAGTCCCAAGAAAATAAAATAGAAAATTCATATAACAAGTCTATATATTTAGCTTTCATATTTGGAGCTAAGGACTTGGACAACTTGACCATTTTTGGATTGCCTTTTTTTTGAATATTCACATCTTCAGCACCCTTCCAAGTAGGAATCATGGTCAGCTTTCTGGAAACATCATCTTGATCGAACAACTCTTACAATGGTACAAGACCCATTGGAATATTGTTATCTTTAAGATGTAGCACATCATCTTGAGTATGCTTGTTCACTTGATCATCTTTATCATATACCTCATCATGATAAGAATTTTCAAACTCACCTTCCATCTGTAGAAAATTATTCACCTATTTTTCATTCCATAACACTTGCCAATAACTAAATTTTTTAGGGACAGATCGTCAGTGTTTGACATGAATTTCAAACTTCCTACTAGAAAATATTGGAATCTTAAAGTTACTGCCCATTGTGGCAAGTGAATCTGCCATAAGATTCAAACTTATTAGAATGATCGACAATGTATATTCAGGGAACATTTTGAGAATGTGTTATAACATCATTTATCACCTCTATATACTTGATGACCTATTCATTGGCATTGGGCAGCCTTTTCCTTTCAGACTTGGTCCACTTCTTAAAAAACATTATTTTCAATTCCATACGCAACTCTACCCAAAATTTTATGCATGCAAATGTGGGTCCACTCATATCTGACCCACATATAAAATTTAAAGTATTTAAAAATAATAAACTCCCTATTAATTGGGTGGGGTTTATGAGTTCTGCCTAAAAACCACCTACACCAGTCGGTGGCCAAACTATTTCCCAACTGAAAGACTGATTTGAGGAAGTATAAATACACCTCATTAGGAAGGCCTAAGGGAGGAGAGAGAACACTATTGATACTATATCCTGTCACAGCCAAGATCAAGAGCCTGATTATCCTTGTGCCTCCTGCACTTCCTAGGTTCAATAATCTGTTATTTCCTTGTGATGTTCACCCTCCTTATGTGACATCCCTTGTGCACATCTTATGGAAGAATATTGTTGAGGGTTGGGCTGGATGGATCCAAAGGATGGTTTTTCTTGGATTTGTGGCTGATTTCAGGTGATATATCCACCTTATTTTTACATACACCAATAAAAGAAGCTTTGTCCCATTATTGATGTCATGTCTTTTATGTTTCATATACATTTTAATGACCTTATAATCGTTATTTCGTGAATCATTTACGATTTTATATGATCTAACATACTGAAATTTAGAATATATATGTTGTAAAACTAGTCTCTGTGCTTTGGCTTTAGTGAGTTGGAGGTTTTAAAGCATGAAGAGTAGTAGAGGGTTTGCACCCTGTGGGATCGACCTCAAATGTAGGACATAACGGCAAGGTCACCTATTCCTAGTTTTCTAGTTTACACAATAGAACTTGTAATTTGAATGCTTCTTGTGATTGTATGTCATCCACTCTGGTATGTCCCTCAAGCCAGACCTTAGGGCATATTTTCCCACAACAGAATGTAAAGTACAACATTTCGATATGCTCTCATCCTTGGATTCTTTGCATGGTATTCAACTTTTACCTGCTTGATTACAAGCTCGGAGTCCCCATAAACAATGATCCTATTTGCACCTAACTTTTTCGAAATTTTGAGGCCGGTGATAAATGCCTCGTACTCAACTTCATTATTAGAGAAATCAAAAGATAACTTATAGGAACAAAATCTCACATTTTTGGGAATCTTACCTGATTGATGAATTGGACAATGGATCCAGATTCCAACTTCTGCCCCATATTTCCCTAAGGCACCATCGAAATCCATGGTCTCCAGATTCCAACTTCTGCCCCATATTTCCCTAAGGCACCATCGAAATCCATGGTCTAAAGACCCCTCTCATCATCAGGAAGTTGTAATTTTGAAGCCTAATCTGTTTTTTCCTTTTGGGCCACTTTTTCAACCTTTTTAGTTCTTTTTTTACATATTTTTCTAATATCTGCTCTGAAGTACTAGGTTGATTGCCTTATCCCTCATCCGAAATTGCTTGGACACTATTTGAAATTTCTAGAATTTCCTCAACTTCTATAAGTTGACTATCTAAATCATCAAAACCACTATAATTAAACAAAATAAATGGCTCAAGATCATTATGTACAAATTTGATAGGGTGAGTTATTGGTTTCTATTTACTGGTGATCATATATTTCATTTTTGTCTCCCGGTACAACTTCCTTAGTTGCCCATAAACCAGGATATTGGCATAAGAGAAATCCAATTACAGAGTACCTCTTAACTTTTCTCCCCATGATATTTATAGCAACATTCCATACCACGGAGTTATATCAACCACTATCACATACATTAAGACATGTTTAGAAGTAATTTTCTCAAGTGAAACCACCAAATCCTTTATAAGATTGAGACAAATTACTCTGCTGGAATAAAAAGAGTAAAGATCATGGTAAGGTTGACTTATTTCCAAGCCCAAATTTTCCATTATGGCCTTTGGCATCAGGTTATGATAATCTCCAGAATAAAGTATGGCATTATGTAGGATACATTGATGAACCCTCAAACAGAGATAAAATAGGGGAACTTCGCTATCTTCTAGTTAACCATCTATGGTTGCACCAAAAAGGAGCTCGGTTTGATCATATTCAAAATTAACCATGTCTTACATATGGTATACTTTCAGCATTTTAGGAACATGAGATTTGTATTGGTTATTTTTCACAAGCTCGGTCAAGCACATAGAAACTTTCAACTTAGAGATTTCATTTTCTAAGCTAAACAAATTAGATTTTTTATCTACCTCTTTTACAGCAGTGTCCCTCTTGCCAGGATGGTCTTTTATTGCAGATTACTTCCTCTGAACTTATTTCTATTTTTTTGGTGTACTTTTAGATTCCCAGTTGTTCTCACTATGATTTGTAGCAGTAGGTTCCTTTCCCTTGTTTTGACTAGCTTGGGGATTTTTCTTGGGCTAAGTATCTTTTTGCTGAATTGTCCTCTTATAAATAGGAGTGGTAGGAAAATATCGGTTTATAAAATAATATTGTCTCTGTTGTGAGTGTAGAGCATTAATATACCCCTATTGAGATTCATTGGAATGGGCCTCCAACTAATCATTATTTGCAAGTGTATAGTCCTCATCTTTTAGTAAATATGTTTTTTCAATGTATTCTTCATCCTTTGCAAGGAAGATAAGTTTTCCATCTTCTATGAATAGATTATTCTCTTCTAAAATATCATGTTCTTCTTAAAACCCTTGAGCATAATTCACCAGCAAAAGAGCATTGATCTTCTTTTGGGTTGGCTGCTCTGGAGCTCTTTGTTCCCTCTGTTTAATCCTAAACTAAGGTTGCTGTTGCTGACTTTAGAAATTAGGATTATGAACCTGAGTTTTTGGTTTCCTTTTAGTGATAGAGATTTTTGCCACCATTCTCTCCACATTCCTAATCAGGGTATCCAATTTGGCATCAGAGGATGTGGATTGTTGCTCCTTAATTGCCACCTTCATTTCACCTTTGGTCTTTGACTTTTTCGTCAACAAATTTTCTTCGACACTAACTGTGTTTTTCTACATCTCCTCAAGTGTTACAGGGATTATTTCTCAGAGCCGGTATTCCATATCAATATAAAAATCATCCGGATAGTGCAAGAGAGCCAAACCTGGAGGAGGCTTGATATAATTTGGGATTGAGTTATATAATTGGTTAAAGCGAGTAGTAAAATCCTGAACAGACTCATTAGGATTTATTTTTAATTTATAATATTCAGAAAGAACTTGAAGTGGATTCTTTTTCACTTCCCATGTAGCTATAGATGCACCAGTTAATTTCTCTGATTTTTCTGTGGAATTGGAAGTCAATGAACAGAACCATGTTTTTACATCCCCAGAGAAGCTTTGGGAAATTGTCCTCATTTTTTCATCATCAACATCAATCTCTTCTAAATCAATGAAATCAATGACTTTCATTAGGTTTTGTCTAGCACTAATCTCTGAGGTTTGATCGAAGAGGGGAAGCCTTTGACCATATCCCTGTGGTAAGGTCGCAAGTTGACCAGTAAAACTAAAGGTGCAAATATCACCATGAACCCTGCTGAATGTGGTGTAAGAGTAACAATGGGAGGGGTAGATCGAGAAGGTTTATTTGGAGGAAATGATATAGAATGGATGGAAGAAATGGTAGCAACTGATTGAGATGGGATTGGAATGAACAAAGACTCTTATTGATACTATATGATAGCTTTCTCAGATGTATATTGGATCTGGTTGGCTAATTGTTCAAGTTTATCAAACTGACTGTAGACCTTCCTATCAAAATATGATTCAGATTTAGATTCTAGATAATGTGCAATCTTCAATATTTAGAGAATCAAATACTATTTTATATAATGATGTAAATTTGGACAACCTCAAGGAATCGAACACTATTTTAGACAAGGAAGTTTCTGATTTTGGTCTAAATAGGCATAATTTAAATTTTAGGTCGAATGGAATATCTTTAAGGGAAAATGTTTTTGTAGGAAATGATGTAGACCTTACCAATGTAAATAAACTTGACTTAACCTCTGATTGGTGATATCTATTCTTTCTAATGATCTTCAACATGAGAAGCTAGATGTGGATCAAGATTTGATCTTGTGTATCTTTTCAAAGCCAGTGTATTCTTACTTTCTTCTCCTCGGCTCTCTGCAGCTTGAATCATCCTTCACGAAAGCTAGGGCCTATCGCCGTTGTTATCACAAAATTGGACCTGATAGGGTAATTGATCATACAATCTCATGTAAATATTTCAAACCTAATCTTTGGACTGAGGCTTAGCCTCCTCACCCTGAGAGGGCTCTCTCAAAAGGTTAATGATATGGATAAAGATATAGATGGCTAACTCTATTTAGGAAATAAATTGATAAATGATAGATGTAGGTTGAGAATCACATCAAGATGTATACATTGGGCTTATGGATTCAAATCAATTCAATAATTCAGTAAATCTACTTAACATGGAAGTTGAGGCATATCACGGTTTTTAGTCATAAGGCGCACACACATGAAACATGTAAAAACACAACCAGTTCACTTATATAGGAATTCATAGCATCTAATAGATGAATTCTGAGTAATATAGATGAACACCACTATAAATGAGATATACAAAAGACACAACTAGAATAGGAAAACACTAAAAACCCCTTAAGAATCTCACGTTGGTCAAGTAGAAGATCTCTCTATTAGTTGAAACAGTCAATTCATAAAAAGCTCAGCCTTTTGCCAAAAATGTCCAAACCTTGACAAATTTGACCTCTTAGTATTTAACAGACATCTTATAACATGAGATGATCTTCCACTAGGCTAGATACATCGAATTGTTGTCCCTTGAAACCTTGCATAATCATAAAACATGGAATTTATTACAAAAAGACACCTATCCTATTTAACAGTCCTATTCCAAAAGGGACTCAAACTCCTTATCATTATCTATAAAAACCTTATATATTTTTATTTACATCAGCTCCATGTGTATCATCAGATGGTAGAATTTGGATGATGGGCTTCATTTCTTCATGACCACTTTGCTGACCTCCACAAAAATAGGAAACAATACCCTATTTTTTAGGCATAAAATCTTTTGCATTATTTGAAAATTCTTACCATCATTTACTCTTCATTTCGTGGTCCTTGGCTATTGGAATTTGTCTAAACACGTCCCATAACTCCTCTCTAGCCTCCATCTATCTAAACCGCTTTAAGCACTGCTCAAAATGCTATAATGTCATGCACTACGAAAACACAACAGTTTCGTAGCGCTTTTTGTAGCGTTGCCATTTCAAGACTTTATCCTCCAAAAACACAATTATTTCCTATGCATCAATTTAATTACCATTTAATACATCTCCCATAGAAAATTCAGTTCTCAAATCAGTCTTCAACCCTTTAAAATGTGATAAAAATAAGGAAGAAAAGCGGCTACAACAGTTTCGTAGAGATTTTCTACTTTTTTTGCACTGAATGTGCTACGAAACTACTGAGTATGCATATTCTTCATAATTTTTCCAAGTGAAAATCGTGTTTGCCTCAAAAACTAAAAACATAACCTGTCTTTAGTATTTACAAATCATACAAACTATAAACCCGCTTCATCCTAGATTTCTTGAGGTTCCTTCTTCATTTACACTTGGTTGAGCTATTGGTTATTCTATGACTATCATTTTAATACCTCTGTTATTTAACTCATGATGAATTAACTCCAGTTGTTGCTATAAATCCTTCACTTAGTCTTTAAGTATTCTATTCGTAGCTCTCAAATGAGTGTTTATTATTCTGAAAAACTTAGCTTCTTTTATTGCTGGACTTTCCATTTCAAAAATTTCTCTGTATTACTTAAGTTTTCAGAAGAAAAATCAACTTTTCCTTCCCAAATTTCCTTCATTCTTTTAAATTGTAGTTTCTCAACACTGTTCTTTATAGCTTTCTTTTTCATGACAAGAATTTCCTGATTTTCCAACTTTAACTTCTCCTCAAGGTGTTGAAACTCTTTTTTATCTATCACTTTCTCCTTTCCCCTTTTTAATTTGTTGATTGTATCCTTCACTGTGGGTGATGAGAGGTAAATTATCTCTTTGGATGCTTTAGCTCTCTCAGTGGGTATTTGAACTTCTTTGCTGAATTCCATTAATTTCCTAGCATGCCTTGTTATAGACTTTCTTTCTTGAAAAATGAAACCTAAATATTCCCCCTCAAACTCTAGCCTCTTTGCAAACTAGGCCTTTTTCAGCTTATTCTCATCTTCCCCAATGAACTCAGCATGGAAAATGGTTGTTTCCTCTATGTCAATGGCATGAGGAATATCCTATAGATTTTGTTTTGTTACGGGGTTGTCTTATGTAGCAACTGTCTTTCCTTTCAATGTCACTGCTTGGCTTCTAGTTACTTGTTTGGTCCCCTGTTTGCTGATAGCTTGTTTCTGTTTTTCATCTTTGAAAACCTTTGATCTATGTTTTTTAGGTGAGAGAGTTGTTTTATCAATAATTTTCATTTTATCTGGCCCTTTCTCAGTTTGCTTTCTTGGCTTCACTCTTGCACTTCCTTTTGGTTTTGCAACCATATTTTGGCTTGGTTCTATTGCTGGTGGTGGTGGAACTCCTTTAGCTTTAGGGTTTCTTGTAGGAGTTAGGGTTTCCAACTCAAAACCATTTATAAAAAATAATGATGACCAATCTCTACCTATCTTCTAAAGTTCATCTAAAATTAATAAATTCATTAATCCATGATGAAATAAGGATGTTTCACTCCCTTCAGATTCTTCCTGCACCTTATCAGCCATCTTTCCAAGACTCCTATGTAGATAAAAAGTTAAATCAAGTGAAATATTATGAGTGAAATGTAGAAGAAATTTGAAATGATATGAATAAACCTTGTGATATCTGCCTTCATAGGTAAAATATTTTTCAATGTTGAGCAGCAGTTTTGAGTCGTTATCTTTGATGTAGCTTCTAAGGATAGCATTTTTAAGATCCATGTCTCTGTGCTCAGGCCTCATGAACTCTTTACATAGCTCTATATCAAATTTGAACCCTTTGAACCAGTTTTCTTGACCTCTTGGTATCTCTGTAACGGTAGCAATGACCTCTAGTGTAATAGACACACTTAGCATCCCAACTTTAGTGGTTGTTCCATTGAAATTCATAGAACATTCCTTGGATACCTGTGTGTGACAGCCCTACAACTTCTCACAAAACCATAGGGAACCTACTCTTTTGAATGCTTCCATCACTGCTAGGTCTTCAATTATTGCCTTCATGTCTTCAGGTTCATGCCTTAAGCATTGTCCTCCTATGTGAATTTTTCTTTCTTCTGTCATATTCTTAAAAGAAAATGTCAGCCTTGCTTTATAAATGTATCAACCTCACTTGATAATTGTATCAGCCTCGCTTGATAAATGTATTAGCCTCGCTTGATCAATGTATCAGCCTCGCTTGATATGGGTGTAGTGAAACCTTTGTATGAACCAGCCACAGGTTTGGCTTGACACTCGGAGCTCAGACATTTCAAATCGAGGCAAAAGAAAATGAGAATGCCTAATTAGGAAATATTTTGAATTTTTAAATGTCCACTCATAACTAAAATGATGCCTCATTCATAGCCTATAATGGCCATGATGACTGCAAACGTGGGTGTGTACTTCAATTTCATCATTACATGACTCAACAAGCATTTATCTTATCGTTTCCCAATATTTTTCTGACCTTTGGCACCTCGACTGACAAGAGAGTTACAAAACTGCACTTGCCTAGTGCATGTAGTGCATTTTCTGTTGTTTAAACTACAAAACTATCAGCGCTTTCGTAGCACAAAGTGACATTTTTCAATGGGTGGTGCTACGAAACTATGGTTTCCTGTCTAATTGGGCAGTTTTGACACAAAAATTTGGCAGATGAAATAAAAATGGAAAATGATGAATGTTTGACATGAAAGAACTTTAAAGAAGGCTTTATTTAAACCTTAGGATGAGCTTTAAACTATAAAAAATTTAAAACCTTCCCTTGATCAAACCTAAATTGACTCTAAAACCGAATTTTTATCCATGAAATTTTGTAACCTTTTCAAAATGATGTTTTGAAATTTTTTGGGTGATATCAGTGGCTCCACTTGGGATAGTGTGCCCCTGTGGTACACTAAGAACTAGTAGTTCTAGTGCTACTATCCATTTTCTTGACCAAAATAGAAAAAACTTTGAAATTGCCAAGATTTCTCCTCAAGCTCTAATGGCCTTCACCTCGGGATGAAGCTTGTTGATTTAGCTTGTCGTTATTAGCAAAAAATACTCATAAAATGGAATATGTACATTGATATGAATGATCAACAGATTTTTAAGAAGAGTAATGCTTTAAAGACTTGCCATTGAATGGTCCTCCAGCATATGATTTTCCATCCATCTCTTGTAGTATATAAGTATTGTTTCCATGGAAAGCATTTATTTTTAAAGGACCTTTCCACAATTTTTCAAACTTACCATGTTTTCCTTTCTCTTCAATTCTGGCCTCCCATTTCAACACTTCATCCTAAATTTGAAAACTCTTCCTTGATCTTCTTATCAAATGTCCTCTTGATTATTTTTTGAGATTTTTGATTATTGTTCTAAACTTCATCCCTCTTCTCTTGCAGAGATATTAACTAGTTGATTCTTCTATTAACTGAATTTGGTTCCTATTCTAATCCTTGAATCAACTTCATGATAGGAACCCCTAAATATGAAGGAAAAATGGCTTCAGCTCCATATACCAGTTCATATGGTGAAGTTCCAATTGACCTTTTTGTGTATATCCTATCATCCCATAAGGCATACTTCAGCTTCAAATACCAAGCCTTCTTATTTTCCCACAACACCTTTTTAATGATCCTCACAATGCTCTTATTAGAAGATTCAACAAGACCATTCCCTTGTGGATAATATGCAGTGGAATTCTCAAGAGTAATATGATATTGATGACAGAAATTAATCATCTTCTTTGACTTAAATTCATGTGCATTATTAGTTATGATCTTCATGGGGCAACCAAATCTATACAAGATATTATTTTCCAAAAAATAAATAATAACAGAATCATTTTCTTTCCTATTTGGGATTGCTTCAATCCATTTGGTAAAGTAATCAATTGTTCTGAGGATCCAGCGATGCTGACCTGATGATGATGATGGATGAATCTCTCTAATAAAATCTAGCCCCCATTTCTGAAATGAAGCTTCCATATATATAGGCATTAAAGGTAAAGGTACAAGCTTCTTCTTACCATCAAAAATTTGGCATTCATAGCAGGCATCAATCTTTTTGTAGGCATCCTTAAACACTGTAGGCCAATAATATCCTGCTCTAAGAATATTTTTTACTGTGGCCTTCCAATAATGGTGACATCCACAATCTCATTTGTGGAACTCCTCAATCACTTTATCAGCCTCCTCTTCAGCCAAATAATCAGCAAAATACCACAGGTATCCTTCCAAAACAGATTTTTATCAAAAATGATATACCTCAAGGATTTTATCTTCACAAATATTTCCTTAGACTTTGTTAAGTCGGCAGGTGCTTTATGATGATGTAGGAAAAAAAAATATCCTTGTACCAATCTGAAGTGATGTAATTTTCTTCAATAAGGACTAATTCTTCTTCCTCATCTGAAATTTCTAATATTTCTCCAATTAAATTTATGTCAAGATAGTCAAATATTGACTGTGCCATCAGCTTCACTAAGCCTTGTTCTTTGACCACTTTTGTTGGCTTGATCTCTATATCATACTCCAGCTATTTAGCAATCCATTTTCCCCTCTTACCATCAGGATCAGCTTGAGTAAGAATGTCTTTCACAACAGTATTAAGAACAAAAGCCACAATATGAGAATGTAGAATATAAATTTTGAAATCTTTGATAGCCTTCACCAAGGCATAAGCTTTCTTCTCTAAGATATTGCATTTCAGCTCAGAGTTAACTAATGTCCTAGTAAGAAATGAAATGGACTGCTCAATCCATTGTTGTCCCTTTTGCAACAAAACTTCGGCAATAGTATTTTCTATTGCGAAAGTGAAAACCAGAAATTCTTTTGAGAAATCCAGACTAATCAATATCAATGCTTGGGTGAGTGCCCTTTTGATACCCTCAAATGAGTTCTTTTCCTCTGTTATCCACTTAATGTAAACTCCCTTCTTCAGCATCTTTGTTTTATCCTTCACAATATTAGCAAAATTAGGAATAAATATCCTTACAAAATTTACCTTTCGAAGGAAAGATTGAATCTCCTTCCTACTTCTAGGCAAATCCATCTTCTGAATTGCATTAACCCTATTTGGATCAATCTTAATCCCATCTTTAGAAATGATGTGTCCAAGTAATTTACCTAAATTTAAAGCAAAAATGCTTTTGGTGGATTTAGATAGATGCCAAACCTTCTACATTTCAACATAATTCTTTCTAGGTGTTTCAAGTGATCTTCATCCTTGCTTGAGAATACTGTTATGTCATCAAGATAAACAACCACCATCTCGTCCCTCTCTTTAGAAAAATCAATGTCCATTTCCCTCTGAAAGGTAGCTCCTACATTCATGAGACCAAATGGCATCTTGGCATACATAAAGTGCCCCATGGTGTAGTAAAGGTTGTTTCTTCCTCACCATCCAGATGTACAAGGATCTAATTGTATCCTAAAAAACCATCAAGCATAGACATATTTTGAGAACTAACAATATTTTGAAAATTTTGATCCATCTTTGGGAGAGGATGATTGTCCTTCAGAGAGGCTTTATTCAAGTTTCTGAAGTCAATACATATTCTAATTTCTCCACTCCTTTTCCTAACTGGAACCAAGTTTGCAAGCCAATTTTAGTATCTGATTGGGACAATAATTTTGGAATCAATGAGTTTTTTAATTTCCTTCTCAATCAATGGCATTAGAAGTGGATTATTCATCCTCAATGTTGGGTATGTTTTATATTCTTTCAATGGCATTGAAGAATGTTGCAAATGCATTAAAAAAGTCTGTGAGCACTCAGAAGTTCTCTTGGTGTAGAGAAACAATGGGTGTTGAAGAATTTGGCTAATGACTAAGCTCTCTTGTGACCCCCTGTGGAAAGAAAAAAACAAGTGGGACAATGTTGGGTATGTGTTATATTCTTTCCATGACTAAGAAAATTTGTGGTCCTTAATTTCCGGCGGGTAGTCCGCGTCCATGGTTTTGTGCATGGCTTTGCACATGGTATTGGGGCACAATGGTTTTCGGCACCTGGTATTTTTTTAGATCCGGTCAAGGGAACTACGGTTATGTTCTAGTCCAGGGTTTATGGATTGGGGTTTATGTATGATTCGGCATGTATATATATGTGTTGTAACACTAAAAGGAATATAATGAAAAATCAAGCTGGTTGTCCCGATTTGGGATCCGGGGGAAAATCTCTGTGTTTATCTGTTTTATGTTTTATGCTCTCGCTATTGTTTACTTACTGTTATAAGATTCATGTGTATATAATTTCTGTTCAGGGTTAAAACCTATACTGAACTTCTGCTTAAAAGGCCTTTCATTTTCTTTTATGGGAATAGTATGTTGAATAATAGTAGGATCATATTCTTTCAAATCAGCATAATTCCAAGCAAAAAAATCTATGAATCTCTTCTTCATCTCAATATACTTGTACTTCATATCAACTGAAAGAAACTTTGAAAGTTTAATCATTTTGGGCATAGCTACTATTCCAATGTTACAACTCTCAACCTCTTCATCATCAGCTTGTATCTTAGGGGATTTAAAAAAATCATTCTGATAAAAAAGTTTTTCAAGAGGTATGTGTCCCTTTGGTATGGAATTATTCTTTAGCTGCAAAACTTCAGAATTTCTTTTAGATTCAACAAGCATATTTTGTTGATCTACTTGTATATTTTCAAACTCTTCTTTCAGCTCAATAAAGTTCTTCACTTGTTGGTCATCCTCAAAAACTTTCCAATGAGTAATATTATAAGGGATAGCTGGTCTATGGCGAACTTCAACCTCATATTTTTCATTGGAATTTATGGGAATAATTAAAAGACTTGTAGAGACAACAAGAGAATCAACAATGGAATTTTGATCTCTAGTTTTGAAAATGAATGAGTAAGCTTGGAAATTTTCCAACATGTCTAAAAATAAGTTTCTATATGCCCACATCCTTATATCATTTTTTTTATAAGCACCTTCAACTTGTTTAATGACTAATTCTAAATATCCAAAAACAGAAATATTTTGAGCATTCATTCTTTTCAGGACTTCTAAACCCAAAATCAAGGATTCATACTCAACCATGTTATTTGTGCAATCAAAGTTGAATTTGTAGGAAAGGAACTTACTTTCATAACTTGGACTTGTGATCCAAACCCCTGCACTTGCCCTTTCTCTTCCTGCTGATCCATCAAAATGCAATGACCACCAACCTTCCGCCTCCTTATCACTGACTTGTTGATCTTCTCTTTGTTGATTTTCAGACTGCTGAATTTTAGATTGTTGATTTTCTGCTTTATTCTCATCCTCTACTTCATTAGTCAACTCATTGAAAAGAATAGCAGATTTGATTCAATATCAAGAGCATAAATTGGAAAATCTAGGGTTTTATCTTTACTACTCACCATGTAAGCCATTCCTATCTCTTGATACAATGTTCTTTGCTCACCAAAAACATGAATGGTGGCATAAGTAAGGTCCATTTACTTCGTACCTTCAATTTTTGTTGCCCATGACCTTGATAATAGCATGCCAAAATGTGGTGGAATGTCTACTACCACGATGACCATCATCACTGTCTTGGCAGGTACTTGTGTAAGACCAAAACTACATCCTTAATTGAACCAATGCATTGAACTCCTTTTGAATCAAAATAAAACAAGTCCTTATATGGTCTAGTTATTTCTAACCCCATCCTTTCCATGATTACTTTGGGCATAAGATTCTGTGAGGCCCCTGAATGCAACATAGCATTATGTAATGTCATGTCATGAATACTAAGGCTCACATAAAAAGGAGGCACCTCCTCATTATGTTCATCTTCTAATCTTGGACCCAAGTATATGGTTGGATGATCCTCCTATACATTTAAGGTATCAGTAGCTCCAGGTTGTGAATTCAACATTTCAATAATCTTACTTCTATACTCATTTACGTTGAGAATCTCACCAAAAGGTACTGGTATCTTGATCTTAGAAATTTCATTTTCCAAACTGAAAACAGAAACATATTTTTCAACTTCTTTGATAGGAGGAAGAGGTGGTGTATCTTTCTTACCTTCAAAAACCTTAGGATTATCCTTCTTGCCATCAGTAGCCTTAGGTTTATCTTTTTTAGGCTATGTTTTATTTGCAATGATTGACACATTTCTATTTCTGAGATTTTATTGTTTTTTCATCTTAAAAATAGCATGTTGATACCCTTTAAGGTAATCTGATGGTTCCTCTCCATGAATACCTTGGTCTGATTCATCATGTTCCTCTTTAGTCAAGAAAATTCCAGAAATTTCTTCATATAAACAGTGAATAGACTCTTTAGGATTTTCAGGCTCATCTGCTTCATCGATTAAGTTCTGCTGGAAAGGAGGTCTCACTGGAGGATCAGGTTGCTGATTTATGTTTTCTCTTGGTCTTTTATATTTCTAAGGTCTCTCGAACTGAGGGTTTGTAAACTAAGGTTCATGTTGTATAGGAGGAGCAGAAGTATTCCCAAGGGCTAGCCTATCTATCAACTTCTCCATTGTTTTCATCATTGAATCAAATTTATCATCATAGATAGAGGAAGAAGGCTTATCTTCTTCTTTTAACTTATTTTTACCCATTTTTTAATTTTTGGCTGCTATCATATTAACCTCCACCTTCACTACATCATTTTTCATTTTAGCAAGTGTAGGGGATTCTCTCTCTTAGAGCAGTATAGGAAAGTCATAATCAAAAGCTTCGACATATTTCATCTGAGCTAAATCTTGTGGAGGTTTTAAATGAGTAGGAATAGAGTCATAAACCTTATTAAACCTCTTTGAAAATTTTTGAACAATTTCATCAACAAATCTTCTTAAATTGTTATACTTAGTGAGGGCTTGTATTGAATTAGTTCTATTTCCCCATTTTCTCAAAAAGGTATCTTCAAACTCATTCCAATTGTGAATAATTCCAGGAGTAAGGGCCTTGAACCACTTCCTAACTTCACCAGTAAATATCTGAGCAAACAATATCAACCTAACATCTTCATGATCAACCTCCTCCCTATCTTTAATGTCTTCATTAGTTCCCCGAGTTTTGATTCTAGTAGCATATTTACTAGGGAGTTCATGTAAAACAACTGGAATAACAAGAGGGGCATATCTAGCAGGTGCAACATGTGGAGGAGGTACATTTCTAGCCATAGTGAAAGGGACTGTGGTAGCTTTATGGATAACAACAACAGAGGATGAGGAACTGTTATGAGGAGGACTGTTTGATCTTTGTTGTCTACCAACAATTGAACTCCAATCATGAAGAGGAAAATCAAATTTTGTTTTCAATAAGATTTAAAAAGGGTCAAGCTCTTTCAACTTATCTGAATACTCTCTTTCCAATAACAACTCATAAGTAACTGCATCCCAAATCTCCTCTTTATCTTCCCATGTTACTACGGATGAGGTATCAATGCCTCTTTTATGAAAGCGTAAGATAATTTCAGTTAATTCTTTTTCACTTTCAGACATAAAAAAGATTTCCTGGAATTTATCATCAACTCTTCTATCTTCAAGACTTCTTAATATTTCAGATGACAAGGATTTTGAATGTGATGGAGTACTTGATCTTTGAGAAATGCCTTGACTGCCTCTAGAAATGGTGTTTGGATTTTCCACAATGGTAGGTGGATCTGGGTCAGGATTGATCCTCATGTATCTCCTTCTTGAAGCCACCTTTGATCATATAAATTTTGAATGGAGTCACCAAGGTAGATGCAGCCTCAAATAACTTCCTGAGATCCTGCTACCTTCAGAATTTTAGCTTCAAAATTTTGGGAAAGTATAATCTTTAGGCTCCCGGTAGACGCACCAAAATGTTATCACAAAATTTGACCTGATAGGCTACTTGATCATACAATCTGATGTAACTATTTAAAACCTAATCTTCTGATTGAGGCCTAGCCTCCTTAGCCTAAGAGGGTTCTCTAAAAAGGTTAATGATATGGATAAATATATATATGGCTAACTCTATTTATGAAATAAACTGATAAATGATAGATGTAGGTTGAGAATCACATCAACATGTATACATTGGGCTTATGGAGTCAAATAAATTCAATAATTCAGTAAATATGCTTAACATGGAAGTTGAGGCATATCAAGGTTTTTATTCATAAGCCACACAGACATGAAACATGTAAAAACACATCCAGTTCACTTATACAGGAAGTTAGAGCATCTAATAGATGAATTCTGAGTAATATAGATGAAAACCACTACAAATGAGATATATAAAAGACATAAATAGAATAGGAAAACACTAAAAACCCCTTAAGAATCTTAAGTTGGTCAAGTAGAAGATCTCTGTATTAGCTAAAACAGTCAATTCACAAAAAGCTCAGTATTTTGCCAAAAATGCCTAACCCTTGACAAATTCGACCTCTTGGTCTTTAATAGACATCTTACAACATGAGATGATCTGCCTCTAGGCTAGATACATCGAATTTTTTTCCCTTGACACCTTGCATAATCATAAAACATGGAATTTATTACAAAAAGACACCTATCCTACTTAACAGTCCTCTTCCAAGAGGACTCAAACTCCTTATCACTATCTATAACAACCATATCTATTTTAATTTACATCATTTCCAAGTGTATCATCACATGGTCAAATTTGGATGATGGGCTTCATTTCTTCATGACCACTTTGCTGACCTCCACAAAAATAGGAAAGAGTACTTTGTTTTTTAGGCATAAGATCCTTTGCATTCTTTGAACATTATGACCATCATTTAGTATTCATTTCATGGTCCTTGGCTGTTGGAAGTTGGCTTAACACGTCCCATAACTCCTTCCTAGCCTTAGCTGTCTAAACCATTTTAAACACTACTCAAAATCCTATAATGTCCTACCGTACGAAAAGAAAGCAGTTTCGTAGCACTTTTTGTAGCACTGCCATTTCAAGTCTTTATCCTCCAAAAACTCAATTATTTCCTCTACATCATTTTAATTACCCTTTAATACATCTTCCATAATAAATTCAATTATTAACTCTACCTTCAACCCTTTAAAATCTGATCATAATAAGCAAGAAAAGTAACTACAATAGTTTCGTAGCGCTTTTCTTCTTTTCTACACTGAATGCACTACGAAATTGCTGAGTATGCAGATTATTCATAAATTTTCCAAATGAAAACTGTGTTTTCCTCAAAAGCTCAAAACATAACCTGTCTTTAGTATTTACAAATCATACAAACTGTAAACCCACTTCATTCTAGCTTTCTTGAGGTTCCTTCTTCATTTACACTTGGTTGAGCTATTGGTTCTTCGATGACTGTCATTTTAATACCTCTGCTCTTTAACTCATGATGAATTAAATCCATTTGTTGCACTAAATCCTTCATCTAGTCTTTAAGTATTCTGTTAGTAGGTCTCAGATGAGTGCTTATTATTCTGACAAACTTAGCTTCTTTTACTATTGGAACTGTCCATTTGAAAAATTGCTCTATATTACTTATGTTTTTAGAAGAAGAATCAACTTGTCCTATCCACATTGCCTTCATTATTTTAAACTATACTTTCTCGACACTGTGATTTCTAGCTTTATTTTTCATGAAAGCAACTTCCTAATTTTCCAACTTTAACTTCTCCTCAAGGCGCTGAAACTCTATTTTCTCTATCACTTTCTCCTTTCCCCTTTTTAACTTGTTCATTGTATCCTTCACTATGGGTGATGCGAGGTTAATTATATCTTTGGATTCTTTAGCTATCTCAGTGGGTATTTGAACTTCTTTTTTGACTTCCATTAATTTCGTAGCATGCCTTGTTATAGGCCTTCTTTCTTGAAAAATGAAACCTGCATATTCCCCCTCAAACTCTAGCCTCTTTGCAGACTTGGCCTTTTTCAGCTTATTCTCATCTTCCCCAATGAACTCAGCTTGGACAATGGGTGTTTCCTCCATGTCAATGGCATGAATAATATCCTCTAGATTCCATTTTGGTACCGGGTTGTCTTCTGTAGCAACTGTCTTTCTTCTCAATGCCACTTATTGGCTTTTAGTCACTTTTTTGGTCCTTTGTTTGCTAACATCTTATTTCTGTTTTCCATCTTTGACAACCTTTGATATCTATTTTGTAGGTGGGAGAGTTGGTGTATTAAGAATTTTCATTTTCTCTGGCCCTTTCTCAGTTTTCTTTCTTGGCTTCACTCTTGCAATTTCTTTTGGTTTTGCAACCATAGGTTGGCTTGGTTCTTCTGCTGATGGTGATGGAACTCCTTCAGCTTTAGGGTTTCTTGCAGGAATTAGGGTTTCCAACTCAAAATTATTTATAAACAAGAATGATGACCAATCTATACCTATCTTCTAAAGTTCATCTAAAAATAATAATTTCGTTAAGCCATGATGAAATAAGGATGTTTCACTCCCTTCAGATTTTTCCTACACCTTATTAGCCATATTTCCAAGACTCGTATGCAGATAAAAAGGTAAATCAAGTCAAATCTTACTAGTGAAGTGTAGAAGAAATTTTAAATGATATGAATAAACCTTGTGATATCTGCCTTCACAGGTAAAATATTTTTGAATGTTAAAGCAGCAGTTCTTAGTAGTTATCTTTGATGCAACTTCTAGGGATAACATTATTAAGATCCATGTCTGTGTGCTCAAGCTTCATGAACTCTTTACACTACTTCATATCAAATTTGAATCCTTTGAACCAGGTTTCTTTACCTTTTGGTATCTCTGTCACGGCATCAATGACCTCTGGTGTAATAGACACACTTAGCATCCTGACTTTAGTGGTTGTTCCATTGAAATTCATAGCAAATTCCTTATATACCTTTGTGTGATAGCCTTACAAATTATCACAAAATCATAGGTAACCTACTCTTCTGAATGCTTCCATTACTGCTAGGTCTTCAATTATTGCCTTCATGTCTTTAAGTTCATGCCGTAATCACTATCCTCCTCTATGAATTTTTCTTTCTTCTATCATATTCTTCAAAGAAACTATCAGCCTTGCTTGAATAAATTTCTCAGCCTTACTTGATAAATGTATCAACCTTGCTTGATAAATTTATCAACCTCGCTTGATATAGGTGTAGTAAAACCTTTGTATAAACTAGCCACAAGTTTGGCTTGACACTCAGAGCTTAGACATTTCGAATGGAGGCAAAAGGAAATGAGAATGACTAATTAGGAAAGATTTTGAAATTTTAAATTTCCTCTCATAACTAAAATGATGCCTCATTCATAACCTATGATGACCATGATGACTGCAAACGTGGGTGTGTACTTTATTTTCATCATTACATGAATCAACAAGCATTTATCCTATCGTTTCCCAACGATTTTCTGACATTTGACACCTCGATTGACAAGCCAGTTACAAAAACACGCTTTCGTAGCTCCTATAGTGTATTTTCGGTTTTTTTCGCTATGAAGCTATCAGTGCTTTCATAGCGCAAAGTGACTTTCTTCAATGGATGGAGCTACAAAACTGCGGTTTCCTGGCTAATTGGGCAGTTTTGAGACAAAACTTTGGTAAATGAAATACAAATGGAAAATGATTAATGTTTGACATGATATAACTTTAAATAAGGCTTTATTTAAATCTTATATGAGATTTATACTATAAAAAATCCAAAACCTTCCCTTGATCAAACCTAAATTGACTCCTAAAACCCTATTTTGATCCATGAAATTTTGTAACCTTGTCAAAATGATGTTTTGAAATTTTTTGGATGATAACAACCATCAAGCCTAGAATTTGATTAAAAGTACTAGTACACCTAGGTAAGATATGTCACTTTGTTCCTCAGCAATGGCACCATAATGTTAGCACTCCACCAGTTCCTCGAAGGCTGAAAAGAAGAATGACAAAGGTAACCACATACCACTTTGACCTAGTAACTATCCCTAACAGGATGAGAGGGATCTCCCAATGAGATCACAGTCAATTATTGACTATGATATTAAGGATATTAGGCTAGATATGATATGCTTATGTATTTTTTGAGTGTTTTGGGGTTTGATGTTGGAGTAGGGATGAAACCAAGTTGCTACATCTAGGTATCAAAAGGGTTTATAGCTGCAAAGATATAAAGGAGAAAGGTTGAAGTGGATCTATGATGGATTTATGGTTTTGTAGGTATGTTGGAGGGTTTGAAAGAGTATAAGGATTTAATGATAGTTTTCAATCATGAATTCATTAAACTGGGAGCATGAAACACAAAATTACATTTCCATATAGAGAGAGATAAATTAATATAATTATAGATATGAAATGTAAGGAAAGCCACTGAAGATAAATGATATGGAAAGAGAAGCTATCTATCATTCAATAAATAATATAAAAAATAAAATATATGATCATATACTCACTACACATAAATTCATATATAATAGCTTCAACTGCATCCTTTGATTGATGAATATGAAAGTGAAAGTACAAGATACAAGATTACAATACTTTGATGTCCAACAAGTCAAATGACTCTGAAAATGATATATATAGACCAAAAAAACATGTCCCCTCTCCCAAGGATCCAATCCATCAGTTGTGGAGCTTATTACATGATATGCTCAACAAAACCCTAATGTCAATTGGAGGTCAACCAATTCCCCTCATCATAGGAAACTAGATACATTTGACCAAAATTAAATTAATAATCATGTATCTACCCTATTTAACTATTTAATAGCTCAATTACACCTCATGAAATCATAAAATCATCATCACCCATGAATTACAGAGGTGAAAATTCAAACTAGGTCAAACTCACTACGAAAAAAGCCTTCTGGAGAAACCGTAGAGAGCTAGGAAAAAGAAAAGGTGAAGGCCTTCTAGGATTCCAAATGCTTATATAAAAGTCGATATCAAAAGATATGGATGTCTGCTACATAATAGGCTCTTCAAGAACTCAAAAATGTGGATCGTATACCTCCAAATTTTCATTGTCCAAAGAGTACTCAGAAAGCATAGCGTGGCCTCCAAAAGTGGGGTAGAAAGGTCATTTACTACATGTTTTTGGGCATTTGGACCCTCCAAAAGTGGCTGACATGGCTCCATAGCTGAGTAGGATTGAATTTATTATCAAGAGGAATCTATAAATGCTGATAGTGCATCCATTGGATATCCCCAACAAAAATTTAGTGTGGCCCACACTATGCTTTTGCTATTGTCACTGGTTTTAAGAATTTCCAAATTTGACCAAAATTTCACAAAACCCAAAATTTTCTCCAAAAATCCATAAAATTGGTCCAAATATGTCTAAAAAGGTGTATTATGCTACTAAGGAATCATCATCAAGTATCCCCAAGCTATCCTTCTCCTTTTGACGAATTAGGGTTTCCTTCAATTTTGCTTGCAATTGTTTGATTTTGACTTTGTAAATTTGATTCCTAGTGTATTAGTGGTCAGCCATGTGTTTTTGAATATTTTTTTCTCTATTTTCCTTTTCAAGGAGCTTCTACAAGTGAATATTGAATTTCTCAAGCCAAAACTCCAAATTTTCATCGATTACCATGGTTATCCTGTCTTTAAATGTCAACTCTTCATCTCATGGATTTTGCTCTCTTTCTTTCTGAAGTGATTTTCGAAGACCCATGGTCCTTGGCCTTTTATTTGTCACATTCTCTTCATTATTGTGTAACTCTTCATTGTTAGACACTTCTTTTCCTTTCACATCATGCGTACTAGCTTCAAATATATTTTTCTCCAAAGATAATTGTTTTTCCTTCAACTGGTTGTTCTCTTGGTCTAAGAAGGAAATTATAAAATTAGCCCTAGCCAAATTGTCCTAGAGTTCTTTGATCTGAGCATCTTAGTCCTTGGTGATACTCTCTAGGTTTCAATGCCCTTCACTGGCCTCCAAGTCTACTATGTTGATGTGATGATGGATGAGCTCCTCATCATGCAAATATGTCTCATGTTGTGATGGTAATCCCTGATATTCTAATGTGGGCTTGGAACCTTCCTCAATTTGAGTAGAAAACAAAATCATTCTACTTCTCTGGTATGTCTAAGTGACCTCAATCTTCCTCCTCACTGAGATTTTGCTAGGTAATCGAACCTCCACATGTCTAGATGGTGTCGATGGTGAACTAGCACTAGTACATTTGGCAGAAATTCCAACACTTTTGTCGTATTGTCAGAAATTTCCTCTATTTCTATCAATTTTTCAAATCCCGCCACAAACTGTCACTATGCCGATGTTTATGGACATCGTCACTTTTGTGATGTTTATGTTTGTAGTCGATAATGTGATGTTTTAAACTTTTTTGTTGATCTTACGACGTTTATGGGACAAAATGTTGGAATTGTGACATCTATTACACATTCATCAGTATTACAACGCTTTCGAGAAAACGTCGGAAAAGCGACGTGTTGCAAATAAACATCGGTCTTGTGAAATTTTGAAGCCCAACATCACAAGACCGAAGTTTATTTGAAAAATGTTGCTTTTCCAACGTGTTTTCCAAAGCATTGCAATACCGAAATAAAAAGTGTCTTAAATTATTTACCATATAATTCACTTTTGGTATCAATTATCATAACCTTTACCTTTCTATCTATTTGGTTCTCCATAAGAGATTTGAACTCTTGAAATTTATTGAAAACCGTAGACCTCTTCCCTAGGAAATATATGCATGTCATCTTGGAGAAATTATCAATGAAGAAAAAATAATATATGGATAGACCTATTCATTGCATTGGTACTATCCCAAATACATTAATATTAATTAACTCCATAATTCTCTTTGTCGTTGTAGTACCAAATGGGAATTTAACACGATTTTGTTTCCCATAAATACAATATTCACATAAAGCGACTTTTAGAGAGTTACTATAAAAAACTTTAATCATACCTTTGCTTTGCATAACTCAAATTATTTTCTCTCCATTGTGTCACATATTTTAATGCTACAACCTGGTCTTGTTGACTAAACAAGAGGGTTGTCCCATAAGTTTTATGAACATTTTCACTAGTGCAACCACTTTGGTCAATAGTCCCTTACAACTTGTATAATATGCCAATCTGAACACCACGTATCAACACCATCACACCACGAATCATCTTACATGAATCCTTCTTAAATATGATATGCATGATTGCATCACCCATTTGACTTATAAATATTAGATTCCTAGCTACCTCGAAAATATGTGGTACCCATGACAATTTTCTACTCCAACAATCCTTTAGTATAACTAGTCAAATTTACCTTGACTAATTATCCTAGTGGTAGAGTCATCTTCTAGATAGTCATCCCCTATGTCATATTCTTCATATTTTCAATACCACTCCCTATAGGGTGTCATACATGATATGATGAGGCTTGAGTGTCAGTATTGCGATGTTCGGAGATAAGTGTCGATATTGCGCCACACGAAACTCATTCGGGTCAAATTGTGTGAGGGAGGTCGATCCATATCAGAAGTGCTAAGTTGTGACCACCGTACCTTGTGCACGTTCATGCAACCCATTTTTCATTTTCTCCCTCGTGCCTTCGATGTTCAGGCGGGTCGAGTCAGTTTGGGTTGTGTGATGTCGCCTAGGGAAATGCATTAGAGTCAGGTCTAGTTGGGTCATGTTGTACCATGAGGGTGCCCAAGGAAACATGTTCGAGAGGGTTGGGTTAGGTCGGGTCATGTGAGGGCGCCCGAGGAACATGTCCGACCGGGTTGGGTCATGTCAGGCCATGTCATGAGGGAACACAGGGAAACGCATTCGAGTGGGTCGGGTCGAGTCATGTGATGCCACCCAAGGAAGCATGTTCGAGTCGAGTCAGGTCGGGTTATGCCATATTGTGAGGGTGCCCAAGGAAACACATTTGGGCGGGTCAGGTCGGGTCAGGTTGGGTTGGGTGATGTGAGGGTGGTCGTATAAAAAATGCTATGTTATGACTTTCTTGTGCACGTTTCTGCGATGCTTTTTCCATTTTCTCCCTCGTGTGCCCTTCGTTTGGGCAGGTCGGGTCATGTCATGTGAGGGCGCCACAGGAAACGTGTTCTAGTTGGATCATCTAAGGGAGGTTGTATAAAAAATGCTAAGTTTTCACTGGTTGTGTGCCATGTGCACATTTGTGCAACTTATTTTTTCGGGTTCATGCAACCCGCTTGTTGAGGTCGCTCAACTGAGCGTGTTTGGGTCAGGCTGTTACGTTAGAGGGTGCCTGTATCAATTTTGCTAAGTTGTGACTGCCCGGGTGCCTTGTGCACGTTCGGATGGCTCGTTTGCCATTTTCTCCCTTCTGGCATCATTCGTTTGGGTGCGTCCTGTTGCGCCATGTGAGGTCGCCCGACCAGGCGCGTTCGAGTCGGGTCGTTTCGTTCGAGGGCGCCCGTATCAGTTTTGCTAAGTTGTGACTGCCCAGGTGCCTTGTGCACATTCGAGCAACCTGTTTTCCACTTGTTCCCTTGTGGCATCGTTCGGTTGGGTGTGTCGTGTTGTGCCGTGTGAGGGCGCCCGACCAGGGGCATTTGGGTTGGGTCGTTTCGTTCGAGGGCAGCCGTATTAGTTTTTCTAAGTTGTGATTGCCCGGGTGCCTTGTGCACATTTGGGTGGCCCATTTGTCATTTTCTCCCCTGTGGCATCGTTCTTCGGGTGCGTCGTGTTGCACCATGTGAGGTTGCCCGACCGGGTGCGTTCGGGTCGAGCCGTTTCGTTCAAGGGTGCCTGTATCAAATTTGCTAAGTTGTAAACACCAGAGTGCCTTGTGCACATTTGGGTGGCTTGTTTTCCATTTTCTCTGTTGTGGCATCGTTCGGTCAGGCGCGCTATGTCGCACCGTGTGAGGTCGCTTGACCAGGCACGTTAAGGTCAGGCCGTTTTGTTTGAGGGTGCCCATATCAGTTTTGCTAAGTTGTGACCACCTGGGTGCCTTGTGCACATTCGGGTGGCCCATTTTCCATTTGTTACTTTGTGGCACCATTCGGTCAGGCACACCATGTTGTGCCGTGTGAGGGCGCCCGACCAAGCGTGTTCAGGTCAAGCCATTTAGTTTGAGGGTGGCCATATCAGTTTTGCTAAGTTGTGACCGCCAGGTCCCTTGTGCGCATTAGGGTGGCCTGTTTGCCATTTGCACCCTTGTGGCATCGTTCGTTCGGGCGCGCCGTGTTGCACCGTGTGAGGTTTCCCGACTGAGCGCGTTCGGGTCGAGTTGTTTCGTTTGAGGGTGCCCATATCATTTTTGCTAAGTTGTGACTGCCCGTGTGCCTTGTGCACATTCGGGCGGCCCATTTGCCATTTTCTCCCTTGTGGCATCGTTCGGCCGGGCGCACAGTGTCGCGTCTTGTGAGGTCGCCCGACCGGGCGCGTTAGGGTCGGGCTATTTCATTCGAGGGCGCTCATATCAAGTTTGTTAAGTTTTGACCGCTTGGGTGCCTTATGCACATTCGGGAGGCCCGTTTCCCATTTTCTCCCTTGTTGCATCGTTCATTCGGGTGCACCGTGTTGTGCCGTGTAAGGTCACCTGACCAGGCATGTTCGAGTTAGGCTAATTCTTTCAAGGGTGCCTGTATCAGTTTTGCTAAGTTATGATTGCCCGTGTGCCTTGTACACATTCAGGCGGCCCGTTTGTTGTTTGTTCCATTGTGGAATCATTCGGTTGGGTGTGTCGTGTCGCGCCATATGAGGTCACCCGACCTGGCACTTTCTAGTCGGGTCATTTCATTCAAGGGCGTCTGTATCATTTTTTCTAAGTTGTGACTGCTCAGGTGCCTTGTACTGCATGTTTGAGTGGCCCATTTTCCATTTTATCCCTTCTGGCATTGTTCGTTCGAGTGCACCGTGTTGCGCCGTGTGAGGTCGCCCGACCGAGCATGTTTAGGTCGGCCCGTTTTGTTCGAGGGTGCCCGTATTAGTTTTGCTAAGTTGTGACCGCCCAGGTGTCTTGTGCACGTTCAGGTGGCCCATTTTCCGTTTGCTCCCTTGTGGCATCATTCGGTCGGGTGTGCCATGTCGCACCGTGTGAGGTCACCCAACTGGGCGCGTTCGAGTCAGGCCGTTTTGTTCGAGGGTGCTCGTATCAGTTTTGCTAAGTTGTGACCGCCTAGTTTCCTTGTGCATGTTCGGGTGGCCCATTTTCCATTTTCTCCCTTGTGGCATCTTTCGGTTGGGCACGCCGTGTCGCTCCGTGTGAGGTCGCCCGATTGGGCGTGTTCGGGTCAGGTCGTTTTGTTCGAGGGCTCCTGTATCAGTTTTGCTAAGTTGTGACCACCCGGGTGCCTTGTGCATGTTCGGGCCACCCATTTTCCGTTTGTTGCCTTATGGCATCGTTTGGTTAGGCGCGTCGTGTCACACTGTGTGAGGTCACCCGACCGGGCACGTTTGGCTCAGGCCATTTTGTTCAAGGGCACCCATATCAGTTTTACAAAGTTGTGATTGCTCGGGTGCCTTGTGCATGCTCAAGCAGCCCGTTTTCAGTTTTCTCCGTTGTGGCATCGTTCGGTCAGGGGTGTCTTGTTGTGCCTTATGAGGTCACCCGACCAGGCACGTTCGGGTTGGGTTGTTTTATTCGAGGGTGCCCGTATTAGTTTTTCTAAGTTGTGACCATTGGCCGGGTGCCTTCTACACATTTGGGCAGCCCGTTTGCCATTTTCTCCCTTGTGGCATTGTTCGGTCAGGTGCGTCATGTCGCACAATGTGAGGTCACCCGACCGGGCGCGTTCGGGTCGGGCCGTTTCATTTGAGGGCACCCGTATTAGT
Organism: Pinus albicaulis; assembly: GCA_034641835.2. Lineage (NCBI taxonomy): Eukaryota > Viridiplantae > Streptophyta > Pinopsida > Pinales > Pinaceae > Pinus > Pinus albicaulis. The sequence continues at coordinate 622,146,992 of CM076584.1, read as the reverse complement.
TTTGCTAAGTTGTGACTGTCGGTCAGTTGCCTTCTGCACGTTTGGGTAGCTCGTTTACCATTTTCTCCCTTATGGCATAGTTTGGTCTGTTGCGTCATGTGAGGTCTCTTGACCGAGTGCATTCTTGTCGGGCCATTTTTTTAGAGGCCTCCCGTATCAGTTTTGCTAAGTTGTGACTGCCCGGGTGCCTTGTGCACATTCAGGCAGCCCATTTTCCATTTGTTCCCTTGTGGCATTGTTCGGTCAGGCTCGCCATGTCGCGTCATGTGAGGGCACCTGACCAAGCACGTTCAGGTCGAGCCGTTTCGTTTGAGGGCACCCGTATCAGTTTTTCTAAGTTGTGACTGACCGAGTGCCTTGTACACATTCGGGTGGCCTATTTTCCATTTGGTCCCTTGTGGCATCGTTCGTTCGGGTGCACCATGTTGTACCTTGTGAGGTCGCCCGACCAAGCGCATTCGGGTCGATCTGTTTCGTTAGAGGGCTCCCGTATCAGTTTTGCTAATTTGTGACCACCCGGGTGCCTTGTGCATGTCTTGGTGGCCATTTTGTCATTTTATCCCTTGTGGCATCATTCAATCGGGCACGTCGTGTCACATCGTGTGAGGTTGCCTGACTGGGCACGTTCGGGTCGAGTCGTTTCATTCGAGGGCACCTATATCAGTTTTGCTAAGCTGTGACAATCCGGGTGCCTTGTGCATAATTGGGCGGCCCGTTTGCCGTTTGTTCCTTCTCAAATCCACCTTTGATCATATAAATTTTGAATGGAGTCAACAAGGTAGATGCAGCCTTGAATAGCTTCCTAAGCTCCTGCTACCTTCAGAATTTTAGCTTCAAAATTTTGGGAAAGTATAATATTTAGGCTCCCGGCAGATGCACCAAAATGTTATCACAAAATTGGACCTCATAGGCTATTTGATCATACAATCTGATGTAACTATATCAAACCTAATCTTTGGACTGAGGCTTAGCCTCCTTAGCCTGAGAGGGCTCTCTCAAAAGGTTAATGATATGGATAAAGATATATATGGCTAACTCTATTTACGAAATAAACTGATAAATGATAGATGTAGGTTGAGAATCACATCAAAATGTATACATTGGGCTTATGGAGTCAAATAAATTTATTAATTCAGTAAATCTACTTAACATGGAAGTCGAGGCATATCAAGGTTTTTATTCATAAGGCACACACACATGAAACATGTAAAAACACATCCATTTCACTTATACAGGACGTTAGAGCATCTAATAGATGAATTCTGAGTAATATAGATGAACACCACTATAAATGAGATATATAAAAGACACAAATAGAATAGGAAAACACTAAAAACCCCTTAAGAATCTCAAGTTGGTCAAGTAGAAGATCTATGTATTAGCTGAAATAGTCAATTCACAAAAAGCTCAGTATTTTGCCAAAAATGTCTAACCTTGACAAATTCGACTTCTTGGTCTTTAATAGACATCTTAAAACATGAGATGATCTGTCTCTAAGCTAGATACATCAAATTTTTGTCCCTTGACACCTTGCATAATCATAAAACATGGAATTTATTACAAAAAGACACCTATCCTAGTTAATAGTCCTATTCCAAAAGGACTCAAACTCCTTATCTATATCTATAACAACCATGTCTATTTTAATTTACATCATTTCCAAGTGTATCATCACATGGTCAAATTTAGATGATGGGCTTCATTTCTTCATGACCACTTTGTTGACATCCACAAAAATAGGAAAGAGTACTTTGTCTTTTAGGCATAAGATCCTTTGAATTCTTTGAACATTATGACCATCATTTACTCTTCATTTCATGGTCCTTGGTTGTTGGAAGTTGGCTTAACACGTCCCATAACTCCTTCCTAGCCTTAGTTGTCTAAACCATTTTAAACACCGATCAGAATGTTGTAATGTCCTATGGTACGAAAAGAAAGCAGTTTTGTAGCGCTTTTTGTAGTGCTGCCATTTCAAGTCTTTATCCTCCAAAAACTCAACTCTTTCCTCTACATGTTTTAGTGCCACTAGCCACATCTTTAGCAATAAATTCAATTATTAACTCTACCTTCAACCCTTTAAAATCTGATCAAAATAAGCAAGAAAAGCAACTACAATAGTTTCGTAGTGCTTTTCTTCTTTTTTACACTGAATGCACTACGAAATTGCTGAGTATGCAGATTATTCATAAATTTTCCAAATGAAAACCATGTTTTCCTCAAAATATCAAAACATAACCTATATTTAGTATTGACAAATCATACAAACTATAAACCCACTTCATTCTAGCCTTCTTGAGGTTCCTTCTTCATTTACACTTACTTGAGCTATTGGTTCTTCGATGACTGTCATTTTAATACCTCTTCTCTTTAACTCATGATGAATTAACTCCATTTGTGCACTAAATCCTTCATCTAGTCTTTAAGTATTCTGTTAGTAGGTCTCAGATGAGTGTTTATTATTCCGACAAACTTAGCTTCTTTTATTGTTGGAACTGTCCATTTGAAAAATTGTTGTATATTACTTATGTTCTCAGAAGAAGAATCAACTTGTCCTTCCCACATTGCCTTCATTATTTTAAACTATACTTTCTCAAAACTGTGATTTCTAGCTTTTTTTTTCATGAAATCAACTTCCTAATTTTCCAAATTTAACTTCTCCTCAAGGAGCTGAAACTCTATTTTCTCTATCACTTTCTCCTTTCCCCTTTTTAATTTGTTCATTCTATCCCTCACTGTGGGTGATGTGAGGTTAATTATCTCTTTGGATCATTTAGCTATCTCAGTGGTTATTTGAACTTCTTTGTTGACTTCCATTAATTTCGTAGCATGCCTTGTTATAGGCTTTCTTTCTTGAAAAATGAAACCTGCATATTCTCCCTCAAACTCTAGCCTCTTTCCAGACTTGGCCTTTTTTAACTTATGCTCATCTTCCCCATTGAACTCAGCTTTGACAATGGGTGTTTCCTCTATGTCAATGGCATGAATAATATCCTCTAGATTCCCCTTTCTTACTGGGTTGTCTTCTGTAGCAATTGTCTTTCCTTTCAATGCCACTTCTTGGCTTCTAGTTACTTTTTTGGTCCCCTATTTTCTAACATCTTGTTTCCGTTTTCCATATTTGACAACCTTTGATATCTATTTTTTAGGTGGGAGAGTTGGTGTATTAATAATTTTCATTTTCTCTAGCCCTTTCTCAGTTTTCTTTCTTGGCTTCCCTCTTGCAATTGATTTTGGTTTTGCAACCATAGGTTGGCTTGGTTCTTCTGCTGATGGTGATGAAACTCCTTCAGCTTTAGGGTTTCCTGTAGGAATTAGTGTTTCCAACTCAAAACGATTTATAAACAAGAATTATGGCCAATCTATACCTATCTTCTGAAGTTCATCTAAAATTAATAATTTCGTTAAGCCATGTTGAAATAAGGATGTTTCACTCCCTTCAAATTTTTCCTACACCTTATCAGCCATATTTCCAAGACTCCTATGCAGATAAAAAGGTAAATCAAGTGAAATCTTACCAGTGAAGTGTAGAAGCAATTTAAAATGATATGAATAAACCTTGTGATATCTGCCTTCACAAGTAAAATATTTTTGAATGTTAAGCAGCAGTTCTAAGTAGTTATCTTTGATGCAACTTCTAGGGATAACATATTAAGATCCATGTCTGTGTGCTCAAGCTTCATGAAATATTTACACTACTCCATATGAAATTTGAACCCTTTGAACCAGGTTTCTTGACCTTTTGGTATCTCTGTAACGGCATCAATGACCTCTAGTGTAATAGGCACACTTAGCATCCTGACTTTAGTGGCTGTTCCATTGAAATTCATAGAAAATTCCTTGGATACCTGTGTGTGATAGCCTTACAAATTATCACAAAATCGTAGGAAACCTACTCTTCTAAATGCTTCCATTACTGCTAGGTCTTCGATTATTGCCTTCATGTCTTAGGGTTCATGCCTTAAGCACTGTCCTCCTCTGTGAATTTTTCTTTCTTCTATCAGATTCTTCAAAGAAACTATCAACCTCACTTGAATAAATTTCTCAGCCTTACTTGATAAATGTATCAGCCTTGCTTGATAAATGTATCAGCCTTGCTTGATATGGGTGTAGTAAAACCTCTGTATGAACTAGCCATAGGTTTGGCTTGACACTCAGAGCTCAGACATTTCAAATGGAGGCAAAAGGAAATGAGAATGAGTAATTAGGAAATATTTTGAAATTTTAAATTTCTTCTCATAACTAAAATGATGCCTCATTCATAACCTATAATTTCCAAGATGACTGCAAACGTGGGTGTGTACTTTAATTTCATCATTCAATGACTGAACAAGCATTTATCCTATCGTTTCCCAACGATTTTCTGACATTTGACACCTCGACTGACAAGAAAATTACAAAACCATGCTTTCGTAGCTCCTATAGTGTATTTTTTTTTTTTTGCGCTATGAAACTATCAGCACTTTTGTAGCGCAAAGTGACTTTATTCAATGGGTGGCGCTACAAAACTGCGGTTTCCTGGCTAATTGGGCGGTTTTGACACAAAAATTTGGTAAATGAAATAAAAATGGAAAATGATTAATGTTTGACATGAAAGAACTTTAAATAAGGCTTTATTTAAATCTTATATGAGATTTATACTATAAAAAATCCAAAACCTTCCCTTGATCAAACCTAAATTTACTCCTGAAACCCTATTTTGATCCATGAAATTTTGTAACCTTGTCAAAATGATGTTTTGAAATTTTTTGCATGATACCAACCGTCAAGCCTAGAACTTGATTAAAATTAATAGTACACCTAGGGAGGATATGTCACTTTGTTCCTCAGCAATGGCAACATAATTTTATCACTCCACCAGTTCGCCGAAGGCTGAAAAGGAGAATGACAAACGTAACCACATACCACTTTGACCTAGTAACTATCCCTACCAGGATGAGAGGGCTCTCCCAATGAGATCACAGTCAATGATTGACTATGATATTAAGGATATTAGGCTATATATGATATCCTTATGTAGTTTTTGAGTTTTTTTGGGTTTGATGTTGGACCAAGGATGAAACCAAGTTGCTACATCTAGGTATCAAAAGGGTTTACAGCTGCAAAGATATAAAGGAGAAAGGTTGAAGTGGATCTATGATGGATTTATGGTTTTTTAGGTATGGTGGAGGGTTTGAAAGAGTATAAGGATTTAATGATAATTTTCAATCATGAATTCATTAAACTGGGAGCATGAAACAAAAAATAGCATTTCCATATAAAGAGAGATAAATTAATATAATTATAGTTATGAACTGTAAGAAAAGCCACTGAAGATACATGATATGAAACGAGAAGCTATATATCATTCAATAAATAATATAAAAAAGAAAATATATGATCATAAACTCACTACACATGAATTCATACATAATAGCTTCAATTGCATCCTTTGATTGATGAATATGAAAGTGAAAGTACAAGATACATGATTACAATACTTTGATGTCCAACAAGTCAAATGAATCTGAAAATGATATATATAGACCAAAAAAACCTATCCCCTCTTTCAAGGGTCCAATCCATCAGTTGTGGAGCTGATTACATGATATGCTCAACAAAACCCTAATGTCAAGTGGAGGTCAACCAATTCACCTCATCATAGGAAACTAGATACATTTGACCAAAATTAAATTAATAATCACGTATCTACCCTATTTAACTATTTAATAGCTCAATTACACCTCATGAAATCACAAAATAATCATCACCCATCAATTACGGAGGTGAAAATTCAAACTAGGTCAAACTCGCTATGAAAAAAGCCTTCTAGAGAAAGCGTAGAGAGCTAGGAAAAGGAAAAGGTGAAGGCCTTCCAGGATTCCAAATGCATATATAAAAGTTGATATCGAAAGCTATGGATGTCTGCTACATAATAGGCTCTTCAAAAACTCAAAAATGTGGATCGTAGACCTCCAAATTTTCATTCTCCAAAGAGTACTTAGAAAGCATAGCGTGGCCTCCAAAAATAGGGCATAAAGGTCATTTATTACATGTTTTTGGGCATTTTGACCCTCCAAAACTGAATGACATGGCTCCATCGCTGACTAGGATTGAATTTATTATCAAGAGGAATCTAGAAATGCTGAGATTCCATCCATTAGACCTCCCCAAAAAAAATTAGCGTGGCCCACGCTACGCTTTTGCTAGTGTCACTGGTTTTCAGAATTTCCAAATTTGACCAAAATTTCACAAAACCCAAAATTTTCTCCAAAAATACTTAAAATTGGTCCAAATATGTCTAAAAAGGTGTATTATGCTACTAAGGAAGCATCATCAAGTATCTCCAAGTTATCCTTCTCCTTTTGGCGAATTAGGGTTTCCTTCAATTTTGCTTGCAATTGTTTGACTTTGACTTTGTAAATTTGATTCCTGGTGTAGTAGTGGTCAGCCATGTGTTTTTGGATATTTTTGTCTCTATTGGCCTTTTGAAGGAGCTTATCCAAGTTAATATTGAATTTCTCAAGCCAAAACTCCCAATTTTCGTTGATTACCATGGTTATCCTATCCTTAAATGTCAACTCTTCATCTCATGGATTTTTCTCTCTTTCTTTCTGAAGTGCTTTTCGAAGACCCATGGTCCTTGGCCTTTTATTTGTCGCATTCTATTCATTCTTGTATAACTCTCCATTTTTAGCCACTGCTTTTCCTTTCACATCATGCATACTATCTTCAAATATATTTTTCTCTAAAGATAAATGTTTTTCCTTCAACTGGTTGTTCTCTTGGTCTAAGAAGGAAATTATGAAATTAGCCCTAGCCAAATTGTCCTAGAGTTCTTTGATCTGAGCATATTAGTCCTTGATGATCCTCTATAGGTTTCAATGATCTTCATTTGCCTCCAAGTTTACTAGGTTGATGTGATGATGGATGAGCTCCTCATCATGCAAATATGTCTCATGTTGTGATGGTAATCCCTTCTCTTCTAATGTGGGCTTGGAACCTTCCTCAATTTGAGTAGAAAAAAAAATCCTTCTACCTCTTTGGTATGTCTGAGTGACCTCAATCTTCCTCCTCACTAAGACTTTGTTAGGTAATCCACCCTCCACATGTCTAGATGGTGCTGATGGTGAACTAGCACTAGTACATTTGGCAGAAATTCTGACACTTTAGTTCCGAAAATTTTGTCGTATTGTCAGAAATTTCCCCTATTTCTATCAATTTTTCAAATCCCACCACAAACTATTACTATGCCGACGTTTATGGACATCGTCACTTTTGCGATGTTTATGTTTGTTGTTGGAAATGTGGTGTTTTAAAATTTTTGTCGATCTTACGAAGTTTATGGGACAAAATGTCGAAATTGCGACATCTGTTACACATTCATCGGTATTACAATGCTTTGGAGAAAACATCAGAAAAGCGACATTTCACAAATAAACGTTGGTCTTGCGAAGTTTTGAAGCCCAATGTCGCAAGACCAAATTTTATTTGAAAAACGTCACTTTTCCAACATTTTTTCCAAAGCATCGCAATACCGAAATAAAAAGTGTCTCAAATTATTTACCATATAATTCACTTTTGGTATCGATTATCATAACCTTTACCTTTCTATCTATTTGTTTCTCCATAAGAGATTTGAACTATTGAAATTTATTGAAAAGCTTAGACCTCTTCCTTAGGAAATATATCCAGGTCATCTTGGAGAAATGATCAATGAAGAAAACATAATATATTGATAGACCTATTCATTGCATTGGTACTATCCCAAATACATTACTATTAATTAACTCCATAATTCTCTTTGCCCTTGTAGTACCAAATGGGAATTTAACACGATTTTGTTTCCCATAAATACAATATTCACATAAAGAGACTTTTAGAGACTTACTATAAAAACCTTTAATCATACCTTTGCTTTGCATAACTCAAATTATTTTCTCTCCATTGTGTCACATCTTTTAATGCTACAACCTGGTCTTGTTGACTAAACAAGACGGTTGACCAATAATTTTTATGAACATTTGCACTAGTGCAACCACTTTGGTCAATATTCCCTTACAACTTGTATAATATGCTAATCTGAACACCTCTTATCAACACCATCACACCATGAATCATCTTACATGAATCCTTCTTAAATATGATATGCATGATTTCATCACCCATTTGACTTATAAATATTAGATTCCTAGCTACCTCGAAAATATGTGGTACCCATGACAATTTTCTACTCCAACAATCCTTTAGTATAACTAGTCAAATTTACCTTGACTAATTATCCTAGTGGTAGAGTCATCTTCTAGATAGTCATCCCCTATGTCATATTCTTCATATTTTCAATACCACTCCCTATAGGGTGTCATACATGATATGATGAGGGTTTACTATTAGTATTGCGACGTTTGGAGATAAGTTTCAGTATTGTGCCACATGAAACTCATTCGGGTCAAATTGTGTGAGGGAGGTCGATCCATATCAAAAGTGATAAGCTGTGACCACCATACCTTGTGCATGTTCATGCTACCCATTTTTCATTTTCTCCCTCATGCCTTCGATGTTCAGGTGGGTTGGGTCAGTTTGGGTTGTGTGATGTCGCCTAAGGAAACGCATTCGAGTCAGGTCTAGTTGGGTCATGTTGTACCATGAGTGTGTCCAAGGAAACATGTTCGAGAGGGTTGGGTCAGGTCGGGTCATGTGAGGGCGCCCAAGGAACATGTCCGATTGGGTCGGGTCGTGTCGGGCCGTGTCATGAGGGAACCTAGGGAAACGCGTTCAGGTGGGTCAGGTCGAGTCGTGTGATGCCGCCCAAGGAAACACGTTCAGGTCGAGTCAGGTCGGGTTATGCCATATTGTGAGGGTGCCAAAGGAAACACGTTTGGGCGGGTAAGGTCGGGTCGCGTTGGGTTAGGTGATGTGAGGGTGGTCGTATAAAAAATTCTATGTTATGACCACTAATGTTTCTTGTGCATGCTTGTGCGATTGTTTTTCCATTTTCTCGCTCGTGTGCCCTTCGTTTAGGCGGGTCGGGTCATGCCATGTGAGGGTGCCACAGGAAACATGTTCAAGTTCGATCATCTAAGGGAGGTTTTATAAAAAATTATAAGTTTTAACTACTTGTGAGTCATGTTCATGTTTGCGCAACCTGTTTTTTTGGGTTCATGCAACCCGTTTGTTGAGGTCGCCCAACCGAGCGCATTTGGGTCAGGCCGTTTCGTTAGAGGGTGCCCGTATCAATTCTGCTAAGTTGTGACCGCCCGGGTGCCTTATGCACATTCAGGCGGCCCGTTTTCCATTTTCTCCCATGTGGCATCGTTCGTTTGGGTGCGCTGTGTTGCGCCATGTGAGTTTGCCCAACCGAGCGCGTTCGAGTCGGGTCGTTTCGTTCGAGGGTGCCCATATCAACTTTTCTAAGTTGTGACCACCCAGGTGCCTTGTGCACGTTCGGGCATCCCGTTTTCCATTTGTTTCCTTGTGTCATGCCGTGTGAGGGCGCCCGACCAAGCACATTCGGGTCGGGTCATTTCTTTCGAGGGTAGTCGTATCAGTTTTTCTAAGTTGTGACAACCCAAGTGCCTTATGCACATTCGAGCATCCCATTTTTCAGTTTCTCCCTTGTGGCACTATTTTTTGGGCGCGCCGTGTTGCCCCATGTGAGGTCACCCAACCGGGCACGTTCGGGTCAGGCCGTTTCGTTCGAGAGCGCCCGTTTCAGCTTTGGTAAGTTATGACTACCCAGGTACCTTGTGCATGTTCGGGCAGCCTGTTTTCCATTTTCTCTGTAGTGGCCTCGTTCAGTCGCGCACGCCATGTCGCACCGTGTGAGGTCGCCTGACCAGGCGCATTGAGGTCGGGTCGTTTTGTTTGAGGGCGCCCGTATTAGTTTTGCTAAGTTGTGACTGCCCCGGTGCCTTGTGCACATTCGGGCGCCCCGTTTTCTGTTTGTTACATTTTGGCACCGTTCGGTCAGGTGCAACATGTCATGCCGTGTGAGGGCGCTCGACCAAGCGCATTCGGGTTGAGTCATTTCATTCAAGGGCGGTCGTATCAGTTTTGCTAAGTTGTGACCATCAGGTGCCTTGCGCACATTCGGGTGGCCTATTTTCCGTTTGCACCCTTGTGGCATCGCTCGTTCAGGCGCATCGTGTTGCGCCATGTGAGGTTTCCCAAACGAGCGCGTTCAGGTCAAGTTGTTTCATTTGAGGGCGCATGTATCATTTTTGCTAATTTGTGACTACCCGGGTGCCTTGTGCACATTCAGGCGGCCTGTTTTCCATTTGCTCCCTTGTGGCATCATTCGATCGGGCGCACAGTGTCGCATCGTGTGAGGTCGCATGACTGGGCATGTTAGGGTCGGGTTATTTCATTCGAGGGCGCCCGTATCAGTTTTACTAAGTTGTGACTTCCCAGGTGCCTTGCACACGTTCAGGCAGCCCATTTTCCATTTGCTCCCTTGTTGCATCGTTCATTCGGGCGCACCTTTTTGTGTCGTGTAAGGTCATCCGACCGAGCGTGTTCAAGTCGGGCCGCTTCATTCGAGGGTGCCCGTATCAGTTTTGCTAAGTTATGATTGCCCATGTGCCTTGTGCATGTTCAGGTGGCTCGTTTGCTATTTTCTCCATTGTGGCATCATTCGATTGGGCGCGCCGTGTGAGGTCGCCTGACCGGGCGCTTTCTAGTCGGGTCGTTTCGTTCGAGGGTGCCTATATCATTTTTTCTAAGCTGTGACTGCTCGGGTGCCTTGTACTACACGTTTGAGTGGCCCATTTTCCGTTTTCTCCCTTTAGGCATCGTTTGTTTGAGCGCAACATGTTGCGCCATGTGAGGTTGCCCAACTGGGCATGTTCAGGTCGGCCCATTTTGTTCGAGGGTGCCCGTATCAGTTTCGCTAAGTTGTGACTGCCCTAATGCCTTGTGCATGTTTGAGTGGCCCATTTTCCGTTTGCTCCCCTATGGCATCATTCGGTCGGGTGTGCCGTGTCGCACCGTGTGAGGTCAGCCAACTGGGTGCGTTTGGGTCGGGCCATTTCGTTCGAGGGTGCCCATATTAGTTTTGCTAAGTTGTGACTGCCTGGGTGCCTTGTGCATGTTCAGGTGGCCCGTTTGCCGTTTTCTCCCTTGTGGCATTGTTCGGTTGGGCACGCCATGTCACACCGTGTGAGATCGCTCGACCGGGCATGTTCGGGTCGGGTCGTTTTGTTCGAGGGCACCTATATCATTTTTGCTAATTTGTGACAGCCTGGGTTCCTTATGCATGTTCGGGCAGCCCATTTGCCATTTTTTGCCTTGTGGCATCGTTTGGTCGGGCACGCCGTGTCGCACTGTGTGAGGTCACCTGACCGGGCACGTTCAGCTCAGGTTGTTTCATTCAAGGGTGCCCGTATCAGTTTTACAAAGTTGTGATCGCCCGGGTGCCTTGTGCACATTTGGGCAGTCCGTTTGCCGTTTTCTCCCTTGTGGCATCATTCGGTTAGGCGTGTCATGTTGCGCCTTGTGAGGTCACCTGATCGAGCGCGTTCAGGTCAGGTTGTTTTGTTTAAGGGCACCCGTATCATTTTTTCTAATTTGTGACCATTTCCCAGGTGCTTTCTGCACGTTCGAGCAGCCCATTTGTCATTTTCTCCCTTGTGGCATCGTTCGGTTAGGCACGTTGTGTCGTACCATGTGAGGTCGCCCAATCGAGTGCGTTCAGGTCGGGCTGTTTCATTCAAGGGTGCCAGTATTAGTTTTTCTAAGTTGTGACCACTGGCCGGGTGCCTTCTACACGTTTGGGCAGCTCGTTTACCGTTTGCTCCCTTGTGGCATAGTTCGGTCTGTCGCGCAGTGTGAGGTCTCCCGACCGAGGACGTTATTGTCGGGCCATTTCGTTAGAGGCCTCCCATATTAGTTTTGCTATGTTGTGACCTCCCGAGTGACTTGTGCACATTCGGGTGGCCCATTTGCCGTTTGTTCCCTTATGGCATTGTTCGGTGGGGCGCGCTCTGTCGCGCCATGTGAGGGCGCCCGACCAAGCACGTTCGGGTCGAACCGTTACATTCGAGGGAACCCGTATCAGTTTTGATAAGTTGTGACTAACTGGGTGCCTTGTGCATGTTCGAGTGCCCTTTTTTCCATTTGGTCTCTTGTGGCATCGTTCGTTCGGGTGCACCATGTGAGGTCGCCTGACCGGGCGCATTCGGGTCGGTATGTTTCATTAGAGGGCTCCCGTATCAGTTTTGCTAAGTTGTGACCGCCTGGGTGCCTTGTGCACATCCGGGCAGCCAGTTTGTCATTTTCTCCCTTGTGGCATCATTTGATCGGGCGCGTCATGTCGCATCGTGTGAGGTTGCTCGACTGGGCACGTTCGGGTCGGGTCGTTTCATTCGGGGGCGCCCGTATCAATTTTGCTAAGCTGTGACAGCACGGGTGCCTTGTGCATGTTTGGGTGGCCCATTTGCTATTTGTTCCTTCTCGAAGCCACCTTTGATCATATAATTTTTGAATGGAGTCACCAAGGTAGATGTAGCCTCGAATAGCTTCCTAAGCTCCTGCTACCTTCAAAATTTTAGCTTCAAAATTTTGGGAAAGTATAATCTTTAGGCTCCCGATAGACGCACCAAAATTTTATCACAAAATTAGACCTGATAGGCTACTTGATCATACAATATGATGTAACTATTTCAAACCTAATCTTTTGACTGAGGCTTAGCGTCCTGAGCCTGAGAGGGCTCTCTCAAAAGGTTAATGATATGGATAAAGATATATATGGTTAACTCTATTTACGAAATAAACTAATAAATGATAGATGTAGGTTGAGAATCACATCAACATGTATACATTGGGCTTATGGAGTCAAATAAATTCAGTAATTCAGTAAATCTACTTGACATGGAAGTTGAGGCATATCAAGGTTTTTATTCATAAGGCACACACACATGAAACATGTAAAAACACATCCAGTTCACTTATACAGGAATTCAGAGCATCTAATAGATGAATTCTGAGTAATATAGATGAACACCATTACAAATGAGATATATAAAAGACACAAATAGAATAGGAAAACACTAAAAAACCCTTAAGAATCTCAAGTTGGTCAAGTAGAAGATCTCTGTATTAGCTGAAACAGTCAATTCACAAAAAGCTCAGTATTTTGCCAAAAATGTCTAACCCTTGACAAATTCGACCTCTTGGTCTTTAATATACATCTTACAACAAGAGATGATCTGCCTCTAGGCTAGATACATCAAATTTTTGTCCCTTGACACCTTGCATAATCATAAAACATGGAATTTATTACAAAAAGACACCTATCCTACTTAACAGTCCTACTCCAAAACGTCTCAAACTCCTTATCACTATCTATAACAACCATATCTATTTTAATTTATATCATTTCCAAGTGTATCATCACATGGTCAAATTTGGATGATGGGCTTCATTTCTTCATGACCACTTTGCTGACCTCCACAAAAATAGGAAAGAGTACTCTATTTTTTAGGCATAAGATCCTTTGCATTCTTTGAACATTATGGCCATAATTTACTCTTCATTTCAGGGTCCTTGGTTGTTGTAATTTGGCTTAACACGTCCCATAAATCCTTCCTAGCCTCAACTGTCTAAACCATTTTAAACACTGCTCAAAATGTTGTAATATCCTACGGTACGAAAAGAAAGCAGTTTTGTAGCGCTGCCATTTCAAGTATTTATATTCCAAAAACTCAATTCTTTCCTCTGCATCATTTTAGTTACCCTTTAATACATCTTCCATAATAAATTTAATTATTAACTCCGCCTTCAACCCTTTAAAATCTGATCAAAATAAGCAAGAAAAGCAACTAGAATAGTTTCGTAGTGCTTTTCTTCTTTTTTACACTGAATGCACTACGAAATTGCGGAGTATGCAGATTATTCATAAATTTTCCAAATGATAACTGTGTTTTCCTCAAACGCTCAAAACATAACCTGTCTTTAGTATTTATAAATCATATAAACTGTAAACCCACTTCATTCTAGCTTTCTTGAGGATCATTCTTCATTTACACCCGGTTGAGCTATTGGTTCTTCGATGACTGTCATTTTAATACCTCTGCTCTTCAACTCATGATGAATTAACTCCATTTGTTGCACTAAATCCTTCATCTATTCTTTATGTATTCTGTTAGTAGGTCTCATATAAGTTTTTATTATTTTGAAAAACTTAGCTTCTTTTATTGTTCGAACTGTCGATTTGAAAAATTGCTCTATATTACTTATGTTTTCAGAAGAACAATCAACTTGTCCTTCCCACATTGCCTTCATTATTTTAAACTATACTTTCTCGACAATATGATTTCTAGCTTTATTTTTCATGAAAGCAACTTCCTAATTTTCCAACTTTAACTTCTCCTCAAGGTGTTGAAACTCTATTTTCTCTATCACTTTCTCCTTTCCCCTTTTTAATTTGTTCATTGTATCCTTCACTGTGGGTGATGCGAGGTTAATTATCTCTTTGGATTCTTTAGCTATCTTAGTGGGTATTTGAACTTCTTTGTTTACTTCCATTAATTTCGTAGCATGCCTTGTTATAGGCTTTCTTTCTTGAAAAATGAAACCTACATATTCCCCCTCAAACTCTAGCCTCTTTGTAGACTTGGCCTTTTTCATCTTATGCTCATCTTCCCCAATGAACTCAGCTTGGACAATGGGTGTTTCCTCTATGTCAATGGCATGAATAATATCCTCTAGATTCCCCTTTCTTACTGGGTTGTCTTCTATAGCAACTGTCTTTCCTTTCAATGCCACTTCTTGGATTCTAGTTACCTTTTTGGTCCCCTGTTTGCTAACAACTTGTTTATGTTTTCCATCTTTGACAACATTTGATATCTATTTTGTAGGTGGGAGATTTGGTGTATTAAGATTTTTTATTTGCTCTGGCCCTTTCTCAGTTTTCTTTCTTGGCTTCACTCTTGCAATTACTTTTGGTTTTGCAACCATAATTTGGCTTGGTTCTTCTGCTGATGGTGATGGAACTCCTTCAGCTTTAGGGTTTCTTTCAGGAATTAGGGTTTCCAAATCAAAACAATTTATAAACAAGAATGATGACCAATCTATACCTATCTTCTGAAGTTCATCTAAAATTAATAATTTTGTTAAGCCGTGATGAAATAAGGATGTTTCACTCCCTTCAGATTTTTCCTACACATTATCAGCCATATTTCCAAGACTCCTATGCAGATAAAAAGGTAAATGAAGTGAAATATTACCAGTGAAGTGTAGAAGCAATTTGAAATGATATGAATAAACCTTGTGATATCTGCCTTCACAGGTAAAATATTTTTGAATGTTAAGCAGCAGTTTTGAGTAGTTATCTTTGATGCAACTTCTAGGGATAACATTATAAAGATCCATGTCTGTGTTCTCAAGCTTCATGAACTCTTTACACTACTCCATATGAAATTTGAACCCTTTGAACCAGGTTTCTTGACCTTTTGGTATCTCTGCAACGACATCAATGACCTCTAGTGTAATAGTCACACTTAGCATCCTGACTTTAGTGGCTGTTCCATTGAAATTCATAGAAAATTACTTGGATACCTGTGTGTGATAGCCTTACAAATTCTCACAAAATCATAGGCAAACTACTCTTCTAAATGATTCCATTAATGCTAGGTCTTCAATTATTGCCTTCATGTCTTCAGGTTCATGCCTTAAGCACTGCCCTCCTTTGTGAATTTTTCTTTCTTCTGTTGTATTCTTCAAAGAAACTATCAAGCTCGCTTGAATAAATTTCTCAGCCTTACTTGATAAATGTATCAACCTTTCTTCATAAATGTATCAGCCTTGCTTGATATGGGTGTAGTAAAACCTTTGTATGAACTAGCCACAGGTTTGGCTTGACACTCAGAGCTCAGACATTTCGAATGGAGGCAAAAGGAAATGAGAATGACTAATTAGGAAATATTTTGAAATTTTAAATTTCCTCTCATAACTAAAATGATGCCTCATTCATAAACTGTAATGACCATGATGACTGCAAAAGTGATTGTGTACTTTAATTTCATCATTACATGACTCAACAGGCATTTATCTTATCGTTTCCCAACGATTTTCTGACATTTGACACGTCGACTGACAAGATAGTTAGAAAACCACACTTTCGTAGCTCCTATAGTGTATTTTATATTTTTTGTGCTATGAAACTATCAGCGGTTTCGTAGCACAAAATGACTTTCTTCAATGGGTGGCGCTACAAAATTGTGGTTTCCTGGCCAATTGGGTAGTTTTGAGACAAAACTTTGGTAAATGAAATACAAATGGAAGATGATTAATATTTGACATGAAAGAACTTTAAATAAGGCTTTATTTAAATCTTAGATGATATTTATACTATAAAAAATCCAAAACCTTCCATTTATCAAACCTAAATTGACTCTTAAAACCCTATTTTGATCCATGAAATTTTGTAACCTTGTCAAAATGATGTTTTGAAATTTTTTGGATGATAACAACCGTCAAGCCTAGAATTTGATTAAAATTAATAGTACACCTAGGGAGGATATGTCACTTCGTTCTTCAGCAATGGCACCATAATATTAGCACTCCACCAGTTCCCTGAAGGCTAAAAAGGAGAATGACAAAGGTAACCACATACCACTTTGACCTAGTAACTATCCCTACCAGGATGAGAGGGCTCTCCCAATGAGATCACAGTCAATGATTGACTAGGATATTAAGGATATTAGGCTATATATGATATCCTTATGTATTTTTTGAGTGTTTTTGGGTTTGATGTTGGATCAGGGATGAAACCAAGTTGCTACATCTAGGTATCAAAAGGGTTTATAGCTGCAAAGATATAAAGGAGAAAGGTTGAAGTGGATCTATGATGGATTTACTATTTTTTAGGTATGGTGGAGGGTTTGAAAGAGTATAAGGATTTAATGATAATTTTCAGTCGTGAATTCATTAAACTGGGAGCATGAAAGAGAAAATGACATTTCCATATAAAGAGAGATAAATTAATATAATTATAGCTATGAACTGTAAGGAAAGCCACTGAAGATACATCTTATGGAAAGAGAAGCTATATATCATTCAATAAATAATATAAAAAAGAAAATATATGATCATAAACTCACTACACATGAATTCATATATAATAGCTTCAACTGCATCCTTTGATTCATGAATATGAAAGTGAAAGTACAAGATACAAGATTACAATACATTGATGTCCAATAAGTCAAATGAATTTGAAAATGATATATATAGACCAAAAAAACCTTTCCCCTCTCTCAAGGATCCAATCCATCAGTTGTGGAGCTGATTACATGATATGCTCAACAAAACCCTAATGTCACGTGGAGGTCAACCAATTCACCTCATCATAGGAGACTAGATACATTTGACCAAAATTAAATTAATAATCACATATCTACCCTATTTCACTATTTACTAGCTCAATTACACCTCATTAAATCACAAAATCATCATCACCCATCAATTACAGAGGTGAAAATTCAAACTAGGTCAAACTCGCTGCGAAAAAAGCCTTCTGGAGAAAGCGTAGAGAGCTAGGAAAAAGAAAAGGTGAAGGCCTTCCAGGATTCCAAATGCCTATATAAAATTTGATATCGAAAGCTATGGATGTCTGCTACATAATAGGCTCTTCAAGAACTCAAAAATGTGGATCGTATATCTCCAAATTTTCATTCTCCAAAGAGTACTCAGAAAGCATAGCGTGGCCTCCAAAAATAGGGCAGAAAGGTCATTTACTACATGTTTTTGGGCATTTTGACCCTCCAAAAGTGGCTGACATGGCTCCATAGCTGACTAGGATTGAATTTATTATCAAGAGGAATCCGGAAATGTTGAGATTCCATCCATTGGACCTCCCCAACAAAAATTTAGAGTGGCCCACACTATGCTTTTGCTAGTGTCACTGGTTTTCAAAATTTCCAAATTTGATCAAAATTCCACAAAACCAAAAATTTTCTCCAAAAATCCTTAAAATTGGTCCAAATATGTCTAAAAAGGTGTATTATGCTACTAAGGAAGCATCATCAAGTATCTCCAAGTTATCCTTCTCCTTTTGACGAATTAGGGTTTCCTTCAATTTTGCTTGCAATTGTTTGACTTTGACTTTGTAAATTTGATTCCTAGTGTAGTAATGGTCAGCCATGTGTTTTTGGATATTTTTGTCTCTATTGGCCTTTTCAAGGAGCTTCTCCAAGTGAAAATTGAATTTCTCAAGCCAAAACTCCCAATTTTCATTGATTACCATGGTTATCCTGTCTTTAAATGTCAACTCTTCATCTCATGGATTTTGCTCTCTTTCTTTCTGAAGTACTTTTCGAAGACCCATGGTCCTTGGCCTTTTATTTGTCACATTCTCTTCATTCTTGTACAACTCTTCACTGTTAGCCAGTTTTTTATCTTTCACATCATGCATACTAGCGTCAAATATAGTTTTCTCTAAAGATAATTGTTTTTCCTTCAACTGGTTGTTCTCTTGGTCTAAGAAGGAAATTATGAAATTAGCCCTAGCCAAATTGTCCTAGATTTATTTGATCTGAGCATATTAGTCCTTGATGATCCTCTCTGAGTTTCAATGCTCTTCACTAGCCTCCAAGTCTACTTTGTTGATGTGATGATGGATGAGCTCCTCGTCATGCAAATATGTCTCATGTTGTGATGGTAATCCCTGATCTTCTAATGTGGGCTTGGAACCTTCCTCAATTTGAGTAGAAAACAAAATCATTCTACCTCTCTGGTATGTCTGAGTGACCTCAATCTTCCTCCTCACTGAGCCTTTGCTAGGTAATCCACCCTCCACATGTCTAGATGGTGCCGATGGTGACCTAGCACTAGTACATTTGGTGGAAATTCTGACACTTTAGTTCCGACACTTTTGTCGTATTGTCAGAAATTTCCTCTATTTCTATCAATTTTTCAAATCCTGCCATAAACCGTCGCTATGCCAACATTTATGGACATCGTCACTTTTGCGATGTTTATGTTTGTCATCGGAAATGCGATGTTCTAAAATTTTCGTCGATCTTACAATGTTTATGGGACGAAACATCAGAATTGCGACATATATTACACATTCATCGGTATTACAACGCTTTGGAGAAAATGTCGGAAAAATGACGTTTCGCAAATAAACGTCGGTCTTGCGAAATTTTTAAGCCCAACATCACAAGACCGAAGTTTATTTGAAAAACGTCGCTTTTCCAACGTGATTTCCAAAGCATCACAATACCGAAATAAAAAGTGTCTTAAATTATTTACCATATAATTCACTTTTGCTATCGATTATCATAACCTTTACCTTTCTATCTATTAGGTTCTCCATAAGAGATTTGAACTCTTTAAATTTATTGAAAACCTTAGACCTCTTCCTTAGGAAATATATCCATGTCATCTTGGAGAAATGATCAATGAAGAAAACATAATATATGGATATACCTAGTCATTGCATTGTTACTATCCCAAATACATTACTATTAATTAACTCCATAATTCTCTCTGCCCTTGTAGTACCAAATGGGAATTTAACATGATTTTGTTTCCCATAAATACAATATTCACATAAAGTGACTTTTAGAGAGTTACTATAAAAAACTTTAATCATACCTTTGCTTTGCATAACTCAAATTATTTTCTCTCCATTGTGTCACATCTTTTAATGCTACAACCTGGTCTTGTTGAATAAACAAGATGGTTGACGAATAAGTTTTATGAACATTTGCACTAGTGCAACAACTTTGGTCAATATTCCCTTACAACTTGTATAATATGCCAATCTAAACACCTCTTATCAACACCATCACACCACGAATCATCTTACATGAATCCTTCTTAAATATGATATGCATGATTGCATCACCCATTTGACTTATAAATATTAGATTCCTAGCTACCTCAAAAATATGTGGTACCCATGACAATTTTCTACTCCAACAATCCTTTAGTATAACAAGTCAAATTTACCTTGACTAATTATCCTAGTGGTAGAGTCATCTTCTAGATAGTCATCCCCTATGTCATATTCTTCATATTTTCAATACCACTCCCTATAGGGTGTCATACATGATATGATGAGGCTTGACTGTCAGTATCGCGACGTTTGGAGATAAGTGTTGGTATTGCACCACACGAAACTCGTTCGGGTCAAATTGTGTGAGAGAGGTTGATACATATCAAAATTGTTAAGTTGTGACCACTGTACCTTGTGCACATTCATGCGAACCATTTTTTCCCTTGTGGCATCGTTCAGTCGAGCGTATCGTGTCGTGTCGTGTGAGGGCCCCCGACCAAGCGCATTTGGGTCGGGTCGTTTCGTTCGAGGGCAGCCGTATCAGTTTTGCTAAGTTATGACTGCCTGGGTCCCTTTTGCACATTCGAGCAGCCCGTTTTTCATTTTCACCCTTGTGGCATCGTTCTTCGAGTGCACCATGTTGCGCCATGTGAGGTCGCCTGACCGGGTGCGTTCGGGTCAGGCCGTTTCATTCGAGGGCACCCATATCAGTTTTGCTAAGTTGTGACCGCCTGGGTGCCTTGTGCACGTTCGGACAGCCTGTTTTCCATTTTCACTATTGTGGCATCGTTCAGTCGGGCACGCCATGTCGCACCGTGTGAGGTCACCTGACCAGGCGAGTTTAGGTTGGGCCGTTTTGTTCGAGGGCGCCCGTATCAGTTTTGCTAAGTTGTGACCGCCCGGGTGCCTTGTGCACATTCGGGCAGCCTGTTTTCCATTTGTTACCTTGTGGCACCGTTCATTCAGGCGTGCCATGTCATGCCATGTGAGGCCGCCTGACCAAGCGCGTTCTAGTCGAGCTGTTTCGCTCGAGGGCGGCCGTATCAGTTTTGCTAAGTTGTGACCGCCGGGTGCCTTGTGCACATTTGGGTGGCCTGTTTTCCATTTGCACCCTTGTGGCATCATTCGTTTAGGCATGCCATGTTGCGCCGTGTGAGGTTTCCTGACCGAGCACGTTCTGGTCGAGTTGTTTCGTTTGAGGGTGCCCGTATCAGTTTTTCTAAGTTTTGACTGCCTGGGTGCCTTGTGCACATTCAAGCAGCCTGTTTGCCATTTTCTCCCTTGTGGCATCGTTCGGTTCGACGCACAGTGTCACGTCGTGTGAGGTCGCCCGACTGAGTGTGTTAGGTTCAGGTTATTTCATTCGAGGGTAGCCGTATCAGTTTTTCTAAGTTGTGACCGCTCAGGTGCCTTGTACACATTCGGGCGACCCATTTGCCATTTTCTCCCTTGCTGCATCGTTCGTTCGGGTGCACCATGTTGTGCTGTGTAAGGTCGCCCGACTCGGCATGTTCGAGTCAGGCCACTTCGTTCGAGGGTGCCCGTATCAGTTTTGTTAATTTGTGATTGCTCGTGTGCCTAGTGCACGTTCAAGCGGCCCATTTGCTGTTTGCTCCATTGTGGCCTCATTCGGTTGGGCGCGCCGTGTCGCGCTGTGTGAGGTTGCCTGACCGACACTTTCTAGTCGGGTCATTTCGTTTGAGGGTGCCTGTATCATTTTTGCTAAGTTGTGACTACTTGAGTGCCTTGTACTGCACATTGAGTGGCCCATTTTCTGTTTTCTACCTTCTGGCATCGTTCGTTCGAGCGCACCATGTTTCGTCGTGTGAGGTCGCCCGATCGAGCATGTTCGGGTCGGCCCGTTTTGTTCGAGGGTGCCCATATCAGTTTTGCTAAGTTGTGACTGCCCGAGTGCCTTGTGCACATTCGAGTGGCCCATTTTCCGTTTTCTCCCTTGTGGCATCATTCGGTCGGGCGCGCCGTGTTGCACCGTGTGAGGTCGCCCAACCGGACGTGTTCGGGTCGGGTTGTTTCGTTCGAGGGCGCTCGTATTAGTTTTACCAAGTTCTGACCACCCGGGTGCCTTGTGCATGTTCGGGCGGCCCGTTTTCCATTTGCTCCCCTGTGGCATCGTTCGGTTAGGCACGCTGTGTCACGCCGTGTGAGGTCACCCGACCGGGCGTGTTCGGGTCGGGTCGTTTTGTTCGAGGGCGCCTGTATCAGTTTTGCTAAGTTTTGATCGCTCGGGTGCCTTGTGCACGTTCGGGTGGCCCATTTTCCATTTGTTGCCTTGTGGCATCATTTGGTCGGGCACGCCGTGTCGCACTGTGTGAGGTTGCCCGACCGGGCACGTTCGACTCAAGCCATTTCGTTCGAGGGCGTTCGTATCAGTTTAACAAAGTTGTGATTGCTCGGGTGCCTTGTGCATGTTCGAGCAACATGTTTGCCATTTTATCCCTTGTGGCATCATTCGGTCAGGCGTGTCGTGTTGCGCCTTGTGAGGTCACCCGTCTGGGCGCATTCGGGTCAGGCTGTTTTGTTTGAGGGTGCCTGTATCATTTTTTCTAAGTTGTGACCACCAGTCGGGTGCCTTCTACACATTCGGGCAGCTCATTTTCCATTTTCTCCCTTGTGGCATCATTCAGTTAGGCACGTCGTGTCGCACCATGTGAGGTCGCCCGACCGGGCGCTTTTGAGTCGGGCCGTTTCATTCGAGGGCGCCCGTATTAGTTTGCTAAGTTGTGACTGCCGTCCAGGTGCCTTATGCACGTTTGGGCAGTCTGTTTACCGTTTGCTCCCTTGTGGCATAGTTCGGTCTGCCGCGTCGTGTGAGGTCTCCTGATCGAGCACGTTCTTGTAGGGCCATTTCGTTAGAGGCCTCCCATATCAGTTTGATAAATTGTGACCACTCGGGTGACTTGTGCACATTTGGGTGGCCCATTTGCTGTTTTTTCCCTTGTGGCATTGTTCGGTCAGGCACACCGTGTCATGCTGTGTGAGGGCACCCGACTAAGCACGTTCAGGTCAAGCTATTTCGTTTGAGGGCGCCCGTATCATTTTTTCTAAGTTGTGACTGACCGGGTGCCTTATGCACGTTCGGGTGGCCTCTTTTCTATTTGGCCCCTTGTGGCATCGTTCGTTTGGGTGCACCATGTTGCACCGTGTGAGGTCACCCAACCAGGCGCATTTGGGTTGGTCTGTTTCATTAGAGGGCTCCCGTATCAGTTTTGCTAATTTGTGACCGCCCAGGTGCCTTGTAAACGTCCCGGCAACTAGTTTTTCATTTTCTCCCTTGTGGCATTACTTGATCGGGCCCGTCGAGTCGTATCATGTGACGTTTCGGGTCGGGTCATTTCATTCGAGGGCACCCGTATCAGTTTTTCTAAGTTGTGACTGCCCGGGTGCCTTGTGTATGTTCGAGCGGCCCGTTTGTTGTTTTTTCCCTTATGGCATCATTCGGTCGGGCGTGCCGTGTCGTGCCCTGTGAGGGCGCCTGACCAAATGCGTTCGGGTAGGGCCATTTTGTTCCATGGTGGCTATATCAGTTTTTCTAAGTTGTGACCACCTGGGTGCCTTGTGCAGATTCGGGCAACCCATTTTCCATTTGCTCCCTTGTGGCATCATTCATTCGCGCGCGCCATGTAAGGTTGCCTGACTGGGATCATTCAGGTTGGGTCGTTTCATTTAAGGGCGCCCGTATTAGTTTTGCTAAGTTGTGACCACCTGGGTGCCTTGTGCATGTTTGGGCGGCTCGTTTGCCATTTTCTCCCTTCTAGCATCGTTCGGTCGGGCGCGTCGTGTCACACTGTGTGAGGTTGTCCAACCGGGCACGTTCTGGTCCAGCCATTTTGTTTGAGGGCACCCATATCAGTTTTGCTAAGTTGTAACTGTCGAATGGGTGCCTTCTGCACGTTCGAGCGACCCTTTTTCCATTTTCTCCTTTGTGGCATCATTCGGTCGGGCGCGCAGTGTCGCACCTTGTGAGATCGCAGGACCGGGCATGTTCATGTCGGGCTGTTTCATTTGAGGGCACCCATAGCAGTTTTGCTAAGTTGTGACTGCCGGTCGGGTGCCTTCTGCACATTCGAACTACCTGTTTGTTGTTTTCTCCCTTGTGACATCATTCGGTCAGGCGCGCCGTGTGAGGTCGCCCAACCGGGCACATTCGGGTCGAGCCATTTCTTTCGAGGGTGCCCATATCATTTTTGCTATGTTTTGACCGCCAGGGTGCCTTGTGCACGTTCGGGCAGACCGTTTGATGTATGGTCCCTTGTGGCATTGTTTGGTTTGGCACGCCGTGTGAGGTCGCCCGACCGATAGCGTTCGGGTCAGGCTGTTTCATTAGAGAGCTTCCGTATATGTTTTGCTAAGTTGTGACCACCCAAGTGCCTTATGCATGTTCAGGTGGCCCATTGGTTGTTTGTTCCCTTGTGGCATCATTCGGTCGGGCAGGTCGTGTCGCACAGTGTGAGGGTGCCCGACCAAGCACCTTTGGGTCGAGCCGTTTCGTTCGAGGGTGCTCGTCTCAGTTTTGCTAAGTTGTGACTGCCTGGGTGCCTTGTGCACATTCGGGTGGCCTATTTTTCATTTTCTCCCTTGTGCCATTGTTCGTTCCGGTGCGCCATGTTGCGCCATGTGAAGTCGCTCGACTGGGCACGTTCGAGTCGAGTCGTTTCATTAGAGGGTGCCCGTATCAGTTTTGCTAAGTTGTAACCGCCCCGGTGCTCTATGCACCTTCGGGAAACCCGTTTGCCATTTCCTCCCTTGTGGAATCATCCGGTCGGGCGCGCCGTGTCGCACCGTATGAGGTTGCCTGACTGGGAGCGTTCGGGTCGGGCTATTTCATTTGAGGGCTCCCATATTAGTTTTGCTAAGTTGTGACCACCCGGGTGCATTGTGCATGTTTGGGTGGCCCGTTTGGAATTTTTTTCCTTGTGGCATTGTTTGGTCGGGCACGCCGTGCCGCGCCGTGTGAGGGCGCCCGACCAAGCGCATTCGGGTTGGGCCATTTCGTTTGAGGGCGAACGTATCTGTTTTACTAAGTTGTGACCACTTGGGTGCCTTGTGCACATTTTTGCAGCCCATTTTCCATTTTCTCCCTTGTGGCATCGTTCAGTCTAGCGCGCCATGTGAGGTCGCCCGACAGAGCGTGTTCAGGTCGGGCCATTTCGTTAGAGGGCTCTCGTATCAGTTTTGCTAAGTTACGACCACCGAGGTGCCTTGTGCACATTCGGGTGGCCTGTTTTCTGTTTGTTGCCTTATGGCATCATTCAGTCTGGCGCGCCATGTCATGTCATGTGAGGGCGCCCGAACAAGCGTTTTCAAGTCAAGCCGTTTTGTTCGAGGGCGCCAGTATCAGTTTTGCTAAGTTGTGACTACCTAGGTGCCTTGTGCACGTTTGGGTGGCAAGTTTTCCATTTGCTTCCTTATGGCATCGTTTGTTCAGATGCGCCATGTTGCGCCGTGTGAGGTCGCCCGACCGGGTGCGTTCATGTCGAGTCATTTCGTTAGAGGGCATCGTAGCAGTTTTGCTAAGTTGTGACCACTCGGGTGCATTGTACACGATTGGGCAACTTGTTTTCCATTTTCTCCCTTGTGGCATCGTTCGATCGGGCACACTGTGTTGCATCGTGTGAGGTCACCCGATCAGGCATGTTCAGGTCGGGCCATTTCATTCGAGAGTGCCCGTATCGGTTTTGCTAAGTTGTGATCTCTCGGGTGCCTTGTGCACATTTGGGTAGCCTGTTTTCCATATGTTCCCTTGTGGCATCATTCGGTCGAGTGCACCGTGTCGTGCTGTGTGAGGGTGCCCAACCAGCACGTTCGAGTCGGGCCATTTCGTTCGAAGGCGATCATATTAGTTTTTCTAAGTTGTGACCACCCGAGTGCCTTGTGCACATTCAGGTGGTCCGTTTGTCATTTTCTCCCTTGTGGCATTTTTCTTTCTGGCGTGCCGTGTTGCACCGTGTGAGGTTGGCCGATCAGGTGCATTCGGGTCAGGCCGTTTCGTTCAAGGGCGCCCGTATCAGTTTTGCTAAGTTGTGACCGCCTGAGTGCCTTGTGCACGTTCAGGTAGCCCATTTTCCATTTGCTCTCTTGTAGCATCATTCAACTGGGTGTGTTGTGTCCCACCATGTGAGGTTGCCAAACCAGGCATGTTTAGGTCGGGTCATTTTGTTTAAGGGCACCCATATCAGTTTCTCTAAGTTGTGACCACCAGCTGGGTGCCTTCTGCACATTTGGGCGGCTCATTTGCCGCTTTCTTCCTTGTGGTGCATTTGGGTCAGGCCGTTTCATTCGAGGGCACCCATATAAGTTTTTTTAAGTTGTGACCACCGGTCGGGTGCCTTCTACATGTTCGGGCGGCCCGTTTTCTGTTTGCTCGCTTGTGGCATCGTTCGGTCGGGCGCGCCGTGTGGGGTCACCTGACTGGGCGTGTTTGTGTCCGGCCATTTCTTTCGAGGGTGCTCATATAATTTTTGCTAAGTTGTAACCGCCCAGGTGCCTTGTGCACGTTCAGGCGGCCCATTTGTCATTTTCTCCCTTGTGGCATCGTTTG
Source organism: Pinus albicaulis (assembly GCA_034641835.2). Lineage (NCBI taxonomy): Eukaryota > Viridiplantae > Streptophyta > Pinopsida > Pinales > Pinaceae > Pinus > Pinus albicaulis. Next base: position 622,120,674 of record CM076584.1, on the reverse strand, counting down.
GTCTAGCACGCTGTTTGAGGTCGCCCGACTGAGCGCGTTCGATTCGGGCTGTTTTGTTAGAGGGCTCTTGTATCATTTTTGCTAAGTTGTGACCACCCGGGTGCCTTGCACATGTTTGGGCGGTCCATTTTCCATTTTCTCCCTTGTGGCATCACTCGGTCGGGCACTCCGCATCATGCCATGTAAGGGCACCCGACCAAGCGCATTCCATTCAGGCCATTTTTTTCGAGGGCACCCATATCAGTTTTGCTAAGTTGTGACTGCCCTGGTGCCTTGTCCATGTTCGGGTGGCTTGTTTTTCGTTTTCTCCCTTGTGGCATCATACATTCGGATGCGGCATGTTGTGTCGTGTGTGGTTGCCCGACCGAATGTCTTCGGGTCGGGAAATTTTGTTAGAGGGCGCCCGTATCATTTTTGCTAAGTTGTGACTGGCTAGGTGCCTTGTGCACATTCAAGCGGCCCGTTTTCCATTTTATCCCTTGTGGCATCGTTCGATCAGGAACGTCGTGTCGCACCGTGTCAGGTTACCTGACCGGGCGTGTTCGGGTCCTGCCCTTTTATTCGAGGGCGCAAGTATCAATTTTGCTAAGTTGTGACCACCCGAGTGCCTTGTGCACATTCAGGCAGCCTATCTTCTATTTTTTTTCCTTTGTGGCGTCGTTTGGTCGGGCGCGCCGTGTGAGGGCTCTCGTCCAAGCGCATTCAGGTTGGTCCATTTCATTCGAGGGCGACCGTATTAGTTTTGCTAAGTTGTGACCACCCAGGTTCCTTATGCACATTTGGGCGGCCCATTTTCCATTTTCTCCCTTGTGGCATCATTCGTTCATGCGCACCGTGTTGCGCAGTGTCAGGTTGCCCAACCGAGCGCGCTCGGGTCGAGCCGTTTCTTTCGAGGGTGCCCGTATCAATTTTGCTAAGTTGTGATAGCCTGGGTGCCTTGTGCACATTCGAGCGGCCCATTTGCCATTTGCTCCCTTGTGGCATCGTTCAGTCGAGCGCGCCGTGTCGCACCGTGTGAGGTCGCCCAATTGGGCGCATTCGGATCGGGTGGTTTCGTTCGAGGGTGCTCGTATTAGTTTTACTAAGTTGTGACTGCCCGAGTGTGTTTTGCACGTTTGGGTGGAACTTTTTACGTTTTCTCCCTTGTGGCATCATTCATTCAGGCACGTCGTGTCACGCTGTGTGAGGTCGCCCGACCGGGCGCGTTTGTGTCAGGCCATTTCATTCGAGGGTGCCCATATCAGTTTTGCTAAGTTGTGACCGCCCAGGTGCCTTATGCATGTTCGGGCGGCCCGTTTGTCGTTTTCTCCCTTGTGGCATCAGTTGGTCAGGTGCGCCATGTTGCGCTGTGTGAGGTCGCTCAACTAGGAGCGTTTCGATAGGGCCATTTCGTTCGAGGGCTCCCATATTATTTTTGCTAAGTTGTGATTGCTCGAGTTCCTTGTGCATGTTCGGGCAACCCATTTGCTATTTTCTCCCCTGTGGCATCATTGACCATGTCACGCCATGTGAGGTCACCTGACCGGGCACATTCGGGCTAGGCACGTTTAGGTAGGGTCGTTTCGGTTGAGGGGGCCCGTCCAAACGTGTTCGGGTTGGGTCATTTCGGTTGAGGGGGCCCTCTCAAATGTGTTCGGGTTGGGTCGTTTTGGTTGAGGGCAGTCATATCAAATTTGCTAAGTTGTGACTGCATGGGTGCCTTGTGCATGTTCATGTGGCCTGTTTGTTTTTTACTACCTTGTGCCTTTGTTCGGTCAGGCACGCCATGTGAGGGTGCTTGCCCAAATGCTTTCGGATCGAGTTGGGTCATTTCGTTTAAGGGTGGCCATTTGAAAATTAACTGCTTCATTGAGCACAAGATGCAGCTTATCTAATACTTTATTGAAGCTAAGAGCTCCATCTTTGGGGTTACTCCTTTTGAATAATCAATAAAGGGTCAAGGAAATTGACCAATATGTTTTCAAGTTTTATCTTATCCATCTCTGGGGCAATCTGCTTTTCGACTAACTCCACTGCTTTTGATCTCAATCTTGCCAATTTCTTCCTTCTCTCATATGATACCTGAGCCTTTTCCTTTCTCTTCGCTTCTAATTCCATAATTGTGTCATAGTGATGCCAGCCAACTTATTTGGAAAGCCTTCCTAGCAGACAATACTTGTGACCTGGCTGAAGCCTCAACACTTTCAGAGCATCTGGAATGACCATTCTCTTCTTCTGGTCATATGGTGGGGGGAACCCTTCAAAATACCTTATCCCAGAAAGTGCTACAACACCATGCTTGGTTTTGTGTGGAATCATTCCTCTAATTGTCCAGTAGTCAAATCCTTCTCTTACTTTATTGTCATTTGTCCATACCTAACCAACGAGAGCACAATAACACCTATTTCTATAAAAGCAGCTATAACTTCTCTTAATTTATTGTCATTTGCCCATAACTAACCAATGAGAACACAAGAACACCTGTTTATATAAAATCACCTATAATACTTTTGTGGGTTTAACTGATATCCCTTTAGTTAGTGTGTGCACAGTAGCCTAGATCCTAAAGTTATTCCCTTACAATGATAATCCACTAGGTGTATTTTTTCTCAAAAAACTATGCATGAATAGTTGTCCCATTTATGGCCAAGTTCCACCAAAATGGTTCCCCCTACCTACCTAGTAACTGCATTACATTTATTTCATGACAAGACTACCCTACAACCCACCAAATTTTTATCATATCCTTGACATCAACAACAATTTGTTGTTCAAGATATAGCTAAGTCGAAACAAACTTAGCTCTAGAGCTTAGGATATTTTTCCACCTCTAATGTTTATAAACCAATAGATATAAAATTTCTAAAGCATGTGGGAACCCTTTAAGTATCACCTTTCCTATATTGCCTTCGTCTTAAAACTCATGGAAATGTCCATAGATTAGTTATCCTTACTAAACCAAAAATTTCATTGAAAATAATCATTCATACCATAACATTACTACTTCCATTTTAAGCACATAAAAAATATTTTTAAGTTACCATAATTCATCTTTAATATCACATAATTAGATTAAAAAAACAACCAAAATCCCTAGTTTATGAAATAAAAATTCAACAATGTTACATAATTAATAGTTTAAATAAATTTCTTAGATCTAATCTCATTAACAATTATTTATAATCAACAATACCACTTATTTACCAAAACCCCTTATTAACCCCAAGAAAATTCTCACACATTTTATTTAATGGAATTTGAGTGGCCTTAAAAAAACACACGTATTTCATTTCAAAATATCAAAAATTTTAATTGCCCTCTTTCATTTCCATCCGGTTGATATTTTTAATTTCCCTCTTTCATCTCCCTCCAATTGATATTTTTAATTTCCCTCTTTCATTTCCCTCCAGTTGCATGGTTTTTCGAGGGAAGGAGGGAGGATGTGGCCATACTGTTGCCAGTTTGGAGGAAGGATGTAGCCATACTATTGCAGGTTTGGAGGAAGGATGTGGCCATACTATCGCAGGTTTGGAGGAAGGATGCGGTAAGTAAAGAAATTGATCCTGAGTGCCTGTTGCAGGTCTTCTCGCTCCACAAGTCGGAAGGAATTCCAACTGTAATCGGCTCCATCATAGGTCAATCTGCGAATTTCGCACTTTATTTGTGGTTGCTTTTTATTTTAGTTATATTTTTCAACATGTCAATACGATAATTTACAGATTCTTTCTTTGTCGTTGAAATATATTTATTATATCTCGAATCAAAGCAGATCGATTAAAATTTTGAAGACCCATGTTCTATTTGCTCTAGTTTTTAGGGTTTCATGAGTTAGACCGTTAACATATTTCTCTAGTCATATGCATTAGTTTTTTAGGGTTTAGCTTCAGTATTTTTTGTTTATAGTCGTATGCATTAGTGTTTAGGTTTTAGCTTTAGTATGTGTTGTTTACTAGATTTGGCATATACCCTGAATCTTCCATCTTCCCAGCCAATAAATCCACCATTGAATATATCCACTCTGATTGTTTGTGTGATCTGTCTCCAACAACAAATGAATGGAATCTATTCTTGACCTTGATCTAGCTGCATCCCAGGTTGTTTATTTCCATATTGTGTGTTTTCATTGCATGGTAACAACTCAGGTATATAGTGGTAAAGTTGAACCAACATAGAACGATCATTTGAACATTTCGTGCTTCCTGCTCTCATGGGGCTCTCAACCTGCTTCTTTGTATTGGAGGGGTAGTCAAAATGGGCAGTGATGTCTCAAGATACAAAAGTTGCAGCAGCATAAAAGGTTCTAGTTAGTCTTTCGAGGGTGAGTTTTCGGCCCACTGTAATCAAAGGCTCGATGAACATGTTTTGTATGGATTGTGGCTTATACAAACCTTGGATCCTAATTTTTGTGATGCCTCAGGGATCGAACATACCTCTGTGTGGTTCAACAAAAGCTCACTCTACTATTTAGCTCATGTGAGGATCACTTAGATGACTCTCACTACAGGGTGATAAATTTTTATAGAATTTCAATATCTGTTGCATTGTTTGATGACATTGCAAAGGCTCGATGTGTTTTGGATCTTCATCCTATATAACAGTGGTATGCTGTAAATTTTTGTGGCTCGCATTTGCATGATGATAATAATTTGTATATGATATATTCACACAGTAAATCACAATTATATAATAGATAGCAATGGCTCGGTGATCTCAGTAGGATGACACGTTATATCAATCTCAGTAATGCATTCCAAAACTAACTATAATATGATCATTACACCATGGAACATTGAATTTATACATTGCTCACTCTCTGGTATGATGATTCACATAGTTAGTGCTCTGTGGGTTTGGTATGCACACCCAATCGTTCGGACGCCTTTGTGGAGACATGAGGAATTTAATGCTTGTTCTATTTGGTTGGCACCATTACAGTGACTAATATAATATGCAAAGTTTCCACTCGTTCCTGTGACACGATGGGTTGGAATCGCTTTGGCATCTATAGTTCTTTGGAAAAGAGGTTGAAACTCACACTCTATTGGCTTGTGGAAAGAATTCTTCCTTTGTATTGTTTCTTGTTGCTAAGTTTTGACAAACTACAAAGGAATGGTCAAGGGTCTGGTCATATAAGTGTAAAATCATGATCTCTATTGTGATGCAAAGGTTTATTCCTGTGGCTCGACTTCTCTTCTGAGTGGTTAATATGAATATATTCTATGACATCATAGTGTTTCAAATCTGTCTCTGTGGCTTAATAGAAATTCGCATATGAATAATATATCGCTTCAATTCTCTATGGATTATATGTATATATCTAAAGTGACATTCACACCTGTATATTACAATGGCTCATTCTTGTGTTCAAAATCTCCCATATAATTTGTCAAAGATTGCAATGGTCAACAAAGGCTCGATGAACATGTTTTTCAAGGATTGTAGCTTATAGAAACGTTGGATCCTATTTTCTGTGATGCCTCAGGGATCGAACATACCTCTGTGTGGTTCAACAAAAGCTCACTCTACTATTTAATTAGCTCACGTGAGGATCACTTAGATGACTCTCACTACAGGGTGATAAAGTTATATACAATTTCAATATATGTTGCATTGTTTGATGAAATTGCAAAGGCTCGATGTGTTTTGGATATTAATCCTATATAACAGTCGCATGCTGTAAATTTTTGTGGCTCACATTTGCGTGATGATAATAATTTGTATATGATAACTTCACACAGTAAATCACAGTTAGATAATAGATAACAATGGCTCAGTGATCTCAGTAGGATGACATGTTATATCACTCTTAGTAATGAAAACCAAGACTAACTATAATATGATTATTACACCATGGAACATTGAATTTATACAATGCTTGCTCTCTGGTATGATGATTCACATAGCTGGTGCTCTGTGGGTTTGGTATGCACACCCAATCGTTCATATGCCTTTGTGGAGACATGAGGAATTTAATGCTTGTTCTATTTGGTTGGCACCATTACAGTGACTAATATAATATGCAAAGTTTCCACTCGTTCTTGTGACACGATGGGTTGGAATCGCTTTGACATCTATAGTTCTTTGGAAATGAGGTTGAAAATCACACTCTGTTGGATTGTGGATAGAAGTCTTCCTCTGTATTGCTTCTTGTTGCTATGTTTTGACAAACTACAAAGGAATGGTCAAGATTCTGGGCATATAAGTGTAAAACCATGATCTCTATTGTGATGCGAAGGTTTATTCCTGTGGCTCGACTGCTCTTCTAAGTGGTTAATATGAATATATTCTAGTAAATACTTTGGATGGCAGTTACTTTTTCAATTCATTTTCTATCTCGATATTTATTTTTCATATTATATTTTGATATATATATATATATATATATATATATATATATATATATATATTTTCAATCTCAATTTATGCAACACTGTGGCAGAATCCTTTCTTGGCAGGGACTTCCATCACTACTCTGGCTCTTGGTCCTCTTTCAATTGCTTCACGATTGAATATTTTTCCTTTAAGATAATATCTTAATAACTTTATACCTGTGATGACATATCTCATTTCCACTCGAAGATATAATTTTTTTTAAAGGTCTACACCCGTATGTGTTAAATAATTCAGCATGTAGGAGTATAGATAGGAGATACATGGATCAGTCAACTCACTGTTATTAGTTAGAATACCAGATCTCATCTGAGTTATTATTCATAGCATAACTATGTAATTTCATATGAAGATAGTAACTAGAGTAAAAAAATTAGAGCGGTTACCAATATTGAGACACCTCTGCATCGAGAGCTCTCCGCATCCATCCTCCAAATATTCACTGATATCATTAATTTCAAATATATTCCATAAGGCCCTTCATTTTAGAACTGGATTCCTTCAAAATTCTAGCCGAATTGGCATCGCTTTGGCATCTATAGTTCTCTATGAAGTTTATATATGTTACTAACACGATTTTTTTATTTTTTTAAAAATATTTTTAACCTTGCGTTGGAAGACCGATGATTCTTTTTTGTAAATATTTTTACCCAAGCGTCAGAAGACCGACGCCCTACATGTTGGAAGAGCGACATTTCATTTTTTAATATTTTTACTCTTTCGTCAAAATCCCGATGCCATACACGTCGCAAGAACGACTTTTTGTTTTTAAATATTTTTACTTGTTCATCGGAAGATCGACGCCTGACACGTCAGAAGAGCGACGTTTCCTTTTTTAAATATCTTTACCTTTTCGTCCGATTAGCGACATTATATAAGCGTCAGAAGAGCAACATTCTAACCTTCGGATGACATATCGTCGAAATTGAGATAGTTTAGAAAATTCAGAAGAGTGACGGTTGGGAAGATGTTGAAAGAGTGATAGCTTGTAAAATTTCGGAAGAGCGACGGTTTCGAAAAAGTCGGAAGAGTGACAGTTGTTTGGAAACATCGAAAAAAGTGTCGCTCTTCCGACACTTTATTGAAGTGTTGGAATTGTGACGTAATGGCTAACCATGTTTTTCCCGACCTCAAAATATCACTCTTGTGACGCCTATGTGTCAGAATAATCATGAATTGGTTGTTGGAAAATGGGTCAAAATGTGCTAGTGTAGGGCTAGTAGGCTGGCTACTGGAAGACAAAAAGACATCTTCTTGCATGAAGTCTTCCCAAGAGATGATTTTCTTTTAAATCAGGTGTAAAAAAATTATTTTGATGAGAGCATGGTGAAATATGTCACTTTCAAGGCTACTCCGCTTATGCTGAACTTTTTCTTCCATGTTTTCCAAACTTTTGTAGAGGTAATAGGGAAAATTGAGTGGATTTACAACTGTGAAATGTGTGAGAAGTCTGACATGATACCCATATAGTCTAGAAAATCTTCCCTTATAGGTGAAGTACTTCATGATGATATTCATGAGTAGTGTATACTTATCAAGGAGGTGCTCAAGAGGAAAAAGCTTCTTCTTGTCTTGTTGATAATGATTTCTGAGATAGGGTTGATAATTTTGAATGTCTAGGTCTTTTTTTTTTAACCAATTTTCACCATGATTGGTTATAATTGTGCCCTCAGCTACTACATCCGTTTATATAGTGAAAATAACCCCTGAAATTATTACCTTTTCCTTTTTGAGTTAAGTGGCAAACAATTTGGTCAATGTGGCAGGGTATTTGACTTTCTCAACTTGTTCACAAAAAGGAAAACATCATACTCCTTGAAAAAATTTCTTGGATAATGGTGAAGACATAATTTCAAGAGTGGTTAAAGGCTCATGTCTTATCACCTAGCCTCACTTCTTGTAAGACTTCTTCTCATCCATTTGAATTTTTGCAAGGGGAAAAACCCCAATGGGACAAAAAAGGAGAATAAGGAAAGGGATATGATGAAGCGTTTAGGAAAGGGATATGGGAGTAGGAAAATTTAGGGATATATACAGGGGTCTTAGGGAACTTTATGAAGTAAAATAAAGTGAAATGGGTATTCGAATTGAGGCAATGAATTTTTACACAGTCCTAGCTAGGAAGACTACCCAAAATTGAAGAATTAGGCTAGGCTTTAGGGATTAGTACTTAGTAAATGGGAATAAGGGGGTGTGAAGGATATGGGAGGTGGTTTTTAATGTGAGGGAGGGTAAAAAGTATAGGGGAGAATTTTTTTCCTTGAAAACTTTGAAAATATGGGCCAACAACTAAAACACAGTGTGGGGGATAATGGAGGGTTTACACTCTAAATAAATGAAATTGAGTTGTAAGGAGGGGTTATTTGAAGTGTAAATTACTTGTTAACTGATGCTAGGCACCTTCATAGCCTTCAGAAGCCTTCAGAAGCTGATTTGATTAGTCTAAGATAGAAAACACAACAACTGAAAGAAAGCATAGCGTGGAGCCCAAAAAGAGCAACGTGGCTACCTTGGCATCAATTTTTGGAATGTTTTTTACTTGAATTTTGTGATCAAGCACTTGGTGATGAATAAAATCTCTTCTTCAATGAGGTGAATGAGAAAATGAGCTTGAATTGGTCTTTTATAACTTGTGGTAGTCAGTTTTCTTCATTGTAGTGGGATGGCCCATTACACGTCTTTTCACTTTCCTTTGAAAACTTGTAGCTTTGAAACGTTGTATGCAGATTTAGGAATATGATGAAATTATTATTATTTGAAACATAAATTACATTTGAAACAAAATTTTAATGGAAAAATTTACGTATTACCACTCCTCCTTTGCTGGATTTGTGCATGGAATGACATATTTTGGATGAACTAAACCCTCATGACCTAATGGAGACAATGATCTGAACGAAATCATGATGATGCTGAATGAAGTGATGATGATGATATTTTATTGATGGTACACTCAACTCGATGATGACAAGGACCGACATGTAAAATTTTTTAAAGTACTGGAAATAGCCTTAGACACACTATCAAGTGACCAAATTTTTAATTGAAGACCTAATGAAATGACAAAAAATTGACTTTGAGAACCTAACAAGACATTATAAGAGCCCATTTGATCACTAGTGATAGGCTGAATAGACTAACACTAATAACTAGTCTTCTTCTTTTGGCATTTTTTTCTTTAAGATCTTGAATTGCGGTGTTGTTTATGTCTGCTGCATAATTATGCCACTTTCGTTGCAGTGTCATATTGCTATTTGTTTACATGGTTTGATTTTTGTTGTTTCTTTTTATTGTCCTTGTCTTTTATGTTTCGAAAGTCTCAGGAATTGGTTGGGAAAGAGGAAAGTAATGGAGCTTGGGAGAGATGGATGAAACCCAACAGGTATAAGTAAGTGTAGTGAAATATAAGACTAGGACAGTCGATTGGACTGGTTGGGTCCATTATGGTAAATGGACGGTGACAGTACAAACATGAGAAAGGAAACAAAAAAGGCAAATTGAATGGATCTAAGGCGTTATATTCCATGGAAATGTTGGAACTACTATTCTCAATGCCGTCCATGTTGTATACGAATAAAGGAAATCCTCTTAACCTAGACCTTATGATATTTATCAATTGTGTTGTGATCATGATTATGATTGTGTTTATATATGTATACATGTATGTATGTATGTATGTATGTCGTGTATGATAGGGTTGTCATGGATCATGATTTTCTAATTCTAATGTTTATATATATATATATATATATATATATATATATTTGTGTACGCATATCATTTTTAGACAGACTCATAATTGTTTTATGCTACTGATTATACATATGTATTCACATATGTATGTATGTGTGCATGTATGTATGTCACTATCTGATAGGATTGTGAAGGAACATTCTTGTCGAGGAATATTGCTCATGTAGGTGAATGACATGAAGAGATTCCTGGTCTTATGAGGAATAAAGTGGGAATATTAACCCTCACAAATTTATGAGGTCAATATCATGTGGAAATGAATTCATATTATATGCTTGTACTATGCCTTATGTTATGAACATGTAATGTTGATGGGTATATCAACGCAGTTAAGGTAGTGTGATCTGTGGCATGCCATGATAAGCATGGATAGTGGAAGCACACTGGAATTAAGGTTGCTTGTGGGGTCAATATGTGGTCTATGTATGTAAAATTCTATTTTTATTTATCTATTACGCATGTTCTATATTCATTGATTGTACCTATGGTAATGTGTACATGTAACATATGTAGTATTGTCTACGTATGATGTCGTATGAATGTTTTATGTATGGTGTTATGTGTATATTTCATATGAACTTCCAGGTATATATGGTTCTATATACATGTTGGATATGTGGTTTTGTGTACATGTCATATTGTGCGCTTGTTGGATATGCGGTGTTGTGTGCATAATGTGTTGTGCGCATGTTGGATATTCTGTGTTGTGTATGTATGGTGCTATGTACATGTTGCACATGCAGTGCTATGTACATATGGTGTTGTTTTCATGTTTTATGGACGGTGATATGTACATATGGTCTTATGTTCATGAGTTTACATGTGGTGTTGTGTGCTTGTATTGTTGTGTACATCTTGGACATGTTGTGTTTTGTGTAGGTGGTGTTGTGTACATGTTGTGCATGTGGCGTTGTGTACATGTGGTGTCCTATATATTTCATGCATGTGGTGATGTGTACATGTGGTATTGTGTATACATGGTATAGGTGGTGTAGATTTGGCAGTGTGTACACATTGTGCAGGTGGTGTCGTGTACATGTGATGTTATGCACATGTCTTGCAGGTAACGTTGTGTACATGTTATGCATATGGTATTGGTATACAGGTGGTATTCTGTGCATGTCATAGATGTTGTCCTGTGGGAGTGCAATACTATGTATTTGAATTGCATAGTAATGATATCATGACATGTGTATTTTCTGTGTCATACTATATGAACGTATATGTATATGTATATGTATTCCATTTTATTGTACACTAGGTGTAGGTGTATTTTTCATATACCGATGTGGGTGTGTGCATTTTATGGTGTTATATGTCATATGCAAATGTATCTGTTGTGATGTACACTATGTGTGTGTGTATATGATTGAAGAGAAGAAAAGGAACTGGGTGCTTGCTGTATGTGGCAACCAATCTCGTATGGGTACAAAAGAACAAAGGAAGAAGTAAGGACAGAGGAATGAAAATTATCAGTATTTTATTTCAACTGTATTATGCATGTGATTTGTGATTCTAACTTATGATGGTTACATGTGATTTATGATTATGGTTTATGGTTATTTCATGTGATTCATGATTTTAATTTATGATGGTTGTGTTTGGAGCTAACCAGATGTGATATGTTAATACATGATGATATGATCAAACAACTAGTCTTACTTGTTATGGAAGGAAGTGAACGAGGTTGCAATTTTACCTTATTGATGAGCTACCAATAAGGTGTGATTTGAATTTATTTGAATCTATTTTTAAGCATAATGAGATTATGTTTTTGGTACAGGAAAGAATTTACATTCCCAATTATGATGCAAGTTGTTAAACATCATAATTAGATGCCTTATAATGGAGCTATGCCTTAGGTGGGTTGAGTTACTAGTCCTTGAAGCCCTGTTTGGATATATGCTCTCAAATCCCTATAAAAATTGGGCTTGAGTTACTAGTCCTGGAAGCCCTCCTTGGAAAAAACACTGTGACACCCTAAAACAGCTTGGATAGAGACCAATCCATGATGGTTGTGATTTTTTGACCATGAGGTGGAATTACTAGTTGAGGGTTTAGGTGGTTCTACTATGGAAGCCTTGGATTAGTTTTGATTGATGTGTTTAATTAGAATATGGAATGAGGGTGATTGGTTGAGGAGAGGTATGGCTGAACTAGTCAATGGTCAGGTGGAATGTGGAATTCCCATCTCAAGTTGGTCTCTATATTCATTAATGAGAATTTCATTTCCTTGGTATTCAGTATTAAAATGTACTAATTTATATGTGGACTCTATTGTTGTTGTATCCATGATATTTCTTTTGTTATTATGTTGCTTAGGAGCATGTATTTTTACAGTGATGATGTATTTATATGTACATCTTTTAACTTGTAAATGAATGCACACTTTATCTATGGTAAAATAGATTATATTGTAGCTAATGATGTAAGTGAGAAATTCTTCTTAGAGATTCTCAAATAAGTATGATACCCCGATGCTCAAATTTACCATTTATAGTTGTAGTTTCCATGTTTGTGACATGTTTGAAAAAATTCCTGTCATATTGAGGAGGGTTCCAGATGCATTATTATTGGTGTGATTTCTTCTGTGTCATTTTCATGTTGTTATTTATAATCTCTGAAATTTTCATGAAGTTTTGGGTAGAGCACTCGGTTTTGGTCCTTAAAAGGTGGCTTAAATAGTGGGTACATTGGCACATAACTGACTATTTTGGGCCTTGTATGCTAGCATGCAGTATTATGCCTACAACTATAGCCTCCTAAATGCAATCATGCAATCATGTGCCTGTTGATATGGCTCAAAGAGGTCAAAATCTTAATGTGACCCATGGATAAGAGGTCGGAAAGGTTGGGTTACCTCTTGGGGGTATTTTTGTTGTTGTACAAGGTCTGTATGTTTTGTTTCCATTTGTTACTCTTCCTTAAGGTGGCCTAGGAGGTTGAATCTCATTATAATAGCCTCTCATTACATGCTTACACAAGTTAGTCGGTAACTTGGGAATATGTGCAAATATGGTGTTACAATTTATTTCATTGTTTTACTCTCAATAATGTGGTTGTAGAAATGTTGTTATGGATTCCATTTTTACCATATTTCATTATGTACTTACTTATAACAGACATATGTTGACTTGAAAAATTCTTAATCTTTAATACTCATATAGATTTAGGTATTGCATGTTATATTAGCTCTTCAAAGAGATTTGTCATCTCCCTCATCTAGTTTGCTTCTCCACCTCAACATTATTTTCTATTTGCAATAGTTGAAGCTTCTAATTACTTTGATTAAATTTAGTATATATTAAGAAGATAAACTATTTGCATAGAATTTAAGGCTATTGTTAATTAAACCTTAGGGTTACAGTAATTTAAACTATAGACTTGATTCTTACAATATGTATTTTCAAAATAAAGCATCTACATGAGTCATGTTCTAATATCTAGTACAATAATCTTGCACTGTGTACCCTTTTTTAATGAAAATGAGTAAGTCTAACGGTGATTCCCTTTTTATATGCATATATATAGAATTACCACATGTTTTTAACACTACATATATGAATTAACTAGATTAGCGAGATATGTTTAAGTTACACAACCATAGTTTAAGACATCTAAGTCCCTATATACAATATATTTACTTAATGGTTGTGTTTCTACATTTTAAATAATGAGAGATATGTTAGCTCGCAAGGTAGATAATTCCACAATTGGCAATGAAACTAGTGATTTAGATGAATTGTTCACTTCACCCTCCAAAATCAAGAAAATAACACAATATTTCCATTTGCACATTAAATTTTTTTCATATTTATTTTTTTGTGTTCATGTTTTTAAAATGGGAAAAAGAAACAAAATCCTAAGAGAAATATTTTTTTTACAAGAAACGAAAAGGAAGAGAAATCACATTGTCGATAATTGACATTTGCAATGGAAATTCAACAATTTTTTTTTAAGGCAATGCCTTAGTGTTGTATGTCCTTGGTTATATTGCAACATCCTACTTACCATCAAAATGGCAAATCATACGTATAGATATTTTTGGTGTACATGGACAACTTACAATAACTGTAAACATAAATGACAAGAAAATTTATAAATTCTTGTACTACTTATCTATTGTTACAAGTGTTCATATAACATGATTAAACATCATAAAAATATAATATATGAAAAGGGTGATGATATTCAATGCATCTCATTGAATCCAACCTTTGTTGTTAACATAATACCAATTTTGTTTTCTGAATGACACCTTACTCTTGATACTACAATTGCTACACCTTTAGAAGTTAATACAGATTATTCAATTGAAATATTTGCAAGACCCCTTACAATATGCGAGAAAAATGATCATCAATTTGAATTATATATCAAATATGGTGAAAAGCACAATGGAAGTGCCACATTATTCTGTAGAGTCTTTTCATCTTGTTTTCCTTTTCTGTTTTTCCATATGTTCTTCCCTCTTTGTAGTTCTTCTTAAAATAATTGATGCATACATGCCCTCTTTATTGCAATTAATTTTTTTTCCCCTTTAATTCTTATTGGGTCCATTTCGGTGATAAATACAGACAAAAATACACTAAAATACAAAATGATATAGTAATGGGAAATACAATCATGCTTCTATTAAAAAACATGGTTCAAATTTGTCATGTGAGGAGAGTAACTCCAAAAATGAATTGTTATGTTCATTAAGAGATCATTGGTACTTACATTTAAATGAGACTCTTAGAATTCAAATTCTAGTGTCTTTTCACCTTCCTTATTTTTCTATTTAAAATATTTACATAATTTTCCTAATTCAAAAAATTAGGTTTCAACATTCCCCCCGCTAATCTGAAGGGATGTTCATGAGTCCAATCACCATTCTAAATATTTAAATTTTTTCTATTCCAAGTGGTTTGGTGAAGATGTCTGAAATTTACTCATTTGTTGAACAATTTCATAGGTGGATTGTCTTGGTCTCAGCATGATGTTGATTAATATGATACTTTTTACTGATGTGCTTGCTTTGATCATGAAACTTTTGGTTCTTGGTGAACTTTATTGTAGAATTGTTATCAATCAAAAGAGGAGTTGATTGCACTTGTTTCTCCTGTAAATCCTCCAAAAATTTCCTAAGTCAAATAATTTCCTTTATTTCTCCATCTACTACCCCATATTCTACCTTAGTTGTATAGTTTTCTGGAACGAAATTTTTTTGTGACCTGCAACATATATCCCTTGATCCAAGACTCATAATATAGCTTATAGTAGATACTCCAATTTCTTTTTCTCTGCCAAAATCTAAATTAAAATATCCAATCAAGATAAAATCATCCAGATATGTATACTTGAGTCAAAAGTATTGTGTTCCATTCAATTATTATAGAACTCTTTTAGTAGTAGACCAATGACCCTCAGAATGCTTTTGAATGAAATTAGAGAGGATTCCAGCAAAAAATGAAATTTTTGGTCTAGTACTAGTCAAGTTGTTGAAACTTCCTATAAGATATCTATAATGTTGCATGCTCAAATTATTTTCCTTTAGTGGATGTGATATTTAACTTTTGTTCCATTGGAGTAGTTGAAGGATTGCACTCCGCCATGCCACACATTTTTAACATATCTCCAATGTACTTCTTTTGAGGAATGAATATACACTTAGGATGTTGGGTTACTTCAATAGCAGGATAGTACTAAACATAGCTGAAATATGTAATTTCAAAACCTTTCCTAAATTATTTTTTATGGATGAAATGTAATTATCATTATTCCATTGCATCAAAAGATAATCTACTTCCACCATAACATATACAATTGCTTCTCCAAATTTCTTGACAAAAGAAGTTGCATCATATGTTGGAGATATTGATTGGGGGGGGGGGGGGGGGGGTGAATGAAGATTTATTTTAAATTTTTATTTTTACCAGTTAATATTTTCACAATTACGATAAGAAAATAAATAATATGAATTTTATTACGAACAAGTGAGTACACCAATACTCTTTTTACAATAGTCTGAGTACAATAATGTTGAGAGCTTCAACCCTTCAATTCACCAAGATCCAACCTATTTCCAAGCTCCAACTTGGGCTTTATGAGGCTCCAACTTATATGGTTCCAACCATATATTCCTCAAGGATACAACCTTGTATTTAAGAGGCTCCAACCCCTACCTCTCCAAAAATTCAACTTTTAACAAATATAATATATTAAATACTTACATCAATAGTCAAACAACTGCTCCGTAATATTTCACCATACGTCCACCTTGTCCACTATCCCAGAACTCAAATACTTCAGTTTCCAATGCTACAATTACTTCATTTTCCAAGGCTACAATTAATTCATTGTCCAAGGCTTCAATTACTTCATTATTCAAAGCTTCCTAATACTTCACTTCAAGTTTTGCTCCAAACGATGTTTCTACACCTAATAGGTCCAAGTATAATCAATATTTAGGATTGATAAATGCCCTTTACATAAGTCTGAACCTTCACCCTAGTCCATGCCACTTCAATGATAAATTTCTGAGCTTAAAGGAGGTCTGATATTAATGTTGTTCCTATCCTAGAATGAGGAGCTTTATCACATAAAATTCCACAGATCTAAGTAGTGTTCCTTCACACACGTCTGAGTTACTTGTATAAGTAACAAACTTCTAGTGTCTGAGTTGCAATATGAGGTGAGGTGACTATTCACTATTCCGAGGTGTATAGCTAGGAGTCTCAGGTGAATATTCACTATTCCGACTTGTACGTTTGATCCTAGCCTCTGAGATTAAATTTCCCAAGTACGAGTACATGAATCATAAATCTCAGCTTATACATCACAGGTAGCTAAACATATCCAAACTTTTAAACCATTATGTGATTCTAGGTCTTCACAAACATAGATCCCAAATGATGTAAACTAGTCCGAGCTCCATAGTACTAATTGTCTTTACTCTGAGTTTTTCTACTCTTTATAATTTTCCCAAACAATATAATTGAAGACTTCCTTGGCAACCTCAGTTCACAAGATGTGAACTAATTTCTATATTATGGTGATGATGTTCACCAAATTGAATGATCAAATGAATAATTCAAGCTCATACTTATACTGGTTTTTATATCTTAATGAATAGAAGTCTCGCTTGGTTAACTTGCGTAGGCTAATGTTGGCTAGAAAACCTTCTAATATGTTTCGATTTAAAAAATTAATATCTTCATAATGACAAGGAATTAGAGGGAAAGTAATAGATCCTTGGAAAGAGAAAAATGTCCTCTACAAACTAGTGAAAGAGTCATTGTAAGATTATTCCTCAAGCGTAAATAGGCATATTTTTCTTTCATATCACTCCTTAAAATTGGAGCAAGGTCTCATCATCATGAATCAAGGTATAAAGGTTTAGGGTTTCTTCATCAAGAGAAAGGACACCACATAGCTAGGGTTTCATTAGGGAAAGGGCTGCTTAATTAGGACACCAAGTGTGACCTTCAATAACCATCCATGCCATTAATCTCATATTGACATCAATGAAAATTTTGACCAACATTGTCTAGATAATAATGTTTGAAATTGGGTTCATAAGATGCTTAGCCAATTTCTTGTACCAAGTTTTTCAGTGTTTTTTTGAGGCCATATAAGGATTTGACAACATTTTACTTTGTGTTCCTAACCGTCCAGAGCACATATTTCTAGTTAGGACATAGAAACATTTTCATTTATATATCCATATAGGAAAGAATTTTTCACATCCACTTGATGGAAATTCCAATCGTTTTGAGCTTCCGAGTAAAAGAGAGTCCAGATGGTAGCCCATTTTGTTGTGGGGGAAAAGGTCTCCTCTTAATCAACCCCTTCATTTTGTGAAAAAAACTTTTGCCATAAGCCTTGCTTTATGCTTTCAAGTAAGAAATTTTCTTTGTAATTTTTCTTGAAGACACACATGTTGCATATTGGTTTGGTTACTAATGGAGGATCAACTGGCTTCCAGGTGCTATTATTGATCAAAGTGTCATATTATTTTTACATCTCTTATTTCCATTCATCTTGAGAAGTGAATTTTTTAAATGAACTTGGTTCAAAATATATAGAAAATTTTACTTGACAATCATAATAAATGCCCATCTCATCATGTGTATTAGAATCATCTACATCACCTTGATTTTCTCTGATTGAGATTCTTGTTCCTATATTTAGAACCTCATCAAGACGAGCACATTCAAGTGTCTTTGTGAGCCATTTTAGAGGACTTTTCTGAGATGGCCCAAGATTTTGAGTTGACTGAGATGGGTTTGAATCATGGTTTAGCCTCCCAATTCTCCCAATCATGTCACTCAAAGTTTCTTCTTGATAAGTGGTTGGAGCTTCATGAGGGGGTCATATTTCTTTAAGAGATTCCACAAATTGATTTAGTATAGGGACCCCCCCTTCAATATATAGAATCACATCATCAAATACTTGAAAATACTTTGCATGCCCAAATCAATCCAAGTAATAAATTTATCCTTCAACAATATTTTTAATATTGGAATATTCAAGAATGATCACATCTCTAATTATTAAAAACTTCTTATCTACTTCACCATAGAGATGATATGCTTTGGAGGTATCTGAGTACCCCAAGAAGATACATTTTTGACTCCTTGCATCAAGTTTTTTTCTTTTTTCTTTAGGTATAAAGGCATAATAGGCAGAACCCAAAAATTTGAGATTCCTCACCAAAGGAATGTGGCCATACCACATTCCTAGGGAGTATTATTTTTCAGAGCATGATATGTACACCTATTCTTTATGTACACCACACATAAAACTGCATCAGTCTAAAACATCAACTTAACATTCTTGAAAAGCATCATTTAATATACCATATTTAATATTGTCATGTTCATTCTTTAAAATACTCCATTATATTAGGGATTATAAGGAAAAATTGTTTGATGTTTGATCCCATGCTAACATATATATTTTTCAAATTCATTTGAAGTATATTATTTTCCATTATCAACATGAATAGAACCAATATGAGATTGTGTATCATTTTCAATCTGTGCATGAAATTTATTGAATGTTTCAAATGCGTCATATTTTTTCTTCAATAAATAGACCAAACACATTCAGGTATAATCATCAATAGACATCACCATCTGTTTATTAAAATTTGCAGAACACACAAATTATAATGAATGAGTTCAATACTTCTATGTGATATAGAGTAAGAATCATGAAAATATTATCTGTTGCGATACATGCATCACATTGCTTAAGTTTCCTAGGAATTGTAGGCAAACCAGTAACACCATTTTTCGTCAAAAAATTAAGGTTTTCATCGTTCAAATGTCCAAAAATAACATGCCATAAAAGACTTGATGGAAGTGTACCTTAATCATAATGAGAATTATATGAAATTTTTTGTGCATATGCAGAGGTTCCTTACAACTTCAATAATATTTTTACTTTTATCCTAGTCATGACAAGTGAGTGTTATGATGCTTTTCTGACCTAAGAATTTCCATCAAATATGTAAATGGAATTTCGTTATTGGAAGATGTCGAGAAAAACAAAAAGTTTCTCCTCAATTCCGGGATTTAGAGTACATATTGTAGAAGAATAACAAAAGACCAGGTATTTTGAGCCTCATAGTACCAAGCCCTGATGGCTTGAGTTTTTACTTCTTTTTAAATTAGACTACTCCAGCAGCATTGTCAGTGAATTATTCAAAGAAATATGTTCTAAAGGTTATGTGGAAATTTTCTCCTAAATCAAGAAACCAAGCATATTTCCATGAATGAAATAAAGAATTAAATAAGTCTTAAGTTACTCCAATGGTGCATTTTTCCATAATATAATCAGTCAATTCAGGTGTTTTTCCTTTCTCTTTATCTGATGATTTACCTTTCTCTTCATCCCTTTCATGTTTAATCATGTACCATTTGATCTTACATGGGGATGAATTGACCATTTCTATTGCATCTCATGATATCAATATCGGAAAATTTTCATTGAATTTATTTGTGCCACCGCCTGCCCTGCCCCCCCATCCCCCACATCTCAAATTCTTCCTTCCTCATCCACTTCGGCCACTTCTTCCTTGAGAAGAATCATTTCCTTGATTCTTATATTTTTTTTAAAGGAATACAAATTCTTCAAGAGACTAAGGAGTTGTATTCTTATTCCCAAAATATTTCTCTCTTTCATTAAACATGTCCACCAGAGAGTCAAAATGAATCTCTAAAAGTTTTCCACTTTCTTTTAAAGAATCTAGATAATGGGAATAAGTGGGATACAATTACTTGACATAAATAGTGAGAGTAACATCCACTTTAACACCGATGGAATCTATGTCATTCATAATGTGTAACATGCTCTTCCTATCACATATACCCAAGTAACCGACCAATCGGGGTAAACATGAGCTGAGGGTACCTAAGAACATACTCGACCTCCTTGGTGACTTTAAGAAAGTAGAATCAATGTGGAAAAATGATAACATAGACTCCCTACACCTGCAACAGGAACCCCAGAGGCTATCCCAATCATCAAGATGACTCATCCCTAAGTCCCACGAAATTTTTCTGTCGAATAACCCCAGAGGCTCCCATGATATGGGCAAGGGTGCATATGGGAGGCTTTGGACACTCCCATTAAATATGCATCCGTGCGTCTAGGGACTGAATTACCCTGACCTGCACCTACATCCGTGGGATTTAAGGCATTTTTTAAGGTCAGAATCGTGGAAAATTCCCAGAACTTCCTATAGCTTTATGAATCCATCAAACATATGATGAAAACATGAAATAATGAAAAACTAACTCCAAGACTAGGCTTGACCATCCCCAACCGTGAATGACATTCTGTCAAACACTTTGCATGAAGGAAATCTACAGGTCTATAATAGAATATAGAACATGAATTACTACAAACTCTTATGAGACATTACAAGAAGGATCACCACCCTCTTCCCTCAACACATAAATCAATTAGGTCTTGCATCCATTATTTTAACAATTACAAGTAAATACATAAAATAACCATGACATGAACCAATCATTTAACCATGCTTATAACCAACATAAAACCATGGAAATAACAATGAAATAACATCCATTGAATACACAAATTAATAATTAGAAAATCAAGAGAACTTAGCTTTCATTAAACATAGGCAAAAATCGACCAGGTTCGGGACTTCCACATACCACCCAACCATAGACATTATTCAGCAAAATATATCTTTCGTTAGTTACCCTTGTGCCATATTCCAAGAATGCATGTGGGGTCTCAAGGATAAACCAATCCAAAACACAACCAAGGGAGTCGCTAGGTCAAACCACCTCCACCCGCACCATATCTTGATCACACCAAAACCTGTGCTATGATCACAAAATCGAATCAGGCTTGGAATGCCATCTAGAATTCATCACTATCCTTGAGGAATTTTTCATCTCCCTGTCTCTCAATTTTTACCGCAATCCAATCTTAGATCACTAGAACCTAAACCGAGACACCACCCACAAGATTTACCATGTATCCCGCCAAAACCAGTCAACATGTTCCAAGGCCTTTAGGAATTTTACTTGAGACCACCTCCGCCTCTGATTTCGAAATCCATTTGGAAATTTCAAATCTCAAACTAATATCAAAATACCAACACACAATGTAGTCCAGAAAAAGGAAGGGAAATGCTGAAAACCACTGTCAAGACCCGGGAAAACCATTCCATCAATAACAAGAGAACCAAATACCAACATGCGTAAGCCATGCATATCAAAACCATCTAGGAAATCACACATGAAATATGTTACCTGCGAGTATTCCTACTAAATTTTCTATATATTTGCTTTCCTTACCATTCCTTGTCCTTATTTTTATTTAATTCCTCTTTCTTGGCTCAATTTTTAAATGCTCCAAGAAAATTCTAGGTATCCATGAGTAAGAGAGAGAGAGAGAGAGAATAATGAGAGAGCTCCAAAAATTAACAAGCAAAAGATACCAACTAATCCTCATAAGCTTTTTATTGATGAGGCCTCTATTTTCTTCATTTTCCATTATTTTCCTTCATTTTCCACATCACATGCAACATGTCACCTTTCACATTCCTTTTCTCCAATTTTCATTTATTTTCATAAATAAGTGTGCTAAAATTACTTTTTTCCTGTTTAATGCCATATCCATTTCATTGTCCAAATTACTTATCCATAAAAACATATCCAATGATTCCCACTAGGATATCCTTTCCAAACATTAAGCTTGGAATAAGTGTAATTTAATCGTGGTATTATTTTTCCTTTATTAACTTTTATTATGTGAAAATTTTCCCAAGTCTATTACAAAAACCTCCCCCTTGGGAGAAAACCATCTTCGATGTTCAATAACACCTACAAACTTGCAAGACCACTGAAAGAAAAATATACTGCCCATGGAGGTTTATAGAATAGCTCATTGCAGTATTTATAATGAATAACTTTATGAAAGCAAACACCACCAAGAAAATCATACTATGTATTGAATATTTGTAACACAACTCATTATAATGTTTATAATCATATACACATTTTCACATTTTCTCAACTGATAAATAAAAGGACATGATTCCCACATCCACAACAAGGTAATACTGAGGCTCACACCTCCACCCTCAAAGCAGTATCATGATTCACTTCCTTCCCAGGAAGTCTAGACTCCACTGTGAGAGCCAAAGTTGTATCCAATTTCAAGAACTTACAATCATACCCTACTATACCCTCAGTCAAAAATTATAGGCTCATTGTTCTAGGGTGCAATCCCAATGTGAAGCTGATTCCATATGGCACTGTTAATGATGAAAAATAATCCATCCTCGACATTCCCTTCTCTGTTGCATAGTCCCTAGGGAAATCTAGTAACCCCCTTCCGTGTAGTCACTCACATTCCAAGCTCCCCAGAATCCCCTATCCTAGGTGATCCATCCCTTGGCAAGGTTTCCTCGCATCGGAAGATACAAAAAACAAGGTATATAAATGCCTCAAAACCAATAAATATCTGTACCTCAAAACCATGATACTGATCATAACATGCTCATAGATATTAATGGACACAATTGGGCACCAGTGTCCCATAATGGCTCTACTCCTAAAGTGTTTTACCAACATACTACTCCTTGTTTCAATTCCTTTTTTTGTTGTTGCTAATTCATGTAATCAGTTTCAACCATCAAACTAAGAATTTCCAAGCATTACTCTACCAAGCACATCATCCCCATTAGACTAAAAAAAAATTAAATCAAATCAAATCATACCTGATTGGTATCTTATCAATAAGGTACACTTGCAATCTTTTTTACTTCTTGTCACAAAAGTCAAGTAATATCTTTGACCAAATCATCATGAATAAACATATCACATCTAGTTATCTCAAAATGTAACCACCATAAATAAAAATCATTAATCACATCAAATCATCATAAGACATAATCATAAATCACATTTAAGCATCATAATTTAAAATCATAGATCACATGCATAATAAAGATGAAATAAAATATTTATACTTATCCTTTATCGATCCTTAATTTTTCTTTTCTTCTTTTGTACACAAACCAAATCGATTGCCACACCCGGCAAACACCCAATGAATTTTTTTATCTTCAATCATGTACACATAAACATAGTGTGAATCACACTTGTACAACCAAAAATGCCATACAACACCATACAATACATGCACCTGCATTCAGGCATTCAACACAACACATACACCTACACCTGGTGTATGCCACAACATAATACATACGCCTACACGTGGTGTACAATAAAATGTATATACATATACCACATGCCCACAACACAACATGTATGACATGCACACAAACCACATGTATACAAGTACCATATGCACAACATGCACATAGTACCACTTGTACACAATACTACCTACACAATGTGTGAAAAACCTCACATGTACATGACACCACCTGCACAACATGTACACAACACCAAATTTATTTCGCACCACATGTACAATGTGTACACAACACCACCTGCACCACATGTAAGCGAAACCACATGTACACAGTGCCACATGCATGACATGTACACGAAACCACCTGCACATACCACCACATGTACAAAATATACACAACACCACATGCACACAACACCAAACATAAAATCATGCACGCAACACCATATTTACATAGCATCACATGGAAAACATGCACACAACACCATATGCATATATAATTTCATATACAACATTGGATATGAACACAGTACAATACGTACACAACACTGCATATCCAACATGTGCATAACACCATCTATACCTATCATTGTATATGTAATATACACACAATACCATATATACAATAGACATACCACATTAGGTGTCCACAATACTACATATGTTACATGTACACATCACCATATGTACAATCACTTAATATACAACATTTGCAAGATATACAAAAAAATAGTACGACACATCCATAGACCACACACTCACCCCACAAGAAACCTTGATTCTAGTGTATTTCCACTATCAATTTTTATCCTAGCATTCCAAAGATTACACTACTTTCACTTATCTGATGTACCTCTCAACATTACCTGTTGATAACATAAACATAAAAATAGTGATATCATATAACATTAAATCATATCCACGTCATACCGGCCTCACAGATCTGTCATGGCTACCTTGCCACTTGATTCCTCATACCCAATAACCTCTTCATGCCATTCACCTACATAATCAATCATTCCTCCACAAGAATGATCCTTGATAACCCTGTCAAACATTGACATAGATACATAGATACATAGATACATACATACATACATACATATATAATAATTATCATAAAAAAATAATCATCTTGTCATACATTAACATACATACACACATATATAGATATATACATTTAGCATCAAAGAACCATGATCTATGTCGACCCTGTTAGACAAGACATATATACATGCATACATACATGTATACATATATAAAAACTAGCATAACCATGATCACATCATAATTACCAGGTAGCGTAAGGTCAAGGTGAAGATAACTTCCTTTATCTGTGCATAATGTACATAACATTGACAACAATTGTTCCTGACATAGACAAGGCATCTAACACATTAGATCCATTTTCTTTGAATTTTCTATTTCCTTTCTCACGTTTGTATTGCCGTTGTCCATTTACCACAATGGACCCAACTAATCCAAGCAACTTTCATATTCTTACATCCCATTGTGCTTACTCATGCACCGAGCCTGATCTGTGTCTTCCATTACCTATTGGGTACCATACAGCTCTCCCCGAGCACCTTTAATTTCCTATTTCCTCAACCAATTACCAATAATTTCAAACAAAAGGAAATAACAGTAAATCACAAGAATAAAGTCATAAGAATCAATAAAAATAAGACACTAGAACAAGGTGGTATGTCCATACAGTAGACATAAACAAACCCTCAAATCGAGCACAAAAAATCAGAAGAGATCAAAAGCACAAAATTGACAAAAAACACCATGACTCAATCCCCATTGGCCCCCCGTGTTTCAATAGGAAAACTCAACCTGATCCTTCTCCAATATTTCATGGTAGTATCTTTTCCATCCAATACTTGCATTAAACTACCATAACTACACAACTATCATTGCATAAACAAATATAACAATACATATGTTATCTTAACTTGTTGTGCTAAGCACGCTGACCTATAACTAAACATGCATGTCATTCGTATGTACCAAATATCAAAACAACGTATCTATCAAATCTAAATGAACTTTTACCAATACTAATAACCATATGATAATCCACAATCAACTCACATTCATAGGTCATAATACATAATGCTACAAATATCACCTACTTATAGTCAAGTACATATCATATGTCCCTACACATATCCGTTATGGTACAATTATCTTAAAACAAGATCATTTCTTCATGCAATATTATAAACACATGCTCATATCATGTGATTAATCAAACATTCAAACAAACTATAAATGTACCATGTTAGATAAGTTAACTAGATGACATAATATACACTAAACACTGAACACCATATAGATGACACAATAAAATAATTAAGCATCAAGTAGTCGACATAAGAAACTCATAACTTAATGTATCTCATGGGAGGTTACCTTGTCTACAAAATCAATCTAGATTAGCTTGATATAACTTCACAACACATCATCTCAAACGTAAATAAGGTCATGATATCCATAAGAGTAACTATATAACACGTTCACATCATAGGCTCATAAACAATTGTCTTACTTTCATAACAATCACATATCCATAGTCAGTATAAATCAACATCCCATAATATCAGAACATATTAACTCATACCTGAATGCCATAACCATAACCATCTGCATAGGCCCAACCCAAATTAGCACAATTCATATAACATCATTATCTTAATTCCACAACCCTAATAATCAAGTTAAATAACATATAACAACAACAAGTCAAAATGTAACATACTCATCAACAACATATAACATAATTATCAAGTTTAACTAACATAAAATAACAAGTTACTACCATGCATGACCATCCGATGAACATACATATGACAACACTGATTCACTATAATCTATCATACATGTAAACAAGATAACAATAAAATGAAAAACATGTATATAAGTAACCATAATTCTTATAACAACCATTAACCACATACATGCATGCCAAACATACAACCTAGATGACAATCTTACCTTACCCCAAAGTCTAGTGCTACAAATTAACTTCGATGATATGCGTCTTTTGTTCTATCTTAGCCAACATATCAGCATCATGTATTACCAACAACATCATGGTGACCTAAATTGTATAAAATGACCTCATGGAAAATAAATTTAACCATGATAATGCATGGATAACAACATGTCAACAATGACATGCATAACAAATACATATAGAAGTGACATCAACTCATGGTGAACACATCCAATTACCATAAACTTTCACATGGCGACACCACTACAACTATGACCAACAACATGCATATGTGACAAGAACACATAACATAACCATGAGGAGCACATATGCAATCGACATGAATGCACGATCAACACACCCCCTAAGGAGAGTGCAACCATGCTATGATACCACCAATTACATACACCTCCCCTGACATCTACCTAAGTAACCAACCAACCATATTAAAAATGAGCTTAGGGAAGTTAAGAGCAGACTTAACCTACTTGGTGACATTAGCGAAGTGGAATCAACACAAAAAAACCATAAAAGAAACTCCATACACCTGAAACAGAACCCTAGAGGCTCTCCCATTCATGAGGCTCACTTGTCCCTGGGTCCCACTGACTTTTGTTGAAGAATACCATTGTAAGCTCCCTTGATATTGGAAAAGGTGCATCTAGAAGGCTCTAAACGCTCCCACGATCAATGCATGTGTGTGTCTAGGGACTCAATTTCCCATACGTGTGCTTGAATCCATCATATTTAAGGAAATTTTTAAGCGTAGAATCCTGGAAAATTCCCAGAACTTCATATAGCTTTTAGAATCCATCAAACACATGAAGACAATGACAAATAACCAAAAACTGACTCCAAGACTAGGCCTGACCATCCCCAACAAGGACTGAAAATTTTTCAAACACTTGGAATGAAAGAAACCTATAGGTTTAGGATAAAAAATAGAACATTAATGACTAAAAAATCACATGATACATTACAAGAAGGATGACTTCCCTATTCCTTGAACATATATGACATAAATTAGGTCTTGCATCCATTATTTTAACAGTTCCAAGTAAATACATGAAATAACCATGACATGAACTAATCATTTAACCATGCTTATAACCAACATAAAACCATGGAAATAATAGTGATATAACAACCATTAAATCAACACATTAATAAATACAAAATTTAGAGAACTTAGCTTTCGTTAAACATAGGCAACAATCAACTAGGTCTGGGACTTCCATGTACCATCCAACCATAGACATGGTGGAGAAAAATTTCTCTTCATTGAGTCACCCCCATGCCATATTCCAAGCATAAATGTGGGATCTCATGGATAAACCAATCCAAAACACAAAAAATGGAATCGAGAGGTTAAACAACCTACACCCTCACCATACTATCTTCACAACAAAATCAGTGCTCTGATCGCAAAGCCAAACCAAGCTGGGAATGTCATACAAAATCCATTACTATCCTTGAGGAATTTTACGTATCCCTATCTCTTAGGCTTTACCACAATCCAATCCTGATCACTAGGCCCTAAACCAAGACAAGATCCCAAGGATTTACTATGTATCCTACCAAAACCGGTCAAGGGATTGTTATGGCCTTTAGGAAAAATCCTTTAGATCACATACACCCATGATTCCAAAATCCTTATGGAAATCCCAAGGCTCAAAACCAAGATAAAAATCCAACACAACATGGCACCGAGAAAAAGGAAAGGCAATGTTGAAAACCTTTGTCAAAGCCTACAAAAACAATGCCATTGACAATAAGAGAACTAAATACCAACATGCATAAGCCATGCATGTCCAAAACAACTATGAAATCACACATGTAATATGTTACCTGCAAGTATTCATGTTGAAGCTCATATATCCTTCCCTTCCTTGGTTAATCTTTGCTTTTGTTCCCTTTCCTTTTCCTTCCTTTTCTTTCTTTCCTCTTTCCTGGCTCAATGCTGAAATGATCGAAGAAAAATTTAAGTATCCAAGAGTGAGAGAGAGAGAGAATAATGAGAGAGCTCCAAAACTGAACTGACAAAAGGTACCAACTCATCCTCATAATCACTTTATCAACGAGGCATTTATTTCTTCATTTTCCATTATTTTACTTTGTTTTCCTCGTCATATGCAACTTTTGACCTTTTACCTTTGTTTTCTCCTATTTTCCTTTATTTTCATAAATAAATGTGCCAAAATTACTTGTATCCTCTTTCGTTCCTTATACATTATCTTTTCCAATTTCCTTAGCCACAAACACATATCTAGTGATGCCCACTAGGATATATTTTCCCTACATTCAAGTTGTAATAAATGTCCCTTAAGCATTTGTCTTATTTTTCCTCTATTAAATTTTATTACATGGAATTTTTCTCGGGTATGTTACATAATGGCTCTAATTTTAGAGGCTAAGGCAAGGAGATCATCATCCTTTAATTCTAAATTAAACAGTTTAATAATCAATTGAACCACCTATAGCTCAAAGTGTGATTCATATAATTGTTTTAGCTTGTTTAAAGTACTAAAATAATGTGTAAAAGGAGTAATATGATGACCCACCCCTTCATTGACTAATTTTACAATCAAGTAGAAGGCCTTGTTTTTATTGTTCTCCAAGATGGAAATATCCTTGTCATAAGTTGGATTCCTAGAAAGAATTCCTCCTTCTCCTTCACAAACTCCTTTCTACACCTCACTGAATATTAAGTTGTGTTTTATCTTCCTGGACCACTCATGGTAGTTTTATTTTTCAATTAGAAGTACTCCCACTATGGAGATAAGTAAATGCATAATAAAATATAATCTTGAACAAATTTATTCCTTTGCAATAAAACAAACTAGATATCTCTTCAAAAAGTATTCAACTAAGAATATAGGCTCTCAATATACCAAATAATATATATCCTCCAACATATATACCATATGGAATATAATACATCACATAACATATATCAATTCCACATTTGATATATGACATACCACACGATATTTTCATATCAAACATATTTGTTACAACTCATTTTAACCAACTATTTTCATGGATTTTAGAATAAAGAATCAACCTCATATATACTCACCATACACGACCTTTTAAAAAACTATTCAACATATGTATGCATATATTATCATTCACACTTATGAAGTACGACCCTTTTAAGGAATGGTTCTTGACCCTCATAAGAGAATCAAAACATTGTCCAAGAAAGAGTGGAGTATGACATCTATAATATATGGGCACATAATATTATACAATACTAATGCACACAATAAAATCTAATCTCATAAAAATCCCAATGAACATGAAAAATATATATAATTAAAAAAATGCATCTAACAACATCACATCCATATGCAACATTGAACTTATTAGAATCAAAATAGTCCATCAATAAATTTTGATGCATAGATAATGTTTGGGTCCCTATTTATGCACGAGTCTTGTTTTTTAGTGCATTAAAATTATAGTTGAACTTAGATATCACTGCCATTATACCATCATAGCAAGAAGTATCTTTATAATATCAAAGGTGTAGTTGAATGACCATCAAGCTGCAGTGATCAAATACAAATGGACACCCAAATATATTAATACACCAATATTTCGACTGACAATGAATCAACCAATGCACAGTCTAACAAAACACATGCTAGTTAATGATTGCTTCAATTCTTAAAATACAGTCTCAGGGGAACACATAGTCATATCAAATTCCACCCTTATAGAGAGACATAAAATTTTCATTAATGAATGGATATAGGATACAAAGAATAATGGTAGAGTTCCACAGGAGTTACATGCAGAAAGGGACTAATTTTGGGCATGTTATCTAATACCATGTGTGGCTAGGGGAGTAACTCCATGAATGAATTTTTATTTTTATTAAGATATAATTGATATATACATTGAAGAGAGACTCTTGGAATTCAAATTCCAATGTCTCTTCACCTTCCTTCTTTTTCTATTTACAATATCTACATAATTTTTCTAATCCCAAAGTTTAGGTGTCAACATAATTACGCGACTAGGGTCATATAGCATACATATATGTCTATCGAGTTTCTTTGATCACTTAATTATGAATCAAAAAAATATTTTTCGCAGACTCTTGTGAAAACAAATGTCTATGCATGATTTTAATTGCATCTTATCTTATTCATTTTTTTCTATTATTTAATCCTTCTCATACTCCTTTTTGTTACATTCTTTATTTTCCATAAATTTAATAAGAATTTATGTAAATCAACAAGCAAACTATTGTAGATTAGTGGAATACTCAAGCTAACTAACATGTCCCCCATTCAAGCCATTTTGCAATGGGTGTAAACACCTTATTAAAACAATATAATGCCCACTAGATAACATGCTTTATTGCAAAAAATACGGTTGTAAAATATTATTTTATTATGAACACAATTTGCAAGGTACATTCAAGGATAAAAATTACATGTTAAATTGTACCCTTCCAAATAATCTTCTTCAATATTTCTTCTGAGCAATTCACCTTATTTTCTTTTCAAAATACAAATAAAACATCTCATGGACCATTTACCTATTACGTCGGCTCTCAAGAACTAAAACTTTTACAATTTGAATGGACAATATCATTGTTGACATTAGAAAATTTTGACATCATTTAGTATCTAAATGTGATTTCACTAACATTAAGCAATTAAAAAATTAAAAAATAATCATGAAATTGTTTTTCATTTTTTCCCTCATGCAGTTTGTTGCTAATTAATAATATATGTTTCCTCCCTTTGTGTCATTTTTATGTTTAATTTCACTAGGAACTACCACTATGAAATTATAGTATCAGGAAGTAATGGCAAAAACAAAATTTATACTAGTATGTAGATTTTTGTAATATGTTATATTTAACAATTATTTATAGGTATAAATCACAATTTCCACGATTGTATAATGTCCTATTTTGAAATACTGACATTCCAAAACGTGGAACTCAAAGTTGTATAAAGAATAATTTCGTACATGTCATGAACTTTGTACATTTAAAGTTCATGTGAGACACTTTTGTTAAAGGACTTTCCTATAAAAAAAATGTATATCTACTAGATTTATTGTTTTTTATAGCTCTTCTTTCATGTTTACTATTTAGTAAGTTATTGTTCACTCTTTTCTAGTTCATTTTTTTTTATAGTCTTCCAGAGGTAGTTTAGTGTAAATATGGTTTTTATTTTTTCTTTTTTCATTTTTTGTACTCATATTTTCCTTTGGAATACTTACTTGGGAGAAATGTAATTATAGTAACACATAAAATACTGTGGAAACATAAAATCATGTTGGGTCACTAATTTTTCATTATTATTACTATTTCTTGATATTTATTTCATCCATTTCCACCATTATTTTATCGCATTATTTATAATAATTTATCATTTAATTCCATTTTATAATTATTTATGCTCTTGTGGATAAGTAATATTTATTCTCCTTTATTTTTAAGAAGTTGAAGATTGTTATGAGTGATTTTGGAAATGATGGTTTATTAATATGATAAAACATCACTTACAATTTTAGCCTCCAAGATCTCTTCTAGGTTAGAAATTTGATCTCCAACTCAAAATCAAATATTCCAACTCATAAATACGTTGGGAAAAAAACTGACAGTTTTTCGTTTGATATTTCAGACAATGAGGATGCATCTTGAAAATCTAAGACATGGGTATTGTGCACAACAGACTAATTCAGTTTTTCACTAAGAAATTTTCCAAAAATCGATTTGAATCAATAGAAACGGAACGTTATCTGAAGGTGATTTTATTCGATTTGTTGTTGTGGTCATTTCCCAAATTATTCTGATTGCAATACTAGATTCGAACTCTTCCAGATGAATCATGATGGAGAGATATTTTCGATCCGATCTTGTTGATAATGTTTTATGGACAACCTACAATTGTAATGGAAAATAATTTGTAGTCAATTTAGTTGTAATTTTCATTTGCTCTATGTGTATTTAAATGAGAAAATTGATGAAAGGGAGGGGGATGAAGGAATTATATTTATGCAATTATTTCTCTCATATACTTTAATGGAGGAAGTTATCGATCGAGTTCTAAATTCATTACTTGTAATCTAATCTGAGTTATTCTTTAAGGTGGAACTCAGTCATGGAAATTTGGGACTACTACCTCACACGAGGTGTTGCCTTGAACGTCTAAAGTAGTTTAGTTGTATGTTTGTTTCTTTGAATTTGAATTCTTTCTCCTTGAAGTTAATTTACTTTCTAATCAAGTAGTTTGTTGTTTCTTGCAATTTACTGCTCTAGATTAACATTTTAATTATGGTGGGTGTGTTAGGGTCCTATAATTTATAGAATCACAAGGTGATTGAATATTCTATCTCAGTCATGTGAAATTTTAAATAATATTGCATCTTGCAAACAATTTCCAAAAAATTATAAATAAATAGAAACAAAAAATTAAAAGAGGGTACTTGAAAAGAAAAAAATAGAATAAAGAAAAAGAAAAGAAAAGAAAAAGAAAAAGATAGAGAAAGAATAAAAATAAAGACGAAATAACCCCATGAATAAGTTAGCCAAACTATGTAATATTAGCTAATATTATTTAGGTAGATGAATAAGTTGATTCAATTGTTGAAGCTGAATCAATGCAAAAAAAATGATAGATAGGAGTAGATTAGGTGTTTTCCTCTTCAAAGTAAATAAATTAGGGTCTCCATACTTAAATGCACCCTTGATTGGTCAGGGTTAGTCTTAGGATTAGGAGAAATTTGAGTTTAAAATGTTAAAAGTGGTAAAATATATTAATTTTTCATTATGTGGCCTTTTATCCTAAGTTTGGGCTTACAAAATGTTTTTATCCCAAGTCTAGAGGCATTATGTATTTTAGCCCAATTTTTTCAGCCCATATTATAATGTTCGAAAGCAGAAAATGGATATTTGTGATATATGGCTAAATGGCAGGCTCATATCATCTATATGATCACTGTCTCTTCATATTGATGACCAACAATGCTTTTCGCACCCCCCTCATCCATTCTACCATTATCAGCGGGGGGGGTCCAAAAAGAGGTTTCCTTCGCATTGGTCCCACCCCTACGTGTCACTCCCTTAGCATTTTTCACCCCCCTCCCCCTCATAAAAAACCTATCGGTTCATCCCCCCTTTAAAATCTGCCAACCCCCTCACCTTTTCCTGCCCACTCTTCCCACGTGCTCACCTCCACTCCTATCGCAACATATGTCCATGCTTGTTACTACTTTATTATTTCTTGAGTTAACAGTTTGAATTCTATAACAACCCTGCACCTCCAACAAGACTGAACCATCACCATAAAACACATTTGTGTACCATTTTCACTCCCTTTTCTCACATATTTCTCACTCGGCCTTATTTTCAAAGTTGTGCGGAAACAATAATCTTTCCAAACCGAAAATGAAACCAGTGAAGCACATGAAAAATACATTGTTACCACCCATAGCCCATTGTCAACAAGTCCCTAGTAATCTCGCACTATTTATTTTCCCTTTACTGCAATTTCAACAGTTAACATGCCTTCAAAGAAGAAAAATAATGGTGATTCAATCAACCGAATGCGCGATCCCACTCTTGATCTTGATCATATTCCCCTTGTTGACATCGATAATAAAATCACTGAGACCAAATGCGAATTTGATCTGATTGAGTTATGTTGTTGGTTCAAAGAAAATTTCACTAAAAAAACTGATGAAATTGGACTATGGGAGTCCAATTTACCCTTCTATATTTTTCCCCAGACTTGCCATTTACTTGACTTCATTAGGAAGTTCCATGCTTCTTATTTTCCCAAACAGAGAGTTGTGGTAGCCCCAAGTGGGGAGGTTTTGTTCACCATCACCCCTGAAACCATACATCAGATGATGCAGGTCGCCAAAATAGAGTCCAACAACCCTTTTTCAATAGAAGCTTTGGATGACCTATACCGAAAATTAGATTTCTCCAAGAGGGACAAAAATTTTGAGATTTTTCTACCTGACAACTCCTAATCTCCCAAGAGAAATCAAACTTATGTTGCATCCATGTTTCCTGACCAAGCTAAGAATTTTTTTTTTTTGCTGTTTCATGCATGTTTGGATATTATTGTGATGAAGGGGTAGATGCTCCAATCTTAGGCTTTTTGTCAATTTTCTATGCTGATAAAAAACCCTCTTTGGTGTTTAATTTTAGTAAATCTATTGTTGATAGCATACAAGAAAAATTCCTAAAGTTACCAATTGAAGGAATGTTCAAGTATGCCTCCATTCTTTCCTACATGTTCATATATTATTAGGTAGAGAAGTTCCCATGTTCACTGTAAAAGTTAGATGAAGAAGGAAACCCATAATCAGTAATTTTCTGGACTTCTTTCGAGAGAAAATATCAATATGAGTATAACTTCAAAGATTCCATAGAGAATCTCATTAATTCAATCATGAGTCTATTGACTAGTAAGGCAGATCCAAGAATCAATGATGAGATTAAGAATATTTTTCACCTAAGTGAGCAAGACAAAATAGAAGATTGATACCTCTATCATAACTACACATAAATAAGAGTGTATGGGTGTGAGACGCCACCATACAAACTGCCTAAATACCTCCCAATGAGAGTATTTTAACTTGAGTACATAAGAAAAATGATTAATGTTGATGATATACATTTGGTTTTGGCCAAAAATAAGTCTTAGTTGAGAATAACAAAACACAAAGAGACAATTCTGGTGAAGAAGCAGATAATCTCCTAAAACAAATTAATTTCACTTTGAGTTTCACATGGTCTTATGACCCATTTGGCCTAGTCTCAGAGCTGAGGGTGGAACAGAAAACCACTCCTTATGTGCACACACAAAGACCATAGATTGAAATGTATATGAATTAGTTGGAATGGAGAGAGAACACCTCACAAGAATCACATGAGAAGTTCATGTCCACATCTACTCTATATATTCCTACTCGTCAAGAGAAGACAAAGAAGAGACAAAGAGAGGAAGGATACCCTTCAATTGCAGGAAGCTCAGCAAAGGAATTCAGAATAATCTACAAAAAGAGAACTAAAAGGTTTCCTAACACAGAATTGGAAACAAAAGCACAAAAACAAGCTACCATAGTCATCAGAGAGCCACCCTCTTCAACAAAATCATGTACCAAAGTCACAGGGTCCCCAGTAACATCATCATTGTCACAAGATCATTAGGACTGGGCCCAAACATCTAGGATAATTAATGGAGATAAAGAGAAAAGTATTTTTGACAAATACAAAGAGATAAACCTCAAGAATGAGATCCTTAGAGGCAACACCTACACTTTATTCTAGAACAAACTACTAGTTCTCAAAGCCTGACTCTATCAGACATTGATACAGAGAAGGGAAGAATGCAAATGGAATTATTACAAGCTCATATTCCACATCCACAGACAACTATTGACTACAAGAAGACCTCCTTTGAATTTGGTACAAAGGACATTCATCCCACCGATTAGATGGAGATGCATTAGAAAACAAAAGAAATGATTTTTTTTTCTTTGACAAACACTTCTGTGATTGCTTCAAAGTTGGAGGTGTCTCTTACAAATGTTCAATCTCAGATGAAGATTGAAAGGATTTCATGTCTGGTAAAGGACACCAGAATCAAATAATTAGAAGATATGGTCATAAATTTGGGGCATAATCCAGAGAATGTCAAAGTAGTTGAATAGTTTATTAGGAAGAAAAATGATGATATTGAAGCACTTAGAAAGCAGCTAAAGATGTCAGCAATCGAGGACCCAGAGAAAAAATAAATAGAGAGTCAGAGAGCCACAAGGAATACATGCTCAAGTTGATCATGGAGTAGAATGCAAAACTCAGAAATATGGATACAATGATAGATAACTTAATCAAAGAAAAGGAAAAAAATTCACAGTTGGACATGGTTGCTTTGGATGTAGTGCCCCTCATAAGAATACCAACTATATGTAATTATACATCAACAAGACCTCTAGCCCAGCATAGATGCTGTAAGAATAAAAAATAAATGAAAGATATTTCAATACAAAATGAAGAAATAAATAAGTTGCAAGGATAGATAAACGCCTTACAGCAGTAGAAGAATATAAGTAAGGCCTCACACATGGCTAAGTCATAAAGGTCCCAAAGATTGATAGAAAGGATAAAACAACTAGGAAAATATATAGGCAATGGCCAAACCTTAGCCCAAGTAAAGGAAAACATATGGATAGACATCCTCAACTCAATGAATGAAATTTGTCCTCCCATACAAATAATTTTTGAACTTAAGGAGTTGATATAGAAAGCTACAACAACCATTGAAGATATAAAAAAAATGTTTAATGATAAGCTCACTAAAGGCACCAATATTATAATATTTCTAATTTCTAAGAATAAATATGAGCTAGAGGAAATGGGAGTTGAATATAGAACAGAAAAAATACTTAAATTCAAGAAGGTTTTGGCCAAAAATAACCGCGTCCTTCAGCTGGAAGAAAAATGTCAGGGGGTGGAAATTGGTGTTAACAGGTTTTTCAACATATTTGAAGTGATCAACAAAATGGATTGCCAATTTTCTTTGTGATAAATCACAAATTTATCACTTTGGAGGAATAAAAGAAGAAATTTAAAGATGTGGCCAAGGACAACTCCAAATTTGTAGGTATAACAGGCAGCATAATAGGAAAAGCCTCTCTTGAAGCACTGGAGAATGATTTAACCATACAGCATGAAATAAAGCATATTTTTGTCATCAAGCTTACCTTTTCCAAGTACATTGAAGTAGATGAGGTATATAGAAGGGTGACTAAGTTGTCTATTCCTAATGAGGAAAGGTGGGATAAGTTATGCGAGTTAATGGATTGAGCGAGTAACTCGATCTTGAGTCAAAGGATCAACATCACAACAAGGATGAAAGTGACATATCAACAACAAATTCCTTCAAATTAGGGCTAGCTTTTGAACAGTTCCAACTTGCCCTATTATTTTGTAATAAGAGATATATTTTCTTTTATATTTCCCTAAAATATATCCTGATCATTTATGACGGGACTTTTTGTAAATAATTGTATAAATACTTCAGTTTTCAAAGTATTGAGGGTTGATATTTTCATTCCAAAAGCTATTGTACTTTTCCATTTGATGGGTTGATAAGTAATAAAAGGGCTATTTCATAGGATTCATGTGTTGGCCTATTTGATGATGTGCTTCTCACTGTCTATGTGTTTATTTCTTTGTTTCTATACTTATGTGTTCTTAAATCTGAATTATTTTACAGAAAGTTGATGAATTTTTTTTTTTGAAAGATACACTATGATTTTGGTTGTAGGTAATTTAAATTTTTTCCTTTGATATTAATTCGAATGGCTCTTAACTTCTCTTTTTCTTAATTGAATCTATTTCTCTTCTATTACACTTCATTTAAATCTGAAAGATCCAGCTAGTTCAGCAACATTTCCCTGTGAAAACCCTTGAAAAATCTTAGACAGATCCATATTAAGTTGTAGACTCCCTATCCTAATGTAATTTTAGGCATTTAATCAAACAAACCAATTAAAACAAATTTCAAACAATCAAACAAAAAATTGAGCATTAATAACTAGCCTCATATCATCAATACAACAAAGTTAAATCTGACAGGGAGATCCCTCTCTAATCTTAGGAAGGTTAGATCCTAAACTCCAAAGTGTTTTTCTGGTTACCTCTATGGTTTCTTCCACAACCTCGAAAAATACAGAGTGATAAAGTATTGGCGACTCCACCGGGGAGAACGCACTATGAAATTTCTCCAAATTAATTTCCCTGGTTAAATAAATTTGATTCAGGAAAACTAAATGTTTTAACTTTCAGAAATAAATGTTCATTGGTTGTGCACCTTTGTAAGTAATAGTGTGTGCGTGTTTAAATTTTTTAGTTATGTCTCCCAAAATATGCTAGACTAGATCTCATCCTGATCCCGAACCTGCACAAATTGTATATGACCCTGAGAAACTGATTCGAAAAATAAATTTAGTTGAAAGTTAGGGAAGAGTAGTCCCCCACCCAGAGAAAACTCCCTCCCTGAGATTTTTGTCACTCTAGAATATATTAAGTTTGACATACCATTCAAACACAATGTATTTAGAACTAATTATAAGAGTTTTGTTGAAAAAATGGTGTTTGATCAATCATTTATACAACCCTTTACATCCAAAAGTCAACCTATTGAACCAAAATCTAATCTGAAAATTCTAAAATCTTTGGAAAATTAGAGGATTTAGTACCTGAACTTGGTCAAGTTGTACATGAAAATTATGTCCAAGAATATTTTGAACTCTCTGCATTAACAATATTATCATCTTATTCTTCTTTTCAATCATTTCATCCTACATGAACTAGCCCCACTTCCTCTATAATCTCCACTACTTCTCGAATAGCATCTGAGACAGTGCTTCAACCTATAGTGGAGACTCGTATACCTACACCACTCATACCCTCATCTATTGTTCATCCCCAATTACCAATCATGGAAGCAAGGTATGCTCACTTGGTTTTGGATGCACCTTTGCACAATATTCCCCAAGAATATCAAAATAAAACCCCTCAGTTTGATGGTACTTGACCAAACTAATCAAATTGGACTCTGGGAGTCCAATTTACCCTTCTATATTTTTCCCTAGACCTACCATTTACCTGACATAACTAGGAAATGTCATGCCTATTATTTAGCCAACTAGACAGCTATGGTAGCCCAAAGTGGGGAAATTTTTTTCACCATCACCCTTACAACCATAGATCAGATGATGTGGGTCCCCTACACAGAGTCTAGTACCCATTTCTCAGTAGAAGCTTTGATTGACCTATACCAAAATTAGATTTCTCCAAGAGGGCCAAAATTTTTGAGCTTTTCCTACCCAAAAATGCCCAATTTCCTAAGAAAAATCCACCTTATGTTGCATCCATGTTTCCTGACCAAGAAAAGAAAATTGTTTCTATTTTTTCATGTCTGTTAGGATATCATTATGATGAATGGGTAGATGAGTCAATATGAGGTTTTCTACCAATTTTATATGCTGATCAAAAACCCTTTGTGGTGTTTCATTTTAGTAAATTTATTATTGATAGAATACATGAATAATTCCTAAAGTTACCATCTAAAAGAATTTTGAAGTATGCTTCCATTCTTTCCTACATGTTTATATATTATCAAGCAGAAAGGTTCGCGTGTCCACTACAGAAATTAGATGAAGAAGGAAACCAACAGTCTGTAATTTTTTGGACTTCTTTGGTGAGAAAAGATTGAAATGTGTACACCTTCAAAGATTACATAGAGCATCTCATTCATCTAGTAATGAGTCTGTTGACCAGTAATGCAGATCCAAGACTCAGTGATGAGATTAAGAATATTTTGCATGTAACTGAGCAAGCCAAAATTGGATATTGGTACCTCTATCAAAACTACATAGAAATAAGAGTGTATGGGTGTGACATGGAACCATACAAACTGCCTAAACACCTCCCAATGAGATTATTTTCTCTTTAGTACATAAGACAAATTATCAATGATGATGAGATACATTTTTTTCAGCCAAAAATAAGTCTTATTTTAGAATAAAGACACTGGTTGGTCCCTTTATTTGTAACAACAGGGAAGCTGGTGAAGAATTAGATAACCTCCTGAAACAAATGAATTTCAATTTGAGCTTCTCATGGTCTTATGACCCATTTGGCCTAGTGTCCAAGATGATGGCGGAACGAGAAACCACTCCTTATGTGCACACATAGCAGCTAGATATTTAAAGGTGTATCAATCATTTGAAATGGATAGAGAATACCTTACAGGAAGTATCGGAGTAGCTCATGTCCACATCTGCTATACAGACTCCTACTCCTAAAGAGAATAAAAATAAGAGACAAGGAGTGGAAGGATCCCCTTTAGTTGTAGGAAGCTCAGTGAAGGAATTCAAGATAATATACAAAAAGAAAACTAAAATGAGTCCTAACACATATTTGGAAATGGAAGCAGAACAACAAGCTACCATAGTCATCAAAGATCCACTCTCTTCTATAGAATAAGGTAACAAATTCACCTGGTTTGCAACAGCAACATCATCATTGTCATAAGATCATCAGGTCCCATCCAAAACATCTGGGCTAATTCAGGGAGATAAAGATAAAAGTATATTTTACAAATACAAGGAGATAAACCTCAATAATGATATCCTTAGAAGCAACACCTACACTCAATTCCGGAAACAAACTTCCAGTGATCAAGTTATGCTTCTATCATCATTTGATACATAGAATTGAAGAATGAAAATGGAATTCTTACAAGCTCAGATTTTGTTAGTGTCATAAAATGCATTCTACCATCAGTGATCAATATCCTTCTTTCATTTTCATTTTAGGTGTATCATTCTAAAAATTTTATATCATTCCATTAGGTCATGCTAAAAATTGTTTCACTAATGGTAGCATCCCTTAATAAAACTTCACTCTCCCTTAGAGATTCGCGTTGATGACTCACTTCCATGTATTATTGTGCATAATAACACCTATGAAAATCTCATTTTACCACGTCACATCTCATTTTAAATTCAAACATGGAAATCAGGTTTCAAACTATCATTAGGTCATTAGGGTTTTGTCTTACAAGGTCCAAAATGCATTATTCCATATCAATAAGGTCAGAAAAGTATGAGAGTGATCCCAATAATGTCTCTTTACCATGTAAAGATGACCTCCAAAATGGTTTCCAAAGTTTTAATTTTATTTCAAGTGTGAGTTTCATTCCAAGATGTAATATTTATTTCAAAAACAAAGATGTAATTTTTATTTATTTGTGTAATTTTATGTCAATTGAAATGTAATAAGTACTTAGTTCCCAAGGATTCCAGATCAGAGTTCCACAAGCCAACACATCAAATGTAAAATTGCAAGACATTTTAGTTCATCAATTGATCAAATTTCAAAGGGAGTTGTCTTCTCCCAAGGGTCCCCAAGTCATCATTGTTCACAAGTATGAAACCCTAATTTCCTCTACCACTGAGCTAGGGTTTGGTATGTAAACGAGACATTTCAGAAGAGGAGGCAT
This sequence comes from Pinus albicaulis, assembly GCA_034641835.2. Lineage (NCBI taxonomy): Eukaryota > Viridiplantae > Streptophyta > Pinopsida > Pinales > Pinaceae > Pinus > Pinus albicaulis. The sequence continues at coordinate 622,078,797 of CM076584.1, read as the reverse complement.
AAGGTTGGTAAAATTAGTAAGTAAGAGGCCATTCCAACTCATAAGATCATATCTCCATCATTTTTTAAGAAATCATTCCAAAGGTCAAGTCATTTTCCACTCATAGGGCCTTTTTTCTTCAAACTATGTTTCTGACCAAAGAAAGATCAATTTGAAAAAAGTGAGAGACGTTTTTGTCCATAATAGGTAAATGAAGAAAAAAATCCTTCATTTTTTATACAGGTGTCATGGTTTTAGATAAATTTTAAAAGGACAGGTGCCAGAGGAGAGTTGTTGCACTTCTAGAGTGACCTTGGGGAACTCAAGTTTTCTCCTAGTTGGACTGTCCAAATAACTTGATTGATGAGTCAAATGATAATGGGAAAGAGATATTCTTCAATTGAGATATATTCAACTCAATTTGGAGTTAAGTAAGGAATCCAAAAGTTGTGTGCAACAACACTCTTCATTTCTGTACCCTCATTCAGCACTTCTTGACCAGTTTTCGGAGAATTAACTTTTGAAAAGGAAAGTAAACTCCAATCAGAAAATAAAGGTCTATTTGGAAAGTATACAAGATAATATTTCAGCTATGGTCTGAAAAAATGTGTTGCACATAGAGGACGCATTCGCCTTCGTCGTTGGGCCTTTACCAGTGTTGAGAGAAGCGATTTTTGACAAGGCAAATGGGCTTCATTTTGCAAACAGGAGGTAGTTTTGGAAAGTAGAAATGAAGAGATTTCCAGTTAGCCATCTTGGAGAAAATTTGTACACTGGGAAGGAACTCAAAATCAGCCTTGAATAGAATGTAAATTTTTTTCTTGGTCACTGTGCGTTTAGCAAGAAAATGGCGGATTTGCTAGTCTTCAAACAATTTCCGAGTTTCAATTCAGTTTTGATTTTTATCTTGGAAAATGTTGAATTTTCCTATGTAAATGATGAAAATTAATGTAATTATCATGTTTTTTCTATTTACTAGGGTAGATACATTAGGTAAATCAAGCAAATTAATTGTAATGAATCAGTTTTCAAAACGTTAGGTTTGAGTCACTTTGACCACCCTACACTCTAGGTTTCAGTTCAGACTTGGGTGGATCAAATCCTCCTCTTAGGAATTTGACCCTTGAGGTGGGGAGAGGTTGTTTTAGGCCTATATCATATCATTTTTTACTCATTTTTAAAGGTTGAAAGTTGGAATCAGTTTCATTTTGCTACTTGATCAAGGGAAATTGTACTCAGTTTTTTCCAAGCTAATAAAGAGGAGTTTCAGCTACATTTATGGGGTACCTTGTTGGCAATATGATGCAAAGTGTTGTCCTTGATGGCAACCCACTGAATGAAGATGAAGACATGAGATTGTTGGCATGTGTTGTCCTTGATGGCAATACACTTGATGAAGTTATTCTTGACTTGATGGACTTGGTAAATGATGTAAATCTGATGTGATATGATGTTTGTTGACAATATGATGTACAGAGTTGTTCTTGAATGGCAACCCACCTGATGAAGATGATGGCAACTTACTTGATGAAGTTGTGCTTGATAGAATATGTCTTGATGAACCTGTTTAAAGATGAAAATCTGATGTATCTACAGAGAGTACAGTAGGTAATGAAGAAAGGAATTCAATATGTGCTAGATCTATGATGAAAAGAGTATGTCTCAAGGCATACGCAGATTTGCCTAGGAGAAGTCGCGTATGCACGCGGTAAAGTACGTACCAAGTCGTGTATGGGCAAAAGCGCTCATAAAGTACAAAACCAGGGGTAACCACCATGGTATTGACCCATTGTATTGGGTAATGATTCGTCTAAATGACCCCGTCCAGGAATACCATCGGAAGTAATGTAGTTTTGGGCTCATGGTATTGTTTTGGCTCATGGTATTGAAAAAGGGTAAACCTATATAAGGAGAAGAAATTCATTGTGCAAATCATGAATGTGGGTGCAAGATGTCTGAGCTTGAATGAATACTTCTCTCTGAAGTATATATGAATGGAAAGGGTAAAGGTTTGATAATAGATGGAAAACTGATGCACTGGAAAATGATGAAGCGAAATATACAGATCTAGAATGTATTTGTATACGCTAGATACATTTATGGAAAGGCTTAGATCTTAGATCACAGAGACAGAGAACACTCTGTACGAAGTAAAAGGTAATCTGACCCAAATATACGATCTGAAGAAGGAAGTATCTTCTTGATCTATAATTGTTCCCGAAGACAGTTCGCTAGTTAGCTACGGAAGCATATATAAACGGCACATGCAAGAAGCGCAGTAAGCGCGTATGCGCGGTGAAATGGGCTTCCTTAATATGTATAGAGGTATATCTTTGGTTTATGTGAACGAGAAGCGCGTATATACGCGACATCGGCAGGAAAGCGCGTATGCAAACTAGGGTTCTTTGAAGCAATGGTAAGAAATGTCGATCTATTTTGCGGATTTCTTGGTATCGTCGGTGAGTTATATGTCTGTTTCAGTTTGGTTGTATGATGGAGCTTAAATATGTGGAGTGGGTCCAGTCTGAAAATATGATGAAACGTGGCCTGCAAGTTGTGTTCTAAAGGAGGCTTTGGATCCAGTGTGAAAATTGATGAAACGTGGTCCATAGAGGTGCTGAGGGTTGTAGCCTTCAGTCAGGGGGTTGTAGCTCCCTTCCAGGTGAGGCTGGTAAACGAGAGCAGGGAGTCGTAGCTCCCTTCCAGGAGAGGCTGGTAAACGAGTCAGGGGGTTGGAGCTCCCTTCCAGGAGAGGCTGGTAAACGAGCGCAGGTGGGTGCCTGCGTGCTGGTAGGAGTCTGCGCTAGCACATATGTTGTAATATGTTTTCTCTATAATAAAATATTGAAGGCTGAGCAACTGCAGCGGTGGTTTTCTCCCGACTTGGGTTTCCACCTAAAAATCCTGGTGTTCATGTGTGATGCTTATGTGTGATGGTTTATTCTGTTCTTACTGCACATGTTTATTGTTTATAGAACATCTAATGAATGAATGATGGAATTATATAAGTGAAGAATTAATGGCATAATTAGATCTCTGTGTATATGCGAGTTTTATGAAGGATATCCGCGTGTATACGCTAGTTGGCTTCAGCAAAGTAGCGTATGGGTTTTGGAGCATAAAAAGTAAAAGTTTTGAATATGCACTAAATACTGATTCACCCCCCCCCTCTTAGTATTTTTCCCAACAATTGGTATCAGAGCAGGTCCTTCTGCAGAAGCTTGATCGCTTGAAGGAGATCCGTCGCAATGGGAAGTCAAGAAGGAGTAATGTCTATAAAGCCACCTCTATTCAATGGAAGCAATCTGATATTCTGGAAGGTACGAACAAAAGCATATATGCAAAGTCTTGGTGCAGATGTATGGGCAATCGTGGAAGAAGGTTATCAATACCCGGCAAGTATTCCTACTGATGCAGCTGAAAGAAAGAAGTATGAAATCAATGCCAAAGCTGTGAATGTCTTATTGGGAAGCATGTCTGAATCAGAATTTGCTAAAGTGATGTAGCTACATTCGGCAAAAGACATATGGGACAAAATCATTCTAAGCTATGAAGGAGACACAAAGGTAAAAAGTGCAAAACTCCAAACTCTTAGAATTGAATATGAAAACTTGAAGATGCATAGTGATGAAAGTGTTGCCAGTTTCTTTCTTCGTCTAGATGATATTGTAAATCGAATGAGAAATTTGGGTGAAACCATAACCGATACTACTCTGGTGGAAAAAATCTTAAGATCTCTGACTGCAAAGTTTGACTCTAAAGTTTCAGCTATTGAAGAAAGGCAAGATCTGCAAACTCTTGCTGTTGTTCAATTACATGGTATCCTGACTACTTTTGAAAAGAGACAAGGAGTTCCTTCTCAAATCAGAGAAGCTGCTTTTAAGGTATCTGCAAAAGGAAAGGAAAAGGAAGTTGTAAAAGAATCCAGCTATATATCCGAAGAAGAAGAAGCGAATTTCGTGAGAAAACTCCAACTAGGTACTGGAAGATTCAAAGGTAAGCTTCCCTTCAAATGTTTTAGTGTGGAAAATTCGGTCACTATGCTGCTAAATGTCCTTATAGAGAAAAACATGGTAAAGGGAAACAATTTGAAAAGAGGAAGAGTTTTTATACAAATGAAGATGATGATGAAGTGTCCAGTGAAGATGAAGAAGATTCTGACCATGATCTGAAAGTGCTCATGGCAAAGAAGAAAAAGAAGAAGGCTACTCGAAGCAAGCAGATACCTCAGAAATCATGTCTAGCAGAAATTGAAGGAGATGAAATAGGTATTAATCGTTGTTCCTGTATTTTACTTAACTGTATATGCAAAGGTAATGATAGTGAAAGTGACAGTATGGATCTAGAAGAAGCTGTCAAAATTAAAGATAAAGAAGATTCTGACCAAGCTCTACAAGTACTCATGGCAAAGAGGAAAAAGAAGAAGGCCACTCAAAGCAAGGAGATGTCTCAGAAAACTTGTATAGCAGAAATTGAAGAAGATGAATCAGATAGTGATTGGGGTCCTTGTAATACTCTTCTTTGTGCAAAAAATAGTGAAGATAGTGAAAGTAAAGTTGTGGATCTAGAAGAAGCTATCAAGATCAAAGTTGAAGAACAACAAAAGGAAATTGATAAGAAAGATTCTATTTACAAAGAGATGATCTCTCAAATGAAAGATCAAATAGAAATGCTGAATGGACAGGTGGACAAGTATCAAAGGTTTCATACTTATGCATCCAATCAAATTAAAGAACTAGAAGCAGAAATCAACGATCAAAATGCTGATATTGAAAAATCAAGCAAGAAGAATGAAGGACTTGAAGCTGCAATCATCTCTCTGCAAGCAGATCTAGAAGCATCAAGTAAGAAAAATAAGGAACCTCTACAATCATTTGAAAAGGAAGGCCTTGAAGCAGAAATCATCTCTCTCAAAGAAGATCTAGAAAAATCAAATAAGAAGAATGAAGAGCTGCAACAAACATGTGAAGAAAATGAAAATTGGTTGAAAGAAGAGATTCTAAATCTGAAGGATCAAGTAGAAGATGGAAGAAGGAAAGAAGAAAGCATGACAAAGCAATGTCAAGCCTTGGAGGTTGAGGTAAACATTCTCAAGGTAAATTAGAAGAAAAGGTTAAACTTTTGAGGTTTCAAGATAGTACTAATATTTTGGACAATATTTTGAGTAATCAAAGGTCTCCTGCTATCAAACTTGGTCTTGGTTTCCATGAAACTGTTAAAGGAGAATCTAGCTCACAAGGAAGTGCAAAAAATTCAAAGGATGTCAATGCAAAACCTGGAGTGTTGAAAGAGACAAAAGGTCAACCAACAATGATGAAATCTCAAAGGAAATCAGTCAATAATGTTGAATGCTTTAAATGTCATAATTATGGGCATGTTGCAGCAAATTGCAGGAGCAGATCATTTCAGCCTCAAACAAGCAGTTCCTACATAGAAAGGTACTCTGGTTTCTTCAAGGGATATTGTTTTTCGTGTAACAAGTATGGACATAAAGCAGCTGATTGTAAAAGGAGGAAGATTAGAAATACTCATTATGATTCTTATGCTTATTTCTTTGGACACATGAGATGTTATTCTTGTAACAAGTATGGACATGTAGAAAAAGAATGCAGGTTGAACAGATATGAGAAATTGGATAACTTCCAGCACACAAATAGGAAGATCAAACAAATCTGGAAAAAGATGGAGGACCGATCATAAATGTAGGGAATTTTGACCCTACTGCAGTCATCCGCTTCTGAAGCTTACTTCTCTTATTGACTGCAAGAATGATGTGGGATACATTATGAAATTTAGTAATGTATCGTCACAGGGGGAGCAATGTATGATGTCTCTCATGATTGATTTGATTATTCTGGTTATATGTATTTCTGACAGAGCATCTGATATGAAGAAGACAGGTACATGAAATACAAGTTCAGGGGGAGATGAAGGAATATGGAAAATTTCTATGCTTCACTTTCCATACGCGGGTTCGATGAACACAAGTCGCGTATACACGCGAGTTCCAGCAGACACAGTCGCGTATGCATTTATGATAAGAGAATTGGGATGACACCTGAAGATCAGGAACAAAGGTTCAGGGGGAGCATCAGTCTGACTGTTAATAACTGTATTATTGACTCAACTTCTCAGTTCAAAAATGATGATATGATACTTGATGTCTTATGTTGAATATTATGGATGAGTCTTGTTTGCTTTTTGATGAAGAGTATTCGTTGATGAGATGAAAGTCTTATAATTCAAAGATAAGGACAGATCATACAGAGATTGTTGCTGATAACTTGCTGATGAAGATGTTCAGGTTGCACAAGTTAAGAAGGAGCACTAGTTCAGGGGGAGCAGCAGATTGAATACTAATGATTGCATTGTTGGCAATATGACTGCTTATTGTTTGGTTTTTGTGATACTCATGCTCAAATGATGATGACCTGGTACATGGTTTATTATGATGAGATTTTACGCCCTGGTTGCTGATAAGGATCTTTTGTGCTCACACATGGATGAGTTGGATGTTGTTTGATTCAGAAATAAGACTAGATCATCAGAGTTTGTTACTATGGTTGAGATCTTTTGCCTACATATGTTACTTCATGTTAAATCTTGAAGATCTTGATGATATTGGACCACATGGATGATTGCTTGACACATATTTGAAGATGTTGTTATGATATGATAATCTCTCTTGGAAAGATTGTATTAATGCGGCAAAGAATCTGAAGGCTTGGTTACTAATGTGCTTATGCTACAACCGTTGGATGACGCTTGAAGACACAACTACACTGTTCTATCTATCTGTAGTCCAGGGAAGCATTCAAATATCCCAGAAAGAAGTTGAACACTGTCTTTTTCTCACAAGAGGATCAGATCTGGTTAAAATATAGAAGATGGTATTGGATACGCGGGTTTCCTGAAACACAATCGTGTATATACGCGAGTTCATGCACAGAAAACCGCGTATGTCTGATTGCTGACAATTTTCTGTTTGGAGTCAGCTCTCTTCAGCACAGCTGCAGTGCTGTTTGGTATCTCTGATACTGTTTGGTATCTCTAGTGGTGTTCCAGTTCTCATAATTCTATTTCTAATGTTTTGATAAAGATGCCTTGATGATTTGTTGGTGAAAGTGTTCAGGATGAACAAACTAAGGGGGGAGCCTTAGTCATATGAAAAGGATGCTTGGATGCACAGATTCAGGGGGAGCATTAGCGTTGCTGAGTATAATGCATTGTTGGCATTATGATGGTTCTGAAATATGTTCTCTTTCTTGAGGACTTTCTGGTGTTGGTCATAAATGGTCATATTTGTAATTTGATGAAAAGGTCTTGTTGAGACCCATAATGTAAAATTGTAATATTCAGTCATGTAAGGACTTGTCAAAAATTTGTAAACCCACTTGGTTGGGTAGCTAAGTCAAATTTTGTAAACCCACTTGGTTGGGTAGCTGAGTTGAAATGTGTAAACCCACTTGGTTGGGTACTTGAGTCTCATATGTAAATCCACTTGGTTGGATGTTTGATGTAAGTATGAGTCTTTGGTGATAGGAAGTTCATAGAGTCATGCACTTCATTGAAAAATATGTTTGAAGATTCAGCATGAACTCAGGGGAAGCTTGGTCACTTCAATATACATCAGATCTGTAGAACGCTTCTTCTACATGAGGAGAAAAGAGGGAGAGTGTGTTGGTTTTGATCCGCCCTTTGCCCTTGATGTCAAAGGGGGAGAGTGACATGGTGTTTGAATGAAGAGAAAGAATGGTGTCAAAGAATGGGGAGAGTGACATGGTGTCATTGTATTCTTAATGTACCTATCTTTTGTGGTGATCAAACACCATCGTGGTTGCCATCAAGTCCAAAGGGGGAGATTGTTGGCAATATGATGCAGAGTGTTGTCCTTGATGGCAACCCACTGAATGAAGATGAAGACATGAGATTGTTGGCATGTGTTGTCCTTGATGGCAATACACCCGATGAAGTTATTCTTGACCTGATGGACTTGGTAAATGATGTAAATCTGATGTGATATGATGTTTCTTGACAATATGATGTAGAGAGTTGTTCTTGAATGGCAACCCACCTGATGAAGATGATGGCAACTTACTTGATGAAGTTTTGCTTGATAGAATATGTCTTGATGAACCTGCTTAAAGATGAAAATCTGATGTATCTACAGAGAGTACAAAAGGTAATGAAGAAAGGAATTCAATATGTGCTAGATCTATGATGAAAAGAGTATGTCTCAAGGCATACGCGGATTTGCCTAGGAGAAGTCGCGTATGCACGCGGTAAAGTACGTGCCAAGTCGCGTATGGGCAAAAGCGCTCATAAAGTACAAAACCAGGGGTAACCACCATGGTATTGACCCATTGTATTGGGTAATGATCCGCCTAATTGACCCCGTCCAGGAATACCATCGGAAGTAATATTGTTTTGGCTCATGGTATTGTTTTGGCTCATGGTATTGAAAAAGGGGCCCATGGTATTGAAGGCTCATGGTATTGAAAAAGGGGCCCGTGGTATTGAAAAAGGATAAACCTATATAAGGAGAAGAAATTCATTGTGCAAATCATGAGTGTGGGAGCAAGATGTCTGAACTTGAATGAATACTTCTCTATGAAGTATATCTGTATGGAAAGGGTAAAGGTTTGATAATAGATCTGAATCTATGATGCACCTATGAAGAAATGATGAAGCGGAATATCTAGATCTGGAATGTATTTTTATCTGCTAGATCTGTTTATGGAAGGCTTAGATCTGAGATGAGGCGAACATCTGTCTGAAGTAAAAGGATAAATCTGAACTGAATATCTGATCTGAAGAAGTATGTTGCTCTATAATGGTTGAAGATCTATACGCTAGTTCGCCGCAGAGGAAGCGCGTATATACGCGGCTTCGCTGAAGAGAAAGCGCGTATGCGCAATGAAATGAGCTCTGTAATATGTACAGAGGTATACGCTGGTTTATGTGAAGGGAAGCGTGTATATACGCGACATCAGAGAAAGGAAAGCGCGTATGCAAACTAGGGTTTGCTGAAGTCTGTGGTAAGAAATGTCTGATCTGTTCTGCTGGTTTACTGATATCTGTCAGTGAGTTATATGTATCTGTTTCATGGTTGACTGTGTTTAAAAGTATGGAGTGGGTCCAGTCTGAAAATATGATGAAACGTGGCCTGCAAGTTGTGTCCTAAAGTAAGCTTTAGATCCAGTGTGAAAATTGATGAAACGTGGTCCTTGATAGTGCTGTTATCTATCCTTCGATGGGGGGGTTATAGCTCCCTTCAGTCAGAAGTACAGTAAATGATAACGAAGGGGGTTGTAGCTCCTTCCGGGAGAGGCTGCAAAACATGAGTCGGGGTTGGAGCTCCGTCCCGGGGAGAGGCTGGTAAACGAGCACGGTGGGTGCACCAACGTCTTTGGTAGGGTACGCGCCAACACATATGTTGTAAGATGTTTTCTCTATAATAAAATATTGAAGAAGTGAGAACATTGCGAGCGGTGGTTTTCTCCAACTTGGGTTCCACCTAAAAATACGGGTGTTCATGGTGTTCATGTGTGATTCTTATGTGTGATGGTTTATTCTGTTCTTACTGCACATGTTTATTGTTTATAGAACATCTAATGAATGAATGATGGAATGATATATCTAAAGAGCTAATGGCATATTTAGATCTCTATGTATATGCGATTTTTATGAAGGATATCCGCGTGTATAAGCTACTTGGCTTCAGCAAAGTAGCGCATGGGTTTTAGAGCATGAAAAAGTAAAAAGTTTCATTTTTCCCTAAATACTGATTCACCCCCCTCTTAGTATTTTTTTCCCAACATATGCACGTAGTATTGAATGTATTTCATTGTTTCTTCTTCAGCCACATATGTTTGACTATATTGTTCATCTTCACTTACATGTCTATGTTATGATATTTTATAAGTCAGAAATTCATAATACATGCTTGTACATGCTCTGTTTTGGGTAACTGATCATATTTTGTTTCATTATCTTATGTCTAAGAGAAATAAATCCATTATGATTTTCTCAGCATTCTTACAGTTTCAAAACCAAATCATTCCATAAACATTTCCTTCAAGTGATTGACATTGTACCTACCTTGCCCCATTGATCCCTGCAACCCTAACTCTATTGCCCTGACCTGCTTTCCTTGACCCAATTCCATTATCCACTGATTAAGCCAACTAAAACCAAATCAAAAAAACCCCTTCCACTGATTACCTAGTCTAAAACCCTAATTGATCCAGCCCTCCTAGCTATGACCCTTTTGGAGAGAGCCCTCTCAGGCTTGATAGGACTAGCTATCAAGCCAAAATCTTGGTTTGTGGTTACCTCTGTTGGGATTCCTTCCTCAGCCTCAGGAATATGGTGGAGTGATAACAGATTCCACATCCTTGGAAAACTCCTGAATACAAGAAGACCTCCATTGAGTTTTATGCAAAGGACATTCATCTCATTGATTATATGGATATGCATACACAAACGTGAGAGATGATTTTTTCCACTGTGACTAACATTTCTATGAATGCTTCAAATTTTTATGTGTCTCTTACAAATGTTTAATCTCAGCTAAACATTGAAAGGATTTCATCTCTGGAAAAGGTCACCAGAATCAAGTATTTAGAATATCTGGTCATAAAGATGGGGTATAATCCAGAGAATGTCCAATCATCTTAAGAGTTCATTAAGAAAAAATGTTGATATTGCAACACTTAGAAAGCAGCTAAATATGCCAGCAACTGAGGACCCGTAGACAAAATAAATAGGATATTCTGAGAGCCAAAAGGAAGACATGCTCAATTTTATCATGGAGAATAATTCACAAATCATAAATATGGAGACAGAGGTGGATAAATTAATCAAATAAAATGAAGAAAATGCATATTTATCCATAGTTCCTTTGGATGCAGTGCCCTTTACAATAATACCGACTACAGGTACTTCTATATTAACAACACCTTTAGCCCAAAACATAAGTGACGCCTTAAACATGGCTGAGGCACAAAGGTCGAAATATTGATGTAAAGGATACATCAACTAGGAAAAGAGGCATGCATGATCCAAACCTTGGCATAAGAAAATCGGAAAATATGGACAAGCATCCTTAACTCAATGAATGAAATTTTCCTTCCATAAAAACAAATTTTGAACAGAAGAAGTTGATACATAAAGCTACAATAACCATTAAAGATATCAAATAAAAACTGAATGATAACCCACTGATGCCACCAATATTATCAGATTTGTTAATTCTAAGAATAAATATGAGATGAAGTGAATGGGAGTTGAAGATAGAACAAAAACAATACTTGAAGTCAAGAAGGTTTTGATCAAAAAGAACCTTGTCCTTCAGCTGGAAGAAAAATGTCAGGGGTTGGAAATTGGTGTTAACGGGTTTTTTGATTGATTTGAAGTGTTGAAAAAAATGGATTGCCCAGTTTATTTGTGATAAATGATAAATTGATCACTATGGAGGACTACAACAAGAAATTGAAAGATGTGGCCAAGGAGAACTCCAAATTTAAAGTTATAACCAGAAGAATAACATGAAAATAATTTCGTGAAGCGCTCGAGAATGATTCGACCATACAACATGAGGTAAAGCATATTTTTGTCATCAAACCTAATTTTTCTAGGTATAGTGAAGTAGATGAGGTCTACAGGAGGGTGAATAACTTGTCTATTCTAAATGAAAAAATGTGGGATAAGCTATGTGAGTTAATGGATTGAGCGAGTAACTCTATCTTCAGTCAAAGGGTCTACAATGTAGTAACAATCAATGTGACAGATTAATAACAACTTCCTACAAATTAGGGCCAACTTTCGAACATTTCCAACTTGCCCTATCATTTTGTAATATGATATACATATTTTTTTAGATTTGCCTAAAATATATCCTAATTTTCTATGACAAGAATTTTGGTAAATAATTTATAAATACTTCAGTTTTCGAAGTATTGAGCATTGATTTTTGCATTCTAGAAGTTATTGTACTTTTCCATTTGATGGGTTGATCAGTAATAAAAGGAATATTTCATAGGATTCACGTGTTGGACTATTTCGTAAATTTCTTCTTACTGTGTATTTGTTTATTTATTTTTTTCCATACTTATGTGTTCTTAAATTCTAATTATTTTACAGAAAGTTGAGGAGCAAAATTTGTTGAAAGATACACTATGATTCTGGCTATACGTAATTTAAATGTTTTCCTCTGATATTAAGTCAAAGAATTATTAGTTGCTCTTTTTCTTAATTGAATCTATTCCTCTTATATTGCACTTCATTTAAATCTGAAATATCTAGTTAGTTTAGCTATCTTTCCCTGTCAAAAGCCTTTAAAAATATGAGACAGATCCATATTAAGTTGTAGAATCCATAGGCCAATGGAAGTTAAGGCATTTAACCGACAAAAATAATTAAAAACAGTTTAGAATCATAAATATTGTAATATCATCAATACAACAAAGTTAAATATGACAGAGAGATCCCTCTCTGAGTTTAGGAAGGCTAGATCCTAAACTCCAAAGTGGTTTTGTGGTTACCTTTGTGGTTTCTTCCACAACCTCAGAAATTACAAAGTGATAACAAGGTACAATAGGTTAAATTTCCAATTTAGAAAGGTATTATTTAATTTAGTAATGATTCAGGTCATTTGATTAGAATAATTATTTTCCTATCATTTACTTTTATCTTTTAAAATTTAATATTCGTTTTCAAGCCTTACATTTTATTCCTTATCGAATGAAATTGAAAATGTAAAACCAAATCATGTAGAACCAGTGTTATCTGTTGGTATTTTCTTGCATATATTTTCTTGATTTACTTGAAACAAAAAGGCATTCCTCGGATTGGTAATTAATGTATATGTGATTTTTTCTTTTATCAAGAAATTAATTTACCTAACATTTTGGCGTCATTTCCAGGGAGGCAGTCAAAGAGCACTACCACACTAATATATGGTTGTAGATTCATTCATGACTCCGAGAGGGTTGGATATTAAATACGAAAGGTAAGAACACACCCACACACTCTATCTAATTTGTGGTGAGTTCTGATTTATATAGGTAGTATCAGATCATATAACATTCATGGATAAAAATACGAATATTATAGGTATAAATTTTAAGAAATATAATAATTTTACTGAAGTTGTGATTTAATCACCACCCATTTCACTAACCTATTGACACGAAAATTTGAAGGAGGAGCTTCAAAGTAGCACATGAATAACATATTCTATTTTCGGAAAAAATGGCAGCAGTAGCCAGCCCCTGGAATTGCACAGCTCAGAGGATGAACAGCCTCCAAAATTGGAGGGAGCAAGCCCTCATACTGATAAAGAAGAGGAAATGGAAGGAGAAATTCGCTACTCAGACGAAGAAGAAATAAGTCACCACACCAGTGGTGAAAAACAATCCAGTGCAGAAGAAGGAAATACTCAGGAAGAAGAAATTGAAGTAGAAATTTGATATTCTGATGAGGAAAAAGGAAGCTATCATACCTGTGAGGAGGACGAAGACAATCATAGCAGCGAAAAATAAGGAACAAAGCCTCCCGAAAATGCTACCGTAATTCCTTTACAGGAAGACCAATTGGCCCAAATTCTGGCCAATATGAGTGACTATGTGCAGCCTCGTAGCCCTTTGGACCTTAATATTGATATTAATCAGTTACCAGAGCACTCTGTAGTTAACAAAGATATAGTTGAAGAAATGCTGGATGAAATAGCAAACCCTAGCGAACCTAGGGTTGCTTCCCCTGAAAGGCATGAACAAGAAAAGGAGAACAACGAAGTCATATCCCAACATGGAAGCCCTTAAGAGATTGCAGAGTCAATCGAGGGTATGATTCCCGAAGAATTTGGCCAAGGGCATATTAATGTGGAAGAAGAACCCCAAGAAGAAGATCAAGAAGAGAACTTAACTGAAGGCATGGATGATATAGACCAAAAACCTATTGAGCAAATGGATTCAGATAAAGGAACAACTGTTCCATTAAAAAAGAGGAGGAAAGTAATTGAGATTGAAAATCTTCGTATGGAACGAATGAAGATTCATAAACTCGTAGAACAACTTAGGAAAACCATTAGGGTTCTGAGAATGAAAAAAATTCCTAAGAGATCCCCCAAGATAAGATGCATAGCTACCAAGCGAATTTCGAAAAAGAGAAAGATGACCGCTAATAGGAACCCCCAAGTAGCAGAAGCCATGCCTGAGCCTAATTATGGAGATACGGAACAACAAAAAGCTATTCGAACACATGCTATTCCAGAGGGACCCGTTTTAAGCGAAAACATGCAAGCTAGCAGTCAGCATAATTTTAGTGACCGAACACTGGCAAAACTCCAAGAAGAGTTGACACAGACCCGAATAGAAAGGTAGAGTTTGGAAGAAGCGACTGTCCCAAGAAGGAGATATCAACAGTTGTAGCAACAGATGAAGATTATTCATGAAGAAAAAGTTGAAGCTCATAAAAAGTGTTGAAGAGAAGAGGAAAAGGTTGACAAGGTAATGAACCAATTAAAACTATCCTACAATCGAATGGACACTCTCTACTCATTGTACACTGATGTCTTAGGATGTAGATGCCTTGCCAAAAACTATGCTTTATTTTTACTAGAAAGATATTTACAGCTAAATATTAAGGCAGTTAGGGCAGGGGAATCCATAGAGCTAAAAACCATAGATGAATTTGTATCATGCTGCAAACTTTATGGGATGAAAGTACAACGCCTTTTGTGTGAATTTTATCTACATAATCTAATACTTGAAAATGATTGTGAATCAAATCCTAGCCCTTTTATGGGAGATGTTCAATATCAGGCATTCATTTCCTTTGCTGTAAATCACTTAAAATGGCTTAAAGCGTATAATTCTTTTCAAAGGCAAAAAAATGAATTAGATTTGTGGGTTAGGAGTGAACCTCAGAACCCACTTCAATTTTGGGCTAGGAAGAAAAGTTTGATGACCAAGGAAGGCGTTATCCAAGCATTGGGGCCTGTCCACAAATCGATTATCTTAAATGGAATAGATTATTTTTATCCATTAGAAACCAAGATTATATGGAAGCTAAGGTCCGGTAGAGAATCTCCAATCAGAATGTGCAAAATATGGAACCATATAATTATAGAAACTTTGGGCTAGCTACAGACTACTTGATTTCCTATAGTAATTTCATTTTAAAAGAAGGACCATTCTGGCTAGGATATAGGTTCCGAAGACCTATTGCATGGTATCCTGCTTCATACTACAAAGCCAGTTAGGAACTCCTCGAAGGACAGACAGAGCATGTTTTTGAGGAATTAGCTGCACTGCATGGTTTTAGGATTTTTAATGACAAACCTTATCGGGCTTATTCTTTGACTGCTCTCCATTTGAACTATATTTTTCATGAGGACATGAAAAAGATTAAGCAGAGGGGTATGTTGGGCAGTGAAAAAGGTATGAAATTACTGTGTATCTTCTCATTCTTTTACTATAGACATACTCCTTTTTACCTTGGGAAGGTAATTTATTATAAGAAAATTGATAGAATTGGAAAGGTTTATGTTTATTGTAAAAATATGACTAAAGGTTGCTTTTTGTTGATAAAATAGGAATTAGACGAAGTGAAAAGTTGTACCAAAGACGAGGCTAAGATCAATGTAACTGCTGCTCCATCAGCGTTAAAGCACATCCAGGCAAAGACAAGGAGATCTGAACGAATATCTAAAAAGAGGCAGGGGACAGCTCGGCCTCGGTCAAAGTAAACAATATGATAACTAAACGAAGGGGAGTGAATCCCTCATGGTCCTTCGATCCTAAGGGATCGCTATTCAAACTCATCTTATTCCTTGTCTTGTCTGTCAAGGTCTGATATATAAATAAATGTCCTTTAGTGATGAGGGAGTCAGTCAGTTGGTCGAAAATTTCTTATATTCAGACATTTGCTCTGTAATATTATGTTCATTGACACTCGGCTTTGAGAGAACAACCTCTGTAATACTTTATATTCGATTAATATCAAACACACATTTTGTTTCATCTCTTAAGTGCTGAAGTAGCCCAGCAGTATTTCACTGGTGCTAAGGGCCCGACTCTGGAGGAATTACCTTGTTGTTTGTATTCTTACTCTTTATTTACTATTGTGTGAAGTTGTGTTTAATGTTTATTTTGATTACAGAGTTTATTGACTGCTGTAAGATTGAATACAGATTCATTAAAGAATTGAATTGCTATTTTATCCCTTGCAAGAAGTACATTCGTTGTTCATTTATCTTGCTATCGTTATAGAAGCTTTGCTGTTCTGTATTCGGTTCTAGTTGTTGTTCTATTGGTTTATGATTTGTTATAATTGATTGTTGTGTAGTATTGGCTGTTGACATGATTAGATTATGGAAATTAGTTGCTTGGTTGTGTTAGACTTATGATTGTTGTTAAATTCATGTTGTTGTTCCATTTCTGTTTATTGTTTATTTCTGATCTATAGCTTCAGATTAGCAGATAGATTGGTTATAGTTGTTGTGAATGCATAGGAATTACGCGTTGCTGTTTATTTTTAGCGTTTGCAGTTCCTTTTAGTTTTCTTTATCAGCAAGTATTTCGAGTTTGATTTCATTTCTATTGCTTTAAGGAAAAGACCACCAACTGTAGAGAACACTGGTTATTGCTTCCAAGTTCCCAGATTGGTTATCTTGCCTCAGTGTGATTTCAGTTGCATTGATTTCTAAGGGAAGGAGTTACTGCTACTGTATCCATGATCGATGGTTTGCAGATTGATGTAGTTAAAGCATTTCCATTTAAGTTACTGAAATTAGATTTCTTTACAAGCATCTATTTACTTTTGTATTTAACATTCAGTACTACATCTTCATAGCATTACTCTTAGTTAATTGCAGCCTCAGACAGAGTACACTCTTGAAATAAAAATTCGCTCCCGGATTGATAATTAATGTATCCTAATTAGGTGTTCAAAATATACCTTTTTATGACTCAATATTTTGGCGCCGTTGTCGGGGAGAGTGTATGCCATTTCAAAGGAGTGATGCACAGCTAATTTTCTTCTGCTTGCTAAGAATTGGGTATTAAATATGGAAGGTAAGAACCTGTGCACTGGGCAAGAAACACACTTGCTCACAGCCCACTTCACAATAGAAGTAGGTAAGCTTCTTTCTTTAGGTAGGAATGAAGGTCTGTTTTCTTGAATGAATAGACCAAATTGTTGGAAATACTGAGAGGGGGGGTGAATCAGTATTTCTTTCAATATAGCATTAGTTAATCTTCAATTATTATCAATGTTTGTACAATGATAGCAACGAACAAGAGAAAAAAAAATGCACACAGTTTTTAAGGTGGAAACCCACTCCAGGACAAAAACCGCCAAATGCTTTTCTAATAATTATTTTCAACTCCAATTGAAAATAAAGCTCCAACTTCCTAGAATCTAGAAAAGCATTCTTCTCCAGCTCCCATTGGATGGACGCTTCAACGCCCGAGATTATTCAGTAGTCAACTGAATGGATGCCCCAACACCCAATGAGCTACAACTCACCCTAGCACCACCCTACCACCCTATAGAAGAATAAGAGAAGAATGGACTCCCGTACCAGGGAAAATGGTCCACTTTACAATGATATAGAATGATGTAGAAGAAGAATATATACTAAACCATAACCCCAACTTTGACACAACCACCTAATGATGATCCTAGACCTCCCAACGCTGCCTCTTCAACCCTTGGAAGATAGATACTATTACAATTTGTACAATAATGTATTTACAATGACTAGGTACAATGATACCTTTACTAAGAAAAATAAAATTCCTCCTAAAATTGAAAAACCTAAGGGGCCGGTGACCCTTGGGTAGACAACTTTTATTGATTAAATCCTTAAAAGAACTGAATCTCAACCATCAGTAGGATTTGTGAAAGCTATCTATAGACCACCTATTAGTTCCCTTTAGGATACAGAGTCACCATCTGAAGTCTTTACTGAGATACACAGTCAAACAGAGGGAATTGATTAAGATTCCCAAGAAATTGAGAATCCATGCATAATTTCCCCCCAAGAAGGGAACTCTAGTAATCTCCGAGAAGGAGAAGGGGAAAGAGGAGAAATAGGAGACCCAACATATCATATTGAAATAGCCCAAACAATAAGTAGTTCAGATAAGGGAAGTCATGTTAAACTTATTCAAAACCAAGGTCTTGAATCACCTCAAACAGTAGGCCAACAAGGAATACTCATTATTCCAGACAAGGGGAGTGCTATCAAAGCCATTCCTGTCCCTGCTAGTCAGCGTAGAAATTCCTTGGAGATCCTAGAAGGATATTGGCACATTTTTGACCAAATGGCCCAGAACCAAAATCAGAACCAACAGACACCCCAGCAAACCTCTACGCTGCAATATCCTATAGTAGATACTGTAGTCAGTGCACCTATGAAGGCCATTGCGCTTCAACATATTCCCACATTTCATGGCTTAACATCAGAAGATCCAGATGTGTTTTTGTTTGAATTTGATGTGTTATGCAGGAGATATGATTATACCACCGATCCCCAAAAACTAAAACTATTCCCTTCAACATTAAAAGGGGCAACCTTACGATGGTTTATGGGATTAGGTGGGGGTGTCATAACTGATTGGGATCAGATGAAAGCTGCATTTTTAAAGAAGTATCAAGATTATTGCAGGTCTTGGGAACTAAAAGATGAAATATTCCAAATGACAACAAAACTAAATGAAACCTTGGAAGAATATGTGAAACGGTTTCAATACAATCTTCAGAGATCTCCTTATGCATCCTTACCCTTACCTGATAATGTGTTGAAAACTACATTAAGTAGGGCAATGAAAGATCAATGGGTTGAAAAATTGAACATTATGGGAAACGGTGATACATATCAGGAAATTTATGCTAACATCATTGACTTGTGTATCAGGAGTTCGAGGGGAAATACAAGGCTAAAATTAGCAGAACGTGATATGATTACAAGAGAAAATAAGACCTTTAATGAAGGAGTGACTTGTGCAGAGATTGGAAATATGCTAGAAGATTTTAAGACAGACATACTTGGGACTCTGACAATGTAGTTCAACATTATGCAAGCCAAACAAAAGCAAGCAAAAGCAGAGAAGAATTTGGAAATCTTCTATCCCAGATGCAGGAAGAAACACAACCACAAAGAGTGCCCGTTGGATGTGATCAAAGTTTGCGCCATTTTCACGAAAGATCACCCTACAAAAGGATGTCCTTCGCTTCCTGGCCTAAAAGCAGTTTATAAGGAGGCAAAAGAAGAATCAAAAGTGGTATTCTTGCTTAATCAGCACCGAAAATGGCAGCCACGACAATTGGGTGTGCCAGCTGATCCATTTTCTTCTTTTTAGCCTCCTCAATATAATGCTCAGCAATATAGTGGAATGTGGAAAAATCAACCACCTTTTCCTAATTGGTCACAACAACCATTCCCTACAACATATTGGGCAAATCAAACAAATCAAAATAATTGGCCTAGCTTTCCTTTCTGCCCACCATTTTGGAAAAATAATGACTATCCTACACAATGGTCCCCCTCTACTTCCCAGAGTCAGGCCTGGCAGTCAAACTGGCAAAGACCTACAAATCAGCCATCTGGAACAATCCCTCTCTCTCAACCCACACTGCCAGCTCCCTATAAAAACCCCCAGACCAACTTAAGACCACAACTCCCAGCCCAACCCAACCCAAACCCAAACAATAGACTAGTTCAGTCCGTCCAAAAAACGGAACCCCCAGAATTAGAAACTGAACTGAGGGAGTGCAATGACCTTCAATTAAGGTCTGGGCACATAGCAGAAATAGAGAGAAACAATAATGTTCATATTGAAGATCCATTACCTGCAGAAAAAACATTACAGAAAGAGAAGGAGGTTCAACAACAAATAACAACTTCTTCTCCACCATTCCCAGAATGATTAATCATACCACGCCCGTTAGAACATCCTAATTTTGATCTTCTGGGAGAATTAAAAAATTTGTGTATAAAAATCCCACACCTCCAAGCTATCCAACACATTCCTATATATGAAAAAACCATTAAGGAATTATGCATAAAGAAGCCAAAGAGGAGAACAACCACCAATCCAACTGTCCAAATAGTCGGTACTTTATCTAACTTATTATCAAGAATGGAAACACCTATAAAATATGAAGACCCAGGAAATCCTATAGTGACAGTGCAAATCCATCGGCAACTATTTCCAAATTCCTTAGTTGATTTGGGAGCAGCAATCAATACCCTAACAACCACCACCTGTCAAAAACTTGGCATTAGATTGCTAGAACCAACAACAACCCTATTGGAATTGGCTAACCGATCGGTAGTCAAACCAGAAGGTACACTACAAGATGTAATGGTATCTGTAGATTCCTGGGAATATCCTGCTGACTTCCTGGTTATCAATCCAAAGAACCAGCTAGAAGGACATCCGTTGATCTTAGGTAGACCTTGGTTGGCAACTGTCGATGCTTATATTGGATGCCGACAAGGAAACATGACAATAAGAAGGGGAAACTATGTCAAAAATTTAGCTTTATATCCCCCAACCCAGCCAAGTCTATTAATAATCAAAACAAAAAAACAACCTGTATCATGTCTTATTGGAAATATGAGATCACCTCTAACTGTATAAAATGCTCTTGATTTTAAAGATCAAACAAAGGATGATATCATCAATACTTTCATTAATAAACCACAAATCAAATCCCATCTACAATGTCACATGATCAAGGCAGCATTTGATAATAAAGAAGAACAAGATCCTTTGAAAGACATTCCTGATCAAGTAATACCTACTACTTCTGTGTACAATTACAAGATTGTAGAAATTGAGTTGGGAAAAACTCTAAACATTAACAAAAATCTGACTGCTGAACAAGAAGAGAAATTGGTCCAATTATTATGAAAATACAAAGCAGCCTTTGCATGGGATTACCCCGATATGAAAGGAATTGATCCTCAATTGTGTACACACCACATCTATATTGAAAAAGATGCAAGACCCATTTACCAACCCCAAAGAAGACTAAACCCTCACCTCAAAGATATTGTGAAAGCTAAATGACAAAAAATACTAGATGTTAATTTCATCTACCCAATATCTAATAGCAAGTGGGTCTCTCCATTAGTAGTGGTACCAAAAAAGAACGGAAAGTCGAGAATATGTGTAGATTATCGTGAACTTAACAATGCAACACATAAATACCACTTTCCCCTTCCTTTCATTGACCAGGTATTAGACACATTGGCAGGAAAGAAATTATTTTCTTTCCTCGATGGCTTCAATGGGTACAATCAAATCCAGATTGCCCCTGAAGACCAAGACAAAACCAATTTTACCTGTCCATGGGGGACATTTGCCTACCGAGTCTTACCTTTTGGCCTATGCAATGCCCCTGCTACATTCCAAAGGGCCATTCTCAGCATCTTTGCAGACTTAATAAATGAAGGTCTCAAAGTATATATGGATGATTACACACCTTATGGGGATGATTTTGAGCCTGCATTGGAAAATATAGAAAAGGTATTGCAAATACGTATTGACACTAGGCTTTGTTTAAGCAATGAAAAGTGTCATATGATGATGATCGAAGGAGTTATCTTAGGGAATTACATATCAGCGGCTGGAATTCAAGTAGACCGAGCTAAAATTCAAATAATATTGTTAATACCCACACCCACCACACAAACAGAGGTACGCAACTTTATTGGATTTTCTGGTTACTATAGAAGATTTATAGAACATTATTCTCGAATAGCTGCACCTTTATATGCACTAACTGAAAATGTTGATTTCATTTGGACAGATAAATGTGACATTGCCTTTAATGATCTAAAGAAGCTTGTTTCAATAGCCCTAGTGCTGAAGGGCCCAAATTGGAATTTTCCATTCCAAATTTCATCCGATGCCTCAGACACAGCGATTGGAGCAGTACTTGGGCAGGAGGAAGACAGGAAGCCATATGCAATTTATTACATCAGCAAAAATCTATCCCCTGTTGAATTAAATTATACTGTGACTGAGAAAGAATTTTTAGCTGTAGTTCATGCTATAAATAAGTTTAGACATTATATAACTGGGTATCCTGTAGTACTATATACTGATCACTTTGCCATTAAATTTTTAGCAAATAAACCTTTTACAAATGGAAGAGTGACAAGATGGTTGATTTTATTGCAGGAATTCGACATTACAATCAAAGATCGAGTTGGGAAAGAGCACCCTGTAGCTGACTTTCTGTCAAGAATTCCAAAGCCAACAGATACAGAAGCAGTTGAAGATCACTTCCCAGATGAACATCTGTTTGTTGTTACTATCAGAAAGCCGTGATATGCTGATATAGCAAATTATTTGGCAATAGGTAAATTACCTAAACATCTATCCCTTAATGAACGAAAAAAGATAATACAACGTAGTACCCGATTCTCTTGGATTGGGGGCTACCTATTTCACACAGGGGCAGATATGCAAATAAGAAGATGTGTCCTGGAGGACAAGGTATTTGATATTTTGAAAGCATGCCATGATGGGCAATGTGGCGAGAATTTTTCAGATCATAGAACTGCCCATAAGGTTTTACGAATATGCTATTATTGGCCTACCATTTTTTAAAGATTCCAAAAAATTTGTGCAGGCCTGTGATAGCTGCCAAAGGGCAGGTCGCCCTGGGAAGTCTGATGAAATGCCTTTAAACCCTCAAATAGTGATTGAACCATTTTAACGTTGGGCGCTTGATTTTGTTGGCCCTATTAGCCCTCCCTTAAACCAAAAAAAATACATCCTAGTTGCAACCGAATATGTCACTAAGTGGGTCGAAGCAGAGGCACTTTCAAAAGGTACATAAGACACTGTAATACAGTTTCTTTTACAAATATTTGTGCGATATGGCCTCCCACGGGATATAATCACAGATGGAGGACCACATTTTGTAGGTAATAAATTAGCTGAAACAATACAAAATTACCACATTCAGCACAATATTACAACCCCATACCACCCACAGGCCAATGGCGAAGTAGAGAGCACGAACAAAGTGATTGAATCTATATGGACAAAAACCATTTCCTCACACAGACGAGATTGGGCCTACATATTTCCAGAATCATTGTGGGCATATCGAACAATGTGGAGACCCACTACGGGATATTCACCATATCAATCGGTATTTGGAAAAGAACCCATCTTTCCAATAGAATTTGAAATTTAGAAATTGAGAACAACTCAAAAGGTGGGTCTAGATCTAAATGAAACCTAGGCCAAAATAATACAACAAATTAATGAACTAGATGAAATTACGCTCTCTGCTCTTCAGCACACAGTGTTAATCCAACAACAGAGAGAAAAATGGCATGACGCCCTTATCAAAGAAAGATCTTGCACGAAGGAGATTGGGCACTCCTATATGATTCTAGGTTTCAGGATTTTCCAGGGAAACTCCAGACACGATGGCTCAGACCCTATGAAATAAAAAAAGTGCATGATAATGGCACTATTACATTAGCTACCATTGATGGATCTGGGCATTCCTTTAAGGTAAACGGGCATTGAGTACGATTGTATCATAAACCGCTTACCCGGGAATCCTTTTACCAATAGTTATGAGAAGATTCTACCATGGAAATTCTCGCTGAAGGGGATAACTCCTCCTCGGCACCAGTTTATTAAATAATTTATTTTTTAAAATTTTGTACATAAATATTGTTCATTTATTTGGAATATTTTTTTTAGGGAATTCGTTTTTTTCGAATCTCTGCTTATTTCAGTTTTCGTTGTTTGTTTCATAGAATTCTTTTTTTTTTCAAAAACTTTGTTTATTTCGCTTGTTTTCAGTTTTGTTTTTCCTTTCTAAAGGAATAGCACTTCTGCTGTTCCTTTTGAAAGGAACAACAGTTCCGCAGAATGTTTTTGTTGTTCCTTTCAGAAGGAACATCAGTTTCGTAGATTTTTTCTGTTGTTCTTTTTAAAGGAACAACACCTTTTGAGTTGATTGTTTTTGTTTTAGATTAGCATTTCTGATGACTCTTCTAAGGAAAAAATATTATTTATATAAAATCATACAAATTCAAGCTTACTGTAATCAACAAATCAAAATAAAACGTCATTTTTAAGAAAATTGTTTAGTAATGATAAGAAAAAAGGAAAAGGGACATAATCAATAACATAATTTTGTTGTTTTATTACCATTCAATTAATCTGATCGATTAACATTATCATGATTTTTTCTTTCCCATATGTTATAACTTTCTTTGATTTTTATTTATGGAGTAGGAAGAGGGGTACATTCTTTTCTATTGAGATGTTTAGACTTCTTCCACCATCCCTACTCTTAAGGAGTGTTGAGCCATCCTTTATGACTAACTAGGAAAGTGATATATGAAAAAGAAAAATATTTACATGTTTCACTAATAATTTTATGATTTGGCAGATGGAGGATAGGGGGTCTCATCAAGAGCCAGCCTACCATGATCATAAGGAAGTCAGTGAAGTGGAACTCCCATCATGGCCACCAAAGAAGGGATATGGTCCAATGGATAATTGAAAAGGATTAACAAGTATTTGGAATAGGAGGTCTCATCACGAGCCGGCCTGCCCACTTTTCACTTCTTCCCGATGAATGGCATTGTGATTTATCTGGTCACCAAGCTAGCACATTGACCTCCATTATGACATTTAACAAGCACTTCCTCAACATAAATAAAGGACAATGGTTCTAAGGGTGAGAAAGCAACTCTGTCAAGGTTATGGACACCTGTGGGAAAAATATCTCTGCTGATGGTATTGGAGTCACATTTATACACATCAATAGTCATATTTAACCCTTTTTCCTATATCTCTATTTAAATATCAAATGAAAGTATGAATCTTTAACCTTTGATTTCGAACCTATTATACATGAAAAACATTACAAATCGATCATATTAGTTTGAAGTGGTAAATAACCCATTTGTACTTATGTTTATCTTAAGTTGTCCCTTCTCCTCATATTTGAATCATTACAAAACGATTTTATAACTATTACTGATTTATCACACGCATTGATTTTAGTAATTGCTATAATTTGATTGAATGTATAATAATCATGCCTACTTTTTCCTACTGTACTACTGTCGTGCCACACTTTCTTCTCTCAATTGATAGTCGAGGGAGACCTATTATCCATCCGGGGGGGCACAGATGTCTACATGCAGATCAAATCCCAATATTTCTTTACCTGTATGCGAACTAAATCCCTGCATTTTATGGAATAAAAAAATTTAACGACATTATTCCAATTTAATGTGTTGTGCTATTCCATTGCGATCAGTGTGTGTTTGGAAATAACTAACAGGGTGCAAAGATGATGGGAGGACGACCAATTTGCAGTGAGCCACAGGTGCTGGTCATTTCTGATGCCACACAAGAGATTTTGGAAAGAATATGATGGATTACATATTTCATGAGGATGCAACAACCTCATGAAGTAGTGGGCACCGAATGCTTACAGAACCTACAAGAAGGGTTCTCCATGGTTAGAGGAAGACAAATAGTTGTATTCGATGAAATAATTGGAGAGGTGTCCAGCATACCAGCACAAGGAACTATATGGACGCAGAAGAAGCTCAGGCTTCGAGAAGCCATGAAGATTTTTCAGGATGACGGACAGACATTGGTTGTCAAAGGAAAAGGAGTTCAGCCAGCATCATTGGGAGAACCATGGATGGAATTGGCCAAGATTGTACAGGCCTATATAACCTGCGATGGAAGGAAAGACATGGTAAGACCTTGCCACCTTAAGCTACTGGCTATATTAAAATAGAAATGCACTATCAATTTACCTGCATTTTTAAATTCCCTGTTGTATGATATTTCCCGTAATATAAGAAAAGCTCACCACGCAGATATGGTGGTCAGCCACCATTGCTTAATTCGATTAATAGTAAGTCGTAGCCTCACCCAACAACAGACCAGCTAGGAAGAGCTGATATTCTCCATTGATGGAGGGTTAGCCTTACCTGCCCCAAAACGAAAGAGAATGGCTAGCTTAATAGCTGAACCGTCAACTCACAGACAGTACCTCCGTTCAAAATGAAGTAGGGGGATGATGAAAGGACTTCCGGGAAGCAGTAGCCACCCACTAGAATTGCACAGCTCAGAGGATGAATAGCCTCAACAATAGGAGGGAGAAAGCCCTCGTACTAATAAAGAAGAGGAAATGGAAGGAGAAATTCACTACTCGGACGAAGAAGAAATAAGTCACCACACCAGTGGTGAAAAACAATCCAGTGCAGAAGAAGGAAACACTGAGGAAGAAGAAATTGAAGGAGAAATTCAATATTCGAATGAGGAAGAAGGAAGCTATCATACCTGTGAGGAGGACGAAGACAATCATAGCAATGACAAATAAGGAACAGAGCCTCCCGAAAATGCTACCGTAAGTCCTTTACGGGAAGACCAATTGGCCCAAATTCTGGCCAATATGAGTGACTATGTGCAACGTCGTAGCCCTTTGGACCTTAATATTGATATTAATCAGTTACCAAAGCACTCTGCAGTCAAAAAGAATATAGTTGAAGAAATTTTGGATGAAACAGAAAACCCTAGTGAACCTAGGGTTGCTTCCTCTGCAAGGCCTGAACAAGAAAAAAAGAACACCGAACTAATATCCCAACTTAGAAGACCTCAGGAGATTGTAGAGTCAACCAAGGGTATGATTCCCAAATAATTTGGCCAAGGGCATATGAATGTGGAATAAAAACCCCAAGAAGAAGATCAAGAAGATAACTTAACTAAAGGCACGACTGATATAGACCAAAACCCTGTTCAACAAATGGATTCAGATAAAGGAACAAATATTCCATTAAAAAATAGGAGGAAAGTAACTGAGATTGAAAATATTTGCAGGGAATGAATGAAGCTTCAAAAACTCGTAGAATAGCACAGGCAAACCATTATGGTTCTTAGACTGAAACAAATGCCTAAGCGAGCCCCCAAGAGAAGAATCATAGCTACCAAGTGAATTTCGAAAAAGAGAAAGGTGACTGCTAATAGGAACCCCCAAGTTGTAGAAGCCATGCTTGAGCCTAATTATGGAGATACAGAATAGCAAATAGCTGTTCCAACACAAGATGTTCCAGAGGGACCCGTTTCAAGTGAAAACATGCAAGCTAGTAGTCAGCATAATTTTAGTGACCCGACACTGGCCAGACTCCAAGAAGAGTTAGCATAGGCCCGAATAGAAAGGCAGAGGTTGGAATAAGACACTGTCCCAAGAAGGAGATATTAGGAGTTGCAGCAACAGATGAAGATTATTCATGAAGCAAAAGCTGAAGCTCACAAAAAGTGTCGAAGAGAAGAAGAAAAGGCTGACAAGGTAATGAACCAATTAAAAATAGCCTACAATCGAATGGACACTCTATGCTCATTGTACACTGATGTCTTAGCCTGTATATGCCCTACCAAAAACTATGCTTTATTTTTACTAGAAAGATATTTATAGCTAAAGATTAAAGCAGTTAGGGCAGGGCAATCCATAGAGCTAAAAACCATAGATGACTTTGAATCATGCTGCAAACTTTATGGGATCAAAGTACAACGCCTTTTGTGTGAATTTTATCTACATAATCTAATACTTGAAACGATTGAGAATCAAATCCTAGCCCTTTTGTGGGAGATGTTCAATATCAGGCATTCATTTCCTTTGTTGTAAATCAATTAAAATGGCTTAAAGCCTATAATGCTTTTCAAAGGCAGGAATATGAATTAGATTTGTGGGTTAGGAGTGAACCTCAGAACCCACTTCAATTTTGGGCTAGGCAGAAAAGTTTGATGACCAACGAAGGCGTTATCCAAGCATTGGGGCCTGTCCACAAATCGATTATCTTAAATGGAGCAGATTATTTCTTATCCATTAGAAACCAAGCTTATATAGCAGCTAAGGTCCGGTGGAGAATATCCAATAAAAATGTGCAAAATAGGGAACCATTTAATTATAGAAACTTTGGGCTAGCTGCAGACCACTTGATTTCCTATAGTAATCTCATTTTAAAAGAAGGACCATTCTGACTAGGATGTAGGTTCCGAAGCCCTATTGCATGGTATCCTTCGTCAGACTACAAAGCCATTTACGAACTCCTAGAAGGACAGACAGAGCATGTTTTTGAGGAATTAGCTGCATTGCATGGTTTTCGGATTTTTCATGACAAACCTTATCCATCTTATTCATTGACTGCTCTCCATGTGAACTATAGCTTTCATGAGGACATGAAAAGGATTAAGAAGGGGGGTATGTTGGGCAGTGAAAAAGGTATGAAATTACTGTGTATCTTCTCATTCTTTTACTATAGACATACTCCTTTTTACCTTGGGAAGGTAATTTATTATAATAATTATGATAGAATTGGAAAGGTTTATGTTTATTGTAAAAGGATGACTAAAGGTTGCTTTTTGTTGATAAAATAGGAATTAGACGAAGTGAATAGTTGTACCAAAGACGAGGCTAAGATCAATGTAAATACTACTCCATCAGCATTAAACCATGTCCATCCAATGACAAAGAGATCTGAACAAATTGCTAAAAAGAGGCAGGGGACAGCTCGGCGTCAGTCAAAGTAAACAAGATGATAACTAAACGAAGGGGAGCGAATCCCTCAGGATCCTTCGATCCTGAGGGATTTCTGTTCAGACTCATCTTATTCCTTGTCTTGTCCATCAGGGTCTGATATATAAAGAAACGTCCTTTAGTGATGAGGGAGTCAGTCAGTTGGTCAAAAAGTTTTTATATTCAGACATTTCCTCTGTAATATTATGTTCATTGACTCTTGGCTTTGTTGGCAATATGATGTAGAGTGTGTTAGAGTCAGCCTTGCTGCCCTCCGTCAGTGATCATTTCGTCTTTTGCATTTTCATTATTAGGTGTCTCACTTGTTTCGCTTCTTTGCATATCACTAGGATCATGCCATGAACTGACGAAGGGTTGTGTCATTTTGTGTTTCCTCATGTTATACCTGCAGCGCTATTTTAAAAATATTTTCTCAAAAAATTATTTATAGTCATTGTCATTATGTATGAGGTCATTAAAATGTCAATGAGTGTCCTAGGTCTTGGTGTTTAGGGTTTTTTGAGTCATTTATACACTAGTCATAAAGCCTGCAAGGTGAGGAGAGTCCAGTACTTGGATTTCTATTTTTATTATCATCAGCATTTTAAAAAAAAAAAAATACATTTCTAGTCCAAAACTCTGTTTTGGAACTAGAAATTTGTCATTATCATTTTGTAATAAATTTGTAATTGTTCCACCATGAAGACATTGTAGAAGCAGACCCCTGGTCTTTCCTCTAGCTAAGACAGCCATATCCCTGCAAAAAGACAATAAAATCATCAGTATCGACCTCAGAGAAGCCAAAGCAAAGTTTGTATTTAAAAGACAAAGTGAAAATTACAAAAACATTTGTAATGTGGGTTTAAAGTTAGATTTGAAATGAAATCTGATTGGGAAGATATTTGTGAAGTGTATAAAGGCCAAACAAGTTCATTTGAACCGATTTCATCGCTCCCAAAACGTATTTGCAAGATTGAAGGCCGATTTTGGATTTTTGGAAGGCGTGGACAGTGTTTTAGGGCTGCACGACCCAACTTGAGCCTGCGCGACCCACCTGGGCTGCGCGACCCAAACAGAACGGGTTTAGCACAGTGGGTTTGCACCTGCGCGACCCACCTGGGCTGCGCGACCCAAACTGAGCCTGCGCGACCCACGCAGAGACAGCATTCCGGAATTGTGTTTGAGCGCCCAGATTGGCTCGGAATTGACTCCAGTTGCCTTCAAAGCAGGTTTTCTTCAATCACTTGGGGTTTGCAAACGTATTTGTGTCATCATACATGGTTCTAATATGCAAATGAAAGATTTAAAACCCCACTGTTATGAGATTATTGTTTTCAGGGTTAAAATGAAAATCAATGGTGTAAAAATGGGTTTGATGTCTGAAACAGTGATATGGTCAGCCTTTCATAAAACATGAAAATCAAATCTGCTCTCATACCCATAATATCTCTGTCACCATTGTTATTGTTATCCCATGATTAAACCCTTTGAGTCACATTTCTCATGTGTGTAATGAGTCACATTGCCCAATGTTAGCATTTGCTCATGTTTTTGTTTGCCCAATGTTAGCATTGTTTCAAATGACCTATTGAAACCTTTATGGTCATAAACTCGTAGGCAAACCTATCACTGATTATACCGTACTCTCCTTTGACTAGATGTGTCCAAACTTTTGAAGGTTGCCTACTCCTATTTTGTCAAAATTTCATTTGCATTCAAAACAGAGATGCTGCCTTTCAGCCCATTTGAAGCAGAGATTTTATCCATAATTTGATTCCTTGATGGTGTTTTGGCGGTGGGATATTGATTGAATGTTAAACATACGTCCTAATCTTGCTTTCACTGCATTCATATCAGCATACACATTGCTAAAGGTTTGATCAGAGATATGTCAGAGACAGAGTCATAATATGAGCCAGGGTCAGGCAGTGATTCGGTGGCTGAAGGTAATGTGCCACGGGGTTCCCGCAGAGAAAATAGAAGTGGTGATCATCGCAGAGAGGAGCCTACCTCTTTGACTCGGTTGCAGGCATGTCCATTAGCTATGGATTGTTTTCGATTCTTGTCATGTTTCAGATTTTGTGAGATGGTTGTGCAAACCCGACCTCATCGTGAATTAGCACGTTTGTTTGTTCTTCATTTGCGGGGTGATCGGGTGAACCTGGCTGGGGTTGATTTCATTGTATCGCCTTTGACTATTGCTCAAGCCACTGGCATACCTAACATAGGCGAGGAATGGAGCAAGGGTAAGCACTTAGAGAAATTTCATTATGAGCCATACCTTAAAACTGGATATGTGGCTTACTTGGGCAGAGTCTTTCCATTCCGATTCTTGAGAGATGAGTATGCACCACTCATGAGGCTCATCATTCAGTATTTTAGTTGTGAGGGCAGGTATGCTCGTCTTTTCTCATATCATGTTCGTTTGCTGTTGCACTTCACAAGGGTGCGTATGATGAATATTCCTTATTTCATATACCGCAACATAGAGAAGATGGTTACATTTGTGCAGAAGAAGACGAGCCCAGTGCAGCAGTATAGGAGTATATATCATTTCGCTTTGATCAAAATCTTGGTGTCACATCAGTTGGCAGAGCAGGGCATCACTTGGGAGGACTTCATTTCTAGAGACTTTTTCAGAGTGCCACAGCAGCCTCCCGAGGCAGTTTATGATGCAGGAGAGCCTTCACACCAGCCGGACATGTTTGAGGTTGGGCATATCATTACTCCTTTGGTTCAGACATATCAGCGAGGTCACAGGGCCTTATTTGCAGCGACACGGCGGGTACTATCTCCACGTGAGGTGGAAGGGGTCCTGCCGACTTCATCGACACGGCGAGTACTATCTCCACGTGATGTGGAAAGGGTCTCGTTTTCTTCTCCAGTGCAGGTACAGGTACAAGACAGGGGCAAGAGGCCCATGCATGACGAGGGCCCATCAGGAGGCCGGGACACCGATATGACAGTCATTGATGTTGATACGGGCTCTCCTAGCTCGAAGCTGAGGGAAGTCATCCAGGAGCAAAGGGCCGAGAATGACCAGCTGAAAGACCAATTGCAGAAGGCTCAGTGGGTGATTAACTATTTGGAGCGGCGCAACAAACAGCTCGAGGATGAGCTCACATTTTATGAGGTGCGCCAAATCCGTGAGGACAGACAGTGGAATCGAAAGAGGCCCGGTGACATGACACCAGCTGACAGAGATACTGTACTCACGCGGGTGAATATACATCTGGAGAAGCTGTTGGCGAAGGCCAATCGAGACAAAGACATGCTTCGCCACATGAAAGGCCATTACTGGGCTCGCATGCATGTTTGCAAAGCAAGGATGAGGATCATGAAGAGGAGGTTGAGCAAGGCACTTCAACGGCGAAAAAGGCCTAATCCACTTCGGATTTTGGCCGAAGCTTCATTGACTGAGCAAGACACATGATGGAGGACCTCCACTCCGAATTTGGGCAAATTCGGAGAAAATTTTGTCATTTCCAAATTTTTGGTTTAAAAAACAGGTTTTGTGGCTAGGTAGGTCGCGCGCTCTTGCGCTCGCATTTTTTTTGAGGCACTTGCTGGAGGATATTTTTACATTTTTGGATTTTTCATGGTTAAATATGAATCCTCTGAAGTCAACTTAGCATTTCAACAAAATCTGGATGGTCAAACAGCTCAAAAACACCATAAAAAACACCTTGCTGCCACCTTTTGCACCAGCAGGAAGTACCTCTGGGAGAATGAAATTTTGTGGGGTCAAATCAACTCCAAATTCAGAAATTCCACTTGGGTTGGAAAGTAGACATCCAGGGCTTTCCAACTAGCTATCATGAGCTCAATTTGGATGTCGGGAACTACCTCAAAATCAGCCTGCAACATGAGCGACCCACGCAGTTCAGGAGCGACCCACCTAGAGATTTTTCTGAGTTTTCAGCTGCCAGCTCAGTATTTCGCCTATTTTGGACCAGTTTTGCATATGGATAGAATTCTTGGGTTTTTATGATGTAAATTCATGTTTGGCATGTAACTTTGGCTTGTTTTTATCTCTTCTAGAAGATTCACTCTCAAATGAGTAAAAAATCATGTAATGGATCAGTTTCCACTCTTTTAGAGGCAAGTTGTTAGCTGCCTAGATTGTAGTTCCATGATTAGAATTGGTTAAAACTGATCCCTGAAGAGGGAATTCGACCCCTAGAGGTGGGAAAAGGGGTTAGAGTGAGCTATATATTGTAATTTCTGAGGCATTCTACAGGTTGGACTCTTGGGATACTTTTGATACTACTGTACATACTTTTCATATTTTGGCTAAGGAAAGATCAGGGGTTTTGCGGCACTTGTTGGGATCCTTGTGGTGTTCTGTTCTTGATGATGTTTCTCCTTTGTTTACTGTAAGTTTCTTCATGTTTAATGTATGCCATCGTTTCATTATGCTTCTGAACTAAGTTGAATGAGTGATTAAGGTTGAATCCATTGTTTACAGTGCTTGGCCTTTGAATTCGGTTAGTTCTATATGTTTTCTGCTGTTTGGAGAGGATCCAAGTTCTTCTTTGCCCTCTTCAGCTCCTCATCAGTCTAATCTATCCATAAAATCCAATTCGAAGCATCAAGATCATCACCTACCTCGCCCCAGCTTGAACTCTGCAAAGGTCTGACCTTATCCCCGGACCCAAAATTTTGTATTCCCATTACTCCAGCGAAAACCCAAAAAACCAAAAACCAAACATACCTATCTCTTTACTAGCCTAAAATCAGTTCTTATTGTAAGTCATCTCGCATCTTATTGCTTATTTTCTCGAGATTGACGGAGAGAGCCCTCTCCTGTCCTCGTAGGGCTAGCTACGAGGCTAAGCGTGGTTTGATGTAGCCTTGAGTTTTACTTCATTTCAACCTGAGGTAGATTTGAGTGCTAACATAGTGGCGACCATACTGGGGAACAATCTCAATGGTTTGCTTGTTGATGTGTTTGTTCCACGAGTCTTAGACGGAGTCTGAAGTCACGCCAGGTAGCTTTCGAAACGCTTTTGTTATGCATAAGCGGAAGTAGATAAACGCTGCTTCAGTCGATCTCTGGTAAGCTTGTGTGTTCAGTACTTGATTTGTAAATCACCCCAGTATATTTATTCGTTCTAGACTTTTTGGATGATTGAGTCTAGAAGTCGAACGGCTGAAAATAATTGATTGTGTTCCTTGTAATTTTTGTTTTCCAAGAAGATCAATACACTGGCTTCAAGAAGAAATACTAGGGCGAATCCTGACCCTGATCCACCAACAATCTTCGAAAATCCGAATTTGATTCCAAGGACCCTTAGAAAACAAGGCAGTCAAGAGAGTTCTGAAAGAGAAAGCCAATTGAGTTTTGAGAGTTCCAGAGTACTTACCCGATCTGCATCCTGCCCTGTCAAAATCATATATGTTGATGAAATCCCCTTTGATGCACAGTTTGAAACATCTTTGTTTGTGAATTTTTCCGAAACTGAATTGTCAAGATTAGTCCCAGATCCATTGTTTACTGAAGATTTGCAATATAGATTTGTTTCACAGTACTTGGATAGATAGCTGCAAAGTTCTATTGAGGATACTAATACTTTTGAATTTACTGAATCTGCTTCACAAGTTCTTGACCCATCTGAAATTTCATCAAGTTCACGGATCCCTACTGAACCTCCTTTTGTCCCTATCATTCCGGTTCAGCCTGAGTTCTCTGATCCGCAATCAATAGTATTTTCTCCATTTCCATTGAATACATCTCATAGACCTACTACTCCTACTCCTCCTGTATCTCCTCGACAACAGATTGTTTTCAATCCACCAAGAGCTATGGCTGCTCGTTTTGCACCCCTTGTGTTACCCCAGCAGTTGAATGATATGCCCGCAGACTATCAGAGTAAGATCCTGACATTTGATGGTACTCCACAGAGTCTTCCTGCACAACAGCATGTAGACAATATGGCAGATTTCTTTGATCGTTTCGAGATTGATGAAGAAAATGTGACCATGAGGCTTTTTGTGCAAACCTTTGGAGGAGAAGTACGGAAATGGTTCAGAGCCTTGCCACAAAGAAGCATAGATACATTGGCAGAACTTCAGAGGCGGTTTTTAGACCGATGGGAGATGAAAAAGGATCCGCTGCAGATTACTTCAGAATATACAAATCTCAAACGTAATCCTGGTGAGTCTGTTCAGGATTATATCATTAGATTCAATACAGTGTATAATGCTATTCCAGATGATTTGAGACCGTCCAAAAAGTATGCTCTCCTTAAATTCCCGGATGGCTTTGATCCGGAGATGGCTTATTCCCTTCGTGATAGAGATCCACCTACTTTAGAAGATATGCAGAAGGTCGCTGTTAGTGTTGAGGCAAATTTGAATGATAAAAGAGCACGGTTGAAAGCAGAGAAAATAGTGACAATAAAGGAAGAGCCTTCTACATCTATATCAGAACAGCACATAGCTCGTGAGTTGGAAAAGGCTTTAAGAAGAATGAATCTTGACAAGGCAGAAACACAGTTTCGGAACCCAAATTTCCGTGGCCAGCAGCAGCCACAATTTAGAATTAAGCAGCGTGAACAAAGACAAGAGCCAGCAGCCCAACAGTAGGTTAAGACTCCACTTTTGCAGAATTTTGTGAGTCATGATTCCGATGATGATGATGATGTGTCAGGTGAGCAAAATCATTTCTTCACTCCTGATGATTTGCCTATTTATATTACTGAGGAAGAGGAGTATGGTGAAAGTTCAGTTGTTCAGAAAGAAGAGGATTTTATCCTAACAAATGATGCTGATTTAGAAGAAGAGTCAGATGAATACCAAAGAGGATATTTGAATGCATTGACTGCTCAGCAGAAACAGTATTCATGGAGAAATCGAGATGTGCCTATAAATCCCATTCAGAAAAGAAAGGAAGCTTCAGCACCGAAAACAGATTCACCAATACCACAGAAAAGAGGGAAAGAGACAATTGACCCTGCAGCAAGTAAAGTGTCATCAGCTGAGAAGGTAAATCAGTCGAACATAGTGAAAGACAAGGCTGAAAAGAAGGAAATTCCAGTTAAAGAGGTTGAGAAGGTTTCAGCATTTAGCTTGGAAAATGAAATTTCCAAACTGAAAATATCCATTCCTCTGACGGAGATTATGAAGAACAGCAACTACCGTAGTCAAGTCACCAAAATTCTGAACTTTGATCCAATGATTGACACAGTGAATGTTGAGGATGATCAGCCGGAATTGATTTTTGGGCCTGCATTGAATGGTGAGTCTCCTGACAGTAATGTTCCTCCTTTTTACATCAGTTTGAGGTAACATGAATATATATTGCATAATGCTATGCTCGATTCGGGTGCTTCGCACAATTTGATGCCAAAGGAAATCATGGAAAAGTTGGGATTAGATATTACAAGAGAGTATCATGATTTGTATTCATTCGATTCCAGCCGGGTAAAGTGTATAGGACTCATCAAAGATTTGGTGGTAAGTTTAGATCAAATTCCAGCGAAGAATGTTTTGATGGATGTGGTGGTTGCTGACATTCCTCCACGTTTCGGAATGCTCCTTGCAAGATCTTGTGGGGCAAAGTTGAAAGGTACACTTCAATTAGATTTCTCTTATGCTACAATTCCAGTCTTCTGTCAAATGAGAAAGTTGTATCGTGAGCAGAAAATGAAATACATGATAACTAGCAAAGAGAAGCCAGTCAATCATCCTGTGAATTATGTACATACTGATTTAGAGTCGTTTGTATTGCTTGCTGATAGTTTTAATGATGTAGAGAGTCAATTAGTTCAGGCAGAAGACATACCAGAAATAAGTGAGAATTTCAGAGAAGTTTTGCAAAAAGAAAGAGGAGAAAAACAAGCTGCTTTGGAGCAATCAGCTGGAGACAATGGGCAGCAAACAGGAAAATCAGAGCCGACACAGTTTCAGCATTTAGAGGACGATGAAGATGGTCTTTGGACCATGGATTTTGATGGTGCAGTGGGCAGCGATGGTGTTGGGATTGGTGTGTGGATTCGAAGTCCATTTTCCGCTCCTGATAAAGTTCCGAGCAATGTGAGAGTGTGTTCTTACAAGCTTGCATTCGATTGTTCAAACAATGAAGCGGAATACGAGGCTCTTATTGCTGGCCTTAAGATTCTCAAGAAGCTGAATGCGAAAAGGATTGCGGTATATGGTGATTCAGAATTAGTGATAAAGCAAGTTAAAGGTGAGTTTCGGGCTAAGCATCCTCGCATGAGGGCTTACCGAAATGCAGTTTTGGATATTCTGAAGTTATTTTCTGATTATACTTTAACATGTGTGCCCCGCATACAAAATGGTGTTGCTGATGGACTTGCTAAGGCAGCAAGCAATCTTAAGATTCCAATGAATTCCAGCAACAAGTTTGAGATACATGTGAAACATCGACCCACCGTTCCAGACAATCAACGATGTTGGCAAGTTTTTGAGGATGATGAGGAGATTAGTGAATTTCTGCAGAATAAGGGTAAGTTTAAAGATACTTCCATAGATACTGAATTTGATGATGGTATTGATGACATACAGATAAATCAAATGGATGTGCTGCAACTGAAGGATAACATCATTCCTAAGGGATTGATTCCTTTGGAAGAGTTGTTTGATCAGGATGATGTAGCTCGTAAGCCTACATTGAGGCCAACAGAGAAAGGTGTCGAAGAGGTAAATATTGGGACAGCTGAGAATCCCAAGATGGTGAAATTGTCAAAGTCATTGTCACCAAAGGTAAGAGCAGAATACGTGAAATTGTTATCTTCATTTGCTGATGTGTTTGCGTGGGATTATTCAGATCTTAAAACATATGATACCAATATCATCCAGCATACTATTCCCATCAAACCAAATCAGAAGCCTTTTCGTCAAAAGTTGAGGAGGATCAACCCAAAACTGCTACCATCGATCGAGAAAGAGGTAAATAGATTGTATAAGTCAGGAATTATTGTGCCTATTCGTTTTTCAGATTGGATATCAAACTTGGTGCCCGTGAGAAAGAAGACAGGTGAGATCCGTCTATGTATTGACTTCAGAAATCTAAATAAGGTATCATTAAAGGACAATTATCCACTGCCAAAGATGGATCACATATTGCAGCGAGTAGTTGGAGCATCAAGGATGTCACTACTCGATGGATACTCAGGTTATAATCAGATTTTAGTGCAGGAAGATGATCGTGACAAGACTGCATTCACCACTCCTTGGGGAACATTTCATTACGCAAAGATGCCATTCGGTTTAAAAAATGCAGGCGCTACCTTTCAGCGCGCCATGGACATGGCTTTTGCCAATGAGAAAGATGTGTTT
The DNA here is from genome assembly GCA_034641835.2 of Pinus albicaulis. NCBI lineage: Eukaryota > Viridiplantae > Streptophyta > Pinopsida > Pinales > Pinaceae > Pinus > Pinus albicaulis. Next base: position 622,040,916 of record CM076584.1, on the reverse strand, counting down.
TTGGTTGTTTACCTTGATGATCTAACTGTATTTTCTAATTCTGATGAGGAACACTTATATCATCTGAAAATTGTTTTCCAGAAGTGCAGAAAATATGGCATTTCGCTGAATCCAAAGAAGGGCCTTTTCGCCATGGATGAAGGAAAGCTCCTTGGCCACATCATCTCGAAAGATGGCATTCGAGTTGATCCTGCACGTGTTGAAGCCATTCAGCAGATTGAACAGCCCCGAAACAAGAAAGAGATACAGTCATTTAATGGTAAAATGAATTTTCTGCGTCGTTTCATTCCCAATCTTGCAGAACACCTTAGAGAAATCACGAACATGCTGAAAAAGGACAGTCAGGTAAGATGAACAGAAGAGGCAGTAAAGTCATTTAATTTGGTAAAGATAGCTCTTTCTTCAGCCCCTATTTTAATCAGCCCCGATTACACACAAGACTTCATTTTATTTTCTTTCGCTTCTGAGCATACATTGGCAGCTGTTTTGATGCAAAAAAGGGATGGAGTTGAGAATCCCATCGCTTTTTTCAGTCGGATCATAAGAGATGGGGCATTGAAGTATAATATCATTGAGAAACAAGCACTTGCGCTTGTAAAGGCTTTAAAGGATTTCCGTGTGTACATATTGCATTCCCATATTACAGCATATGTTCCTAACGCAGCAGTTAAGGATGTTTTGGTACAGGCAGATCCAGAAGGAAGAAGGGGTAAGTGGATCGCTGCATTGTTAGAGTACGATGTGGAGATTAAACCGACCAAGCTAATCAAAGGACAAGGACTCACCAAGCTCATGGCTGAAACAAATCTGCATGCTTTAGACATAAATTTGATTGCTGCCATGTCTGATGAAGAAGAAGAAAGTGCGTCCATTCAGGTATCCGATATTTTTGTTTCTTCTCCTTGGTATGCTGACATTTTGTATGTGCTTCAGAATTTGTCTACACCGCCTGGTATGCCTCGAAATAAGAGTAGAACATTAAAGTTAAAGGCTGCTAAATTCTGCATTTTGAATTCTGCATTGTATTGGAAAGACCCTGGGGGTATGTTGTTGAATTGTTTGGTAGAGGAGGAAGCTCAAAGAGTTTTGGAGGATTTTCACAAAGGTGACTGTGGAGGTCATTTGTTTTGGAAGACCACAGCGAATAAGATCCTAAGGACAGGGTATTATTGGCCTTCTTTGTTTTCTGATGTGTTCAAGGTTGTGAAAAATTGTCATGAGTGTCAAATATTCGAAGGGAAGCAGAAACTACGGCCTTTGCCTCTAAAACCAATCGAAGTTAATGCACCATTCCAGCAGTGGGGATTGGATTTTATCGGAGAAATCCACCCAGCATCTTCCGGACAGCATAGATGGATCTTGACAGCTACAGACTACTTCACGAAGTAGATTGAGGCGATTCCCACTCGACAGGCCACTGATGCGGTAATTATCTCTTTCCTTGAAAACAATATTCTGTCACGCTTTGGGTGTCCTAGTAAAATAATCACGGATAATGCAGCAGCTTTTAAGTCTAAGAGGATGGTTGATTTTTTTTTTAAGTACAATATTACATTGGGACATTCAACCGCATACCATCCACAAGGGAATGGCTTGGCGGAATCTTCAAACAAATCCTTGGTGAATATAATTAAGAAATTGCTGGAAATCAACAAGAAGGCTTGGCACAAAAAGTTGGTAAATGCATTATGGGCTGATAGGGTAAGTCAGAAAAGGTCTATTGGTATGTCTCCTTTCGATTTGGTGTATGGGACGGATACAGTCTTTCCTACTTCACTTGCTGTCCCGGTGGTCAGATTGCTTCAGGAGGCTGGAAGTGAAGAGGATCCTATGCAGCGGAGGATTAATGAGATGATTCATTTACAGCAGACACGAGAGGAGGTATTTCAAAATACTTTCAAGTTGCAGGAGCGCATTAAGAAGATCTACGACAGAAAGGCAAAATCATATAAGTTTCAGTTGGATGAAGTAGTTTTGAAATGGGATGCCCGGAATGAAGACAAGGGAAAACACGGCAAATTTGAGAATTTGTGGAAGGGACCGTTTAAGATTGCAGCGTATCGGGGGCAGAATGCATTTCTTCTCAAAGAAATGAATGGAGATGATTGTCTTGGTGGACCGATCAATGGTCGGTTGCTGAAGCGCTATTATTTCTGAGTACTTGCTGCTGATCTCATTTTCATTGTATATATCATTTTACTTTGTTTCATTGCAAGAGTGCACTGATCTCTCATTTTCGGTCTGGGGCCTGGAGCGAAGGCTATAATTCTGGAAATAGAGGTTGGTTGGTTTGAGATTGTAAAGTTAAGTTTATCAGTTTTCTTGTTTAAAGTCATGTCAGTTTGAGTCTAGTCAGTTTTGGTCAAAATTGCAGTCTATCATTAGTCAAATCTGCAGTCAATAAAATATCCAAAGTTTGTCTTGTCAAGTTGAAATAATGATTCCATCGCCCAATGGATGAGAGGCACTGTCTGACTCCCCCAGAGATCTGTTGTTCTTGGCATCTCCATGGAGCCACCATCCCCATTGGAGCCAATGTTAGAGTCAGCCCTTGCTGCCCTCCGTCAGTGATCATTTCGTCTTTTGCATTTTCATTATTAGGTGTCTCACTTGTTTCACTTCTTTGCATATCACTAGGATCATGCCACGAACTGACGAAGGGTTGTGTCATCTTATGTTTCCTCATACTATACCTGCAGCGCTATTTTAAAAAATTTTCCTCAAAAAATTATTCATAGTTATTGTCATGATATATGAGGTCATTAAAATTGTCAATAAGTGTCCTAGGTCTTGGTGTCTAGGGTTTTTGAGTCATTTATACACTAGTCATAAAGCCTGCAAGGTGAGGAAGGTCCAGTACTTGAAATTCTATTTTTATTATCATCAGCATTTTTAAAAAAAAAATACATTTCTAGTCCAAAACTCTGTTTTGGAACTAGAAATTTGTCATTATCATTTTGTAATAAATTTTAATTATTCCGCCATGAAGACATTGTAAAAGCAGACCCCTGGTCTTTTCTCTAGCCAAGACAGCCATATCCCTGCAAAAAGACAATAAAATCATCAGTATCGACCTCAGAGAAACCAAAGCAAGTTGTATTTGAAAAAGCCAAAGTGAAAATTACAAGAACATTTGTAATGTGGGTTTGAAATTAGATTTGGAATAAAGTATGATGGTGAAGATATTTGTGAAGTGTATAAAGGCCAAACAAGTTCATTTGAACCGATTTCATTTGCTCCCAAAACGTATTTGCAAAATTGAAAGCCGATTTCAGACTTTTGGAGGGCGTGGACAGGGTTTTAGGGCTGCGCGACCCAAGTTGAGGCCGAGCGACCCACCTGGGCTGCGCGACCCAAACTGAGCCTGCGCGACCCACGCAGAGACAGCATTCCGGAATTGTGTTTGAGCGCCCAGATTGGCTCGGAATTGACTCCAGTTGCCTTCAAAGCAGGTTTTCTTCAATCACTTGGGGTTTGAAAACGTATTTGTGTCATCATACATGGTTCTAATATGCAAATGAAAGATTTAAAACCCCACTGTTATGAGATTATTGTTTTCAGGGTTAAAATGAAAATCAATGGTGTAAAAAATGGGTTTGATGTCTGAAACAGTGATATGGTCAGCCTTTCATAAAACATGAAAATCACTCTGCTCTCATAACCATAATATCACTGTCACCATTGTTATTGTTATGCCATGTTTAAACCCTTTGAGTCACATTTCTCATGTGTGTAATGAGTCACATTGCCCAATGTTAGCATTTGCTCATGTTTTTGTTTGCCCAATGTTAGCATTGTTTCAAATGACATATTGAAACCTTTATGGTCATAAACTCGTAGGCAAACCTATCACTGATTATACCATACTCTCCTTTGACTAGATGTGTCCAAACTTTTGAAAGTTGCCTACTCCTATTTTGTCAAAATTTCATTTGCATTGAAAACAGAGATACTGCCTTTCAGCCCATTTGAAGCAGAGATTTTATCCATAATTTGATTCCTTGATGGTGTTTTGGCGGTGGGATATTGATTGAATGTTAAACATACGTCCTAATCTTGCTTTCACTGCATTCATATCAGCATACACAATGCCAAAGGTTTGATCAGAGATATGTCAGAGACAGAGTCAGAATATGAGCCAGGGTCAGGCAGTGATTCGGTGGCTGAAGGTAATGTGCCACGGAGTTCCCGCAGAGAAAACAGAAGTGGTGATCATCGCAGAGAGGATCCTACCTCTTTGGCTCGGTTGCAGGCATGTCCATTAGCTATGGATTGTTTTCGATTCTTGTCATATTTCAGATTTTGTGAGATGGTTGTGCAAACCCGGCCTCATCGTGAATTAGCACGTTTGTTTGTTCTTCATTTACGGGGTAATCGGGTAAACCTTGCTGGGGTTGATTTCATTGTATCGCCTTTGACTATTGCTCAAGCCACTGGCATACCGAACATAGGCGAGGAATGGAGCAAGGGTAAGCAGTTAGAGAAATTTCATTATGAGCCATACATTAAAACTGGATATGTGGCTTACTTGAGCAGAGTCTTTCCATTCCGATTCTTGAGAGATGAGTATGCACCACTCATGAGGCTCATCATTCAGTATTTTAGTTGTGAGGGCAGGTATGCTCGTCTTTTCTCATATCATGTTCGTTTGCTGATGCACTTCACAAGGGTGCGTATGATGAATATTCCTTATTTCATATACTGCAACATAGAGAAGATGGTTACATTTGTGCAGAAGAAGACGAGCCCAGTGCAGCAGTACAGGAGTATATATCATTTCGCTTTGATCAAAATCTTGGTGTCACATCAGTTGGCAGAGCAGGGAATCACTTGGGAGGACTTCATTTCTAGAGACTTTTTCAGAGTGCCACAGCAGCCTCCCGAGGCAGTTTATGAGGCAGGAGAGCCTTCACACCAGCCAGACATGCTTGAGGTTGGGCATATCATTACTCCTTTGGTTCAAACATATCAGCGAGGCCACAGGGCCTTATTTGCAGCGACACGGCGGGTACTATCTCCACGTGAGGTGGAAGGGGTCCTGCTGACTTCATCGACACGGCGAGTATTATCTCCACGTGATGTGGAAAGGGTCTCGCTTTCTTCTCCAGTGCAGGTACAGGTACAAGACAGGGGCAAGAGGCCCATGCATGATGAGGGCCCATCAGGAGGCCGGGACACCGATATGACGGTCATTGATGTTGATACGGGCTCTCCTAGCTCGAAGCTGAGGGAAGTCATCCAGGAGCAAAGGGCCGAGAATGACCAGCTGAAAGACCAATTGCAGAAGGCTCAGTGGGTGATTAACTATTTGGAGCAGCGCAACAAACGGCTCGAGGATGAGCTCACATTTTATGAGGTGCGCCAAATCCGTGAGGACAGGCAGTGGAATCGAAAGAGGCCCGGTGACATGACACCAGCTGACCGAGATACTGTACTCACTCGGGTAAATATACATCTGGAGAAGCTATTGGCGAAGGCCAATCGCGACAAAGACATGCTTCGCCACATGAAAGGCCATTACTGGGCTCGCATGCATGTTTGCAAAGCGAGGATGAGGATCATGAAGAGGAGGTTGAGCAAGGCACTTCAACGGCGAAAAAGGCCTAATCCACTTCGGATTTTGGCCGAAGCTTCATTGACCGAGCAAGACACATGATGGAGTACCTCCGCTCCGAATTTGGGCAAATTCGGAGAAAATTTTGTCATTTCCAAATTTTTGGTTTAAAAAACAGGTTTTGTGGCTAGGTGGGTCGCGCGCTCTTGCGCTCGCATTTTTTTGAGGCACTTGCTGGAGGAGATTTTTACATTTATGGATTTTTCATGGTTAAATATGCATCCTCTGAAGTCAACTTAGCATTTCAACAAAATCTGGATGGTCAAACAGCTCAAAAACACCATAAAAAACACCTTGCTGCCACTTTTTGCACCAGCAGGAAGTACCTCTGGGAGAATGAAGTTTTGAGGGGTCAAATCAACTCCAAATTCAGACATTCCACTTGGGTTGGAAATTAGACATCCAGGGCTTTCCAACGAGCTATCATGAGCTCAATTTGGATGTCGGGAACTACCTCAAAATCAGCCTGCAACATGAGCGACCCACGCAGTTCAGGAGCGACCCACCTTGAGAATTTTTTGAGTTTTTCAGCTGCCAGCTCAGTATTTCGCCTATTTTGGACCAGTTTTGCCTATGGATAGAATTCTTGGGTTTTTATGATGTAAATTCATGTTTGGCATGTAACTTTGGCTTGTTTTTATCTCTTCTAGAAGATTCATTCTCAAATGTGTAAGAAATCATGTAATGGATCAGTTTCCACTCTTTTAGAGGCAAGTTGTTAGCTGCCTAGATTGTAGTTCCATGATTAGAATTGGTTGAAACTGATCCCTGAAGAGGGAATTCGACCCCTAGAGGTGGGGAAAGGGGTTAGAGTGGTCTATATATTGTAATTTCTGAGGCATTCTACAGGTTGGACTCTTGGGATACTTTTGATACTATTGTACATACTTTTCATATTTTGGCTAAGGAAAGATCAGGGGGTTTGCGGCACTTGTTGGGATCCTTGTGGTGTTCTGTTCTTGATGATGTTTCTCCTTTGTTTACTGTAAGTTTCTTCATGTTTAATGTATGCCATCGTTTCATTATGCTTCTGAACTAAATTGAATGAGTGATTAAGGTTGAATCCATTGTTTACAGTGCTTGGCCTTTGAATTCAGTTAGTTCTATATGTTTTCAGCTGTTTGGAGAGGATCCAAGTTCTTCTTTTCCCTCTTCAGCTCCTCATCAGTCTAATCTATCCATAAAATCCAATTCGAAGCATCAAGATCATCACCTACCTCGCCCCAGCTTGAACTCTGCAAAGGTCTGACCTTATCCCCGGACCCAAAATTTTGTATTCCCATTACTCCAGCGAAAACCCAAAAAACCAAAAAACAAACATACCTATCTCTTTACTAGCCTAAAATCAGTTCTTATTGTAAGTCATCTCGCATCCTATTGCTCATTTCCTCGATATTGACGGAGAGAGCCCTCTCCTGTCCTCGTAGGGCTAGCTACGAGGCTGAGCGTGGTTTGATGTAGCCTTGAGTTTTACTTCATTTCAGCCTGAGGTAGATTTGAGTGCTAACAGAGTGTTGTCCTTGATGGCAACCCACTTGACGAAGATGATGGCAACCTACTTAATGAAGTTGTTCTTGATGCCTGATGAGTTTATTAATGATGTAAATCTGATGTTCTACAAGTAGCTCAGAAGTACTAGAGAAAGAAATATCAGTAAGGGCCAGAACAATGATGAAAAGTGTGTGACACAAAGCATACGTGGGTTTGTTTAGGATAACTAGCGTATGCACATGGAAAAGTAAATGCTAAGTCGCGTATGCTTAATTGCGCTCTAATTTAATAAAACCAAGGGACATTACCATGGTATTGACCCATTGTATTGAGAGTTGGTTTGTCTATTTGGTCCCGTCCAAGAATACCATCGGAAGTGGTGTGGTTTTGGCTCATGGTATTGTCAAAGGCTAAATCTATATAAGGAGAAGAAAATCATTGTGCAAGGGGTGCATGAGTCTGGGTTTGAATGTATACTCTGAAATATGTCTGAATGGAAAGGGTAACAGTTTGATGATAGATCTGAATCTATGATGCACCTATGAAGAGAATGATGAAGAAGGGTATCTATATCTGAAAAGTATTTGTATTTTCTAGATCTGTTTATGGAATGTTTAGATCTGAGCTGAGGCGAACATGTTTCTGAAGTTAAGGATAAAATCTGAGCTATGCATCTATTCTGAAGAATTGTGCTGCCCTAAAAAGTCTGAAGATCTGTACGCGAGTTTGTAACAGAGGAAGCACGTATATATGCGGGTTGTATTAAGCGAAAGCGCGTATGGGAATTGAAGTAAGTTTTGAAATGTGTGCAAATGTATACGCGGGTTGGTATTTGTGAAAGCACGTATATACGCAGGTTCAGTGAATAAAAAGCGCGTATGTAATTTAGGGTTTGCTGAAGTATGTGGTATGAAATGTCTGATCTGTTCTGCTGTTTTCCTGCTATCTGTCAATGATGATCAGGGTTGTTCGAATATTGATTATGTTGTTATAGAGCAAGTGGTTGGTTTGATTAATGTTCCTTGAGCTAAATTGTGTGGGCTGGATCTAGAGTGAAAATTGATGAAACGTGGTCCACAAAGGGGCTGAGGGTTGTAGCCTTCAGTCAGGGGGTTGTAGCTCCCTTCCAGGGGAGGCTAGTAAACGAGAGCAGGGGGTTGTAGCTCCCTTCTAGGAGAGGCTGGTAAACGAGAGAAGGTTGTAGCCTTCTACAGGTGGGTGCCTGCGTGTTGGTATGAGTCTGCGCCAGTACATGGTTGTAAGATGTTTTCTCTATAATAAAATATTGAAGGCTGAGACAACGGCAATGGTGGTTTTCTCTCGACTTGGGTTTCCACCTAAAATCCTGGTGTTCATGTGTGATGCTTATGTGTGATGGTTTATTCTATTATTACTGCACATGCTTACTATTAACTTAACATCAGATGAATGAATGTTGCAAAGCTCTAAGTTAAGATTTATCTGTATAATTAGATCTCTGTTCATACGCGAGTTTTATGAAGGATATCTGTGTGTATACGCTAGTTGGCTTCAACAAAGTATCGTATGGGTTTTAGTGAATGGAAAAGTAAAAAGTTTTGAGTAAGTCCTAAATGTTTGATTCACCCCCCCCCCAACACGGTTTTTCCCAACGCAATTAACATCAGACGAGGTCCTTTTACGAGAGCTTGATCGCTTGAAGGAGATTCGTCGCAATGGGAAGTCATGAAGGAGTATTTTCTCTAAAGCCACCTCTATTCAATGGAAGTAATCTGTTATTCTGGAAGATATGAACAAAATCATATTTGCAAAGTCTTGGTGCAGAAGTATGGGCAATCGTGGAAGAAGGTTATCGGTATCCGACAATTATTCCTACTGATGCAGTAGAAAGAAAGAAATATGAAATCAATGCCAAAGCATTCAATGTGTTATTAGGAAGTCTGTCTGAATCAAAATTTGTTAAAGTGATGCAGCTAAATTCAGCAAAAGAAATATGGGACAAAATCATTCTAAGCTATGAAGGAGATACAAAGGTAAAAAGTACCAAACTCCAAACTCTCATAATTGAATATGAAAATTTAAGGATGCATAGTGATGAGAGTATTGCCAGTTTCTTTTTACGTCTGGATGATATTGTAAATCGTATGAGAAGTTTGGGTGAAACCATAACCGATACTATTCTGGTGGAAAAAGTCTTAAGATCTTTAACTTCAAAATTTGAGTCAAAAGTATCAGCTATTGAAGAAAGGCAAGATCTGCAAACTCTTACTATTATTCAACTACATGGTATTCTGACTGCTTATGAAATGAGACAAGGAGGTCCCTCTCAAATCAAAGAAGTTTCTTTTAAGGCTTGTGCAAAAGGAAAATAAAAGGAAGTTGTCAAGGAATCAAATTATATATCAGAAGAAGAAGAAGCAAATTTTGTGAGAAGACTCCAACCAGGTACTGGAATATTCAAAGGTAAGCTTCCCGTCAAATGTTTTGATTGTGGAAGAGTTGGTCATTATGTTGCGAAATTTCCCTATAGAGAAAATCATGATAAAGGGAACCAATTTGTAAAGATTTATTATGCAAATAAAGATAATAATGAAATGTCAAGTGAAGATGAAGAATATTCTGACCAAGATCTGAAAGTGCTGATGGCAAAGAAGCAAAAGAAGAGGTAGCACTCAAACGATTTCTAAACATTATAATGCGACGAGAAAATGAGGAAGAAATGACTCAGTGTGACTGTTGTTCTTGTGATTCACTTTCTTGTGCATGCAATGGTGAAGATAGTGAAAGTAATGTTTTGGATCTAGAGGAAGCTATCAAGATCAAAGTTGAAGATCAACAAAGATCACTTAAAGAGAAAGAATCTATCTATAAAGAAATGATCTCTCAAATGAAAGGATAGATAGAAACAATGAATGGTCAAATGGAAATGTATCAAAGACGGATAGAAATGTACGATAATGTGACCAATTGAAATAAAGAACTCAAAGCAGAAATCATCTCTCTGAAGGAAGATCTGGAAAAGTGAAACAAGAAGAATGAAAGACTTGAAGTTGAAATCATCTCTCTCAAAGAAGATCTGGAAAAATCAAATAAGAAGAATGAAGAACCCCTACCATTCGAAAAGGAAGGACTTGAAGCAGAAATCATCTCTCTCAAAGAAGATCTAGAAAAATCAAATAAGAAGAATGAAGAATTGCTACAAACATGTGAAGAACGAGGAAATTGGTTGAAGGAAGAAATTTTAAAATTGAATGATCAAGTAGAAGAAGGAAAAAGGGTCGAAGAAAGCATGAAGAAGGAATGCCAAAAATTGGAGGTTGAGGTAAACACTCTCAAAGGTAAATTAGAAGAAAAGGATAAACTATTGAGGTTTCAAGATATTTTAAGATTCTGGACAATATTCTTAGAGTAATCAAAGATCACCCGCTATTAAACTTGGTCTTGGTTTTCATGAAGCTGTTAAAGGAGAATCTAGTTCACAAGGAAGTGCTAAAGATTCAAAGGATTTCAATGCAAAACCTTAAGAGTTGAAAGAAACAAGAAATCAATAAGACACTCAGAAATAATTCACTAATGTTGAATGATTTAATGTCATAATTATGGGCATGTTGCAGCAAATTGCAGAAGCAGATCATTTCAGTCACAATCAAACAGATTCTATTCAAAAAGGTACTCTGGTTGCTTCAAGGGATATTGCTTTTCATGCAACAAGTATGGTCATAAAGCAGCTGATTGCAATAGAAGGAAGAACATAGAAACACACTATGATCCTTATGCTTACTTCTCTGGTCATATAAGATGTTATGCTTGTAACAAGTATGGACATGAGGAAAAAGAATGCAGGATGAACAGATCTGAGAAATTGGTTAATTTTCAGCACACAATTAGAAATTCCAAGCAAAGCTGGAATAGGAAGGAGGACCGGTCAGAAATGTAGGAAATATTGACCCTACTGCAGTAATCCGTTTCTGAAGCTTACTTCTCTTAATGACTGCAGGTGTGATGTGAGATACATTATAGAGATCAGTAATGTATTGTCATAGGGGGAGCGATGTATGGTGATTTTCATGATTGTTTTGGTGATTATGGTTATGATTATTTCTGACAGAGCATCTGATATGCAGAAGACAAGTACAGGTGGTACAAATTCAAGGGGAGATGAAGGAATGTGAAATTTTTAGTGTTTCACTTTCCATACGTGGGTTCTGTGAACTAAATCCACGTATACACGCGAGTTCCAGTGGAAATAGACGCGTATGCAGTTATGACAAGAAAAATAGTATGACAGCTAAAGATCAGGAGCACAGGTGCAGGGGGAGCATCAGTCTGATTGCTAATGACTATATTATTGGCACTATATCTGCTTATTTCTCAGTTCTAAATGATGATGACATGATACATGGTTTCTTATGATGAGATTATGGATGAGCCCTGTTTACTTTTTGCTGAAGAAGTATTCTTTGTTTTCACACATGGATGAGATGGAAGTCTTATGATTTAGAGATAAGGACAGATCATGCAGAGATTGTTGCTGATAACTTGTTGTTGAAAGAGTTTCAGATTGCACAAGCTAAGGAGGAGCCTTGGTCATATGGAAAGGATGCTTGGATGGACATTTTCAGGGGGAACATTAGCCTTGATGAATGTAATGCATTGTTCGCATTATGATGATTCTGAATTTTGATCTCTCTTGAGGTCTTTTTGATATTGGTTATAAAAAAAAAAAAAAAAAAATTCTCATGTGTAATTTGATGAAAAATGTTGTGACCTATGATGTAAATTGTAATATTCAGTCATGTAAAGGACTTGTTCAAATATGTAAATCCACTTGGTTGGATCTTTGATGTAAAGTATGAGTCCTTGGTGATAGGAAGGTCATAGAGTCATGTACTTCATTGAAAAATATGTTTGAAGATTCAGCATGAACTCAGGGGGAGCATGGTAACTTCAGTGCACATCAGATCTACAACGCTCTTCTATCTACATGAGGAGAAAACAGCCTTGTGTTGGTTTTGATCCGCCCTTTGCCCTTGATGTCAAAGGGGGAGAGTGACATGGTGTTTGAATAGGGGAGAATATCATTATGCTTAATGTATCTATCTGTTTTGGTGATCAAACACGATCGTGGTTGCCATCAAGTCCAAAGGGGGAGATTGTTGGCCATATGATGCAGAGTGTTGTCCTTGATGGCAACCTACTTAATGAAGTTGTTCTTGATGATTGATGAGTTTATTAATGATGTAAATCTGATGTTCTACAAGTAGCTCAGAAGTACCAGAGAAAGAAACATCAGTAAGGGCCAGAACAATGATGAAAAGTGTGTGACACAAAGCATACGCGGGTTTGTTTACGATAAGTAGCATATGCACGCGGAAAAGTACGTGCCAAGTCGGGTATGCTTAATTACGCTCTAATTTAATAAAACCAAGGGACATTACCATGGTATTGACCCATTGTATTGAGCACTGGTTTGTCTATTTGGTCCCGTCCAGGAATACCTTCGGAAGTGGTGTGGTTTTGGCTCATGGTATTGTCAAAGGCTAAATCTATATAAGGAGAAGAAAATCATTGTGCAAGGGGTGCATGAGTCTGGGTTTGAATGTATACTCTGAAATATGTCTGAATGGAAAGGGTAACAGTTTGATGATAGATCTGAATCTATGATGCACCTATGAAGAGAATGATGAAGAAGGGTATCTAGATATGAAATGTATTTGTATTTTCTAGATCTGTTTATGGAATGTTTAGATCTGAGCTGAGGCGAACATGTTTCTGAAGTTAAGGATAAAATCTGAGCTATGCATCTATTCTGAAGAATTGCGCTGCCCTAAAAAGTCTGAAGATATATACGCGAGTTTGTAATAGAGGAAGCGCGTATATACGCGGGTTGTATTAAGCGAAAGTGCGTATGGGAATTGAAGTCAGTTTTGAAATGTGTGCAGATGTATATGCGGGTTGGTATTTGTGAAAGCGCGTATATACGCAGGTTCAATGAATAAAAAGCACATATGTAATTTAGGTTTTGCTGAAGTATGTGGTATGAAATGTCTGATCTGTTCTGCTGTTTTACTGCTATATGTCAATGATGATCAGGGTTGTTCGAATATTGATTATGCTGCCAGAGAGCAAGTGGTTGGTTTGATGAATGTTCCTTGAGCTAAATTGTGTGGGTTGGATCCAGTGTGAAAATTGATGAAACATGGTCCACAAAGGTGCTGAGGGTTGTAGCCTTCAGTCAGGGGGTTGTAGCTCCCTTCCAGGAGAGGCTGGTAAACGAGAGCAGGGGGTTGTAGCTCCCTTCCAGGAAAGGCTGGTAAATGAGAGAAGGTTGTAGCCTTCTGCAGGTGGGTTCCTGCGTGCTGGTATGAGTCTGTGCCAGTACATGGTTGTAAGATGTTTTCTCTATAATAAAACATTGAAGGCTAAGACAACGACAGTGGTGGTTTTCTCCCGACTTGGGTTTCCACCTAAAATCCTGGTGTTCCTGTGTGATGCTTATGTGTGATGGTTTATTCTGTTATTACTTCACATGCTTACTGTTAACTTAACATCAGATGAATGAATGTTGCAAAGAACTAAGTTAAGATTTATCTGTATAATTAGATCTCTGTTCATACGCAAGTTTTATGAAGGATATCCGCGTGTATACGCTAGTTGGCTTCAGCAAAGTAACGTATGGGTTTTAGTGAATGGAAAAGTAAACATTTTTGAGTAAGTCCTACATACTGATTCACCCCCCCCCCTCTCAGTATTTTTCCCAACAGGCTTTGACAGAACAGCCTCTATAATAATTTATGTTCGATTAATATCAAACACGCATTTCGTTTCATCTCTTAGGTGCTGAAGTAGGCCAGCAGTATTTCACTCGCGCTAAGGGCCCGGCTCTGGTGGAATTACCTTGTTGTTTGTATTCTTAATCTTTATTTACTATTGTGTGAAGTTGTGTTTAATGTTTATTTCGATTACAGAGTTGATTGACTGCTGTTAGATTGAATACAGATTCATTAACGAATTGCATTTCTATCGTTATAGAAGCTTTGTTGTTCTGTATTCGGTTCTAGTTGTTGTTCTATTGGTTTATGATTTTTTATAATTGATTTTTGTGTAGTATTGGTTGTTGACAGGATTAGAGTATGGAAATTAGTTTCTTGGTTTCGTTAGACTTATGATTGTTGTTCCATTTCTGTTTATTGTTTATTTTTGATCTATAGCTTCAGATTAGCAGATAGATTGGTTATAGTTGCTGTGAATGCATAGGAATTACACGTTGTTGTTTCTTTCTAGCGTTTGCAGTTCCTTTCAGTTTTATTTATCAGCAAGTAGTTCAAACTTTATTTCATTTCTATTGCTTTAAGAAAAAGACCACCAACTGTAGAGAACACTGGTTACTACTTCCAAGTTCCCAGATTGGTTATCTTGCCTTAGTGTGATTTCAGTTGCATTGATTTCTAAGGGAAGGAGTTACAGCTATTGTATCCCTGATCGATGGTTTACAGATTGATGTAGTTAAAGCATTTCTATTTATGTTACTCAAATTAAATTTTTTTACAAGCATCTGTTTACTTTTGTATTTAACATTCAGTACTACATCTTCAGAGCATTACTCTTAGTTAATTGCAACCTCAGATAGAGTACACTCTTGAAATAAAAAGTCACTCCCAGATTGATAATTAATGTAGCCTAATTAGGTGTTAAAAAGATACCTTTTTATGACTCAACATTTTGGCATCGTTGCCGGGTAGAGTGTATGCCATTTCAAAGGAGTGATGCACAACTGATTTTCTTCTGCTTGCGAAGAATTGGGTATTAAAGACGGAAGGTAAGAACCTGCGCACTGGGCAAGAAACACACTTGCTCACAGCCCGAATCACAATAGAAGTAGGTAAGCTTCTTTCTTTCGGTAGGAATGAAGGTCTGCTTTTGTGAATGAATAGACCAACTAAGAAAAACAAAATTCCTCCTAAAATTGAAAAACCTAAGGGACCGGTGACCCTTGGGTGGATAACTTTTATTGACAAAATCCTTAAAAGAACTGAATCTCAGCCATCAGTAGGATTTAGAAAAGCTATCTCTAGACAACCTAATTGTTCCCTTCAGGCTACAAAGTCACCATCTGAAGTCTTTGCTGAGATACACAGTAAAACAGAGGGAATTGAGCAAGATTCCCAAGAAATTGAGAATCCATGCATAATTTCCCCTCAAGAAGGGAACTCTAGTAATCTTCGAAAAGGAGAAGGGGAAACAGGTGAAACAAGAGACCCAACATCTCCTATTGAAATACCCCAAACAATAAGCAGTCAAGATAAGGGAACTGTTGTTAAACTTATTCAGAACCAAGGTCCTGAATCACCTCAAACAGTAGGCCAATAGGGAATACTCATTATTCCAGACAAGGAGAGTGATGTCAAAGCCATTCCTGTCCCTGCTAGTCAGCCTAGAAATTCCTTGGAGATCCCAGAAGGATATTGGCACATTTTTTACCAAATGGCCCAAAACCAAAATTAGAACCAGCAGACACCCCAGCAAACCTCTACGTTGCAATATCCTATAGTAGATACTGCAGTCAATGTGCCTATGAAGGCCATTCCCCTTCAACATATTCCCACATTTCATGGCTTAACATCAGAATATCTAGATGCATTTTTTTTTGAATTTGATGTGTTATGTAGGGGATATGATTATACCACCGATCCCCAAAAACTAAAACTATTCCCTTCAACATTAAAAGGGGTAGCCTTACGATGGTTTATGGGATTAGGTGGGGGTGTCATAACTAATTGGGATCAGATGAAAGCTGCATTTTTAAAGAAGTATCAAGATTATTGTAGGTCTCAGGAACTAAAATATGAAATATTCCAAATGACAACAAAACCAAATGAAACCTTGGAAGAATATGTGGAACGGTTTCAATACAATCTTCAGAGATCTCCTTATGCATCCTTACCCTTACCTGATAATGTGTTGAAAACTACATTAATTAGGGGAATGAAAGATCAATGGGTTGAAACATTGAACATTATGGGAAAAGGTGATATATATCAGGAAATTTATGCTAACATCATTGACTTGTGTATTAGGAGTTTGAAGGGCAATACAAGGCTAAAATTAGCAGAACGTGATATGATTACAAGAGAAAATAAGACCTCTAATGAAGGAGTGACTCGTGCAGAGATTGGAAATATGCTAGAAGATTTTAAGAGAGACATTCTTGGGACTCTGACAACGCAGTTCGACATTATGCAAGCCAAACAAAATCAAGCAGAAGCAGGGCAAAATTTGGAAATATTCTATCCCAGATGCAGAAAGAAACACAACCACAGAGAGTGGTCATTGGATGTGATCAAATTCTGCACCATTTGCACGAAATATCACCCTACAGAAGGATGTGATTCACTTCCTGGCCTAAAAGTAGTTTATAAGGAGGCAGAAGAAGAATTAGAAGTGGTATGTTTGCTTAATCAGCGCCGACAATGGCAGCCACGAAAATCAGGTATGCCAACTGATCAATTTTCTTCTTTTCAGCCTCCTCAATATAATTCTCAACAATATAGTGGAATGTGGCAAAATCAACCACCTTTTCCCAATTGGTCACAACAGCCATTCGCTACAACATATTGGCCAAATCAAGCAAATCAAAATAATTGGCCTAGCTTTCCTTTCTGCCCACCATTTTGGCAAAATAATAACTATCCTACACAATGGTCCCCGTCTACTTCCCAGAGTCATGCCTGATAGTCAAACTGGCAAAGACCTACAAATCAGCCAGCTGGAACAATCCCTCTCTCTCAAACTACATTGCGAGCTCCCTATACAAACCCCCAGACCAACTTAAGACCACAACTCCCATCCCAACCCAACCCAAACCCAAAAAATAGACCAGTTTAGTCTGTCCAAATAATGGAACGCCCAGAATTAGAAACCGAAATGAGGGAGTGCAATGACCTTCAATTAAGGTCTGGGCGCATAGTAGAAATAGAGAGAAATAATAATGTTCATATTGAAGATCCGTTACTTGTAGAACAAACATTACAGAAAGAGAAGGAGGTTCAACAACAAAATCAACAACAAGTAACAAATTCCTCTCCACCATTCCCCGAATGATTAATCATACCATGCCCATTAGAACATCCTAATTTTGATCTTCTGGGAGAATTAAAAAATTTGTGTATAAAAATCCCTCTCCTCCAAGCTATCCAAGACATTCCTATATATGCAAAAAACATTAAGGAATTATGCATAAAGAAGCCAAAGAGGAGAACAACCACCAATCCAACTGTCCAAATAGTCGGTACTTTATCTGACTTATTATCAGGAATGGAAACACCTATAAAATATGAAGACATAGGAAATCCTATAGTGACAGTGCAAATCCATCGACAAATGTTTCCAAATTCCTTAGTTGATTTGGGAGCAGCAATCAATATCCTAACAACCACCACCTGTCAAAAACTTGGCATTACATCGCTAGAACAAACAACAACCTTATTGGAATTGGTTGACCGATCGGTAGTCAAACCAGAAGGTACACTACAAGATGTAATGGTATATGTAGATTCCTGGGAATATCCTACTGACTTCTTGGTTATCAATCCAAAGAACTGGCTAGAAGGACATCCGATGATCTTAAGTGGACCTTGGTTGGCAACTGTCGATGCTTATATTGGATGCTGACAAGGCAACATGACAATAACAAGGGGAAACTATGTCTAAAATTTAGCTTTATATACCCCAGCCCAGCCAAGTCTATTAATAATCAAAACAAAAAAACAACTTGTATCATATATTATGGGAAATATGAGATCACCTCTAACTGTAGAAAATGATCTTGATTTTAAAGATCAAACAGAGGATAATATCATTAATAGTTTCATTAACAAACCACAAATCAGATCCCATCTACAATGTCATATGATCAAGGCAGCATTTGATAATAAAGAAGAAGAAGATCCTTTGAAAGACATTACTGATCAAGTAATACCTACTACTTTTGTGTACAATAGCAAGATTGTAGAAATTGAGCCAGGAAAAAATATAAACATTAACAAAACTCTGACTACTAAACAAGAAGAGAAATTGGTCCAAATATTATAAAAATACAAAGCAGCCTTTGCATGGGATTACCCCGATATGAAAGGAATTGACCCTCAATTGTGTACACACCACATCTATATTGAAAAAGATGCAAGACCCATTCGCCAACCCCAAAGAAGACTAAACCCTCACCTCAAAGATATTGTGAAAGCTAAATTACAAAAGCTACTAGATGTTAATTTCATCTACCCAATATCTGATAGCACGTGGGTCTCTCCATTAGTAGTGGTACCAAACAAGAACGGAAAGTGGAGAATATGTGTAGATTATCGTGAACTTAACAATGCAACACAGAAAGACCACTTTCCCCTTCCTTTCATTGACCAGGTATTAGACACATTGGCAAGAAAGAAATTATTTTCTTTCCTCAATGGCTTCAATGGGTACAATCAAATCCAGATTGCCCCTGAAGACCAAGACAAAACCAGTTTTACCTGTCCATGGGGGACATTTTCCTACCGAGTCTTACCTTTTGGCCTATGCAATGCCCCTGCTACATTCCAAAGGGCCATTCTCAGCATCTTTGCAGACGTAATAAATGAAAGTCTCGAAGTATATATGGATGATTTCACACCTTATGGGGATGATTTTGAGCCTGCATTGGAAAATCTAGAAAAGGTATTGCAAAGATTTATTGACACTAGGCTTTGTTTAAGCAATGAAAAGTGTCATATGATGATGACCAAAGGAGTTATCTTAGGGAATTACATATCAGGAGCTGGAATTCAAGTAGACCGAGCTAAAATTCAAATAATCTTGTTAATATCCACACCCACCACACAAACAGAGGTACGCAGCTTTCTTGGATTTTCTGGTTACTATAGATGATTTATAGAACATTATTCTCGAATAGCTGCACCTTTATATGCACTAACTGGAAATGTTGATTTCATTTGGATAGATAAATGTGACATCTCCTTTAATGATCTGAAGAAGCTTGTTTCAATAGCCCTAGTGCTGAAGAGCCCAAATTGGAATTTTCCATTCCAAATTTCATCCGATGCCTCAGACACAGCAATTGGAGCAGTACTTAGGCAGGAGGAAGACAAGAAGCCATATTCAATTTATTACATTAGCAAAAATCTATCCCCTGCCGAATTAAATTATACTGTGACTGAGAAAGAATTTTTTTCTGTAGTTCATGCTATAAATAAGTTTAGACATTATATAACTGGGTATCCTGTAGTACTATATACTGATCACTCTGCCATTAAATTTTTAGCAAATAAACCTTTTACAAATGGAAGAGTGACAAGATGGTTTATTTTATTTCAGGAATTCGACATTACAATCAAAGATCGACTTGGGAAAGAGCACCCTGTAGCTGACTTTCTGTCAAGAATGCCAAAGCCCACAGATACAGAAGAAGTTCAAGACCACTTCCCAGATGAACATCTGTTTGCTGTTACTGTCAGAACACCGTGATATGATGATATAGCAAATTATTTGGCAATAGGTAATTTACCTAAACATCTATCCATTAATGAACGAAAACAGATAATACAGCGTAGTATCTGATTCTCTTGGATTGGGGGCTACCTATTTCACACAGGGGCAGATATGCAAATAAGAAGATGTGTCTGGGAGGACAAGGTATTTGATATTTTGAAAGAATGCCATGATGGGAAATGTGGCGGGCATTTTTCAGATCATAGAACTGCCCATAAGGTTTTATGAATAGGCTATTACTGGCCTACCATCTTTAAAGATGCCAAAAAATTTGTGCAGGCCTGTGATAGCTACCAAAGGGCAGGTCACCCTGGGCAGTCTGATGAAATGCCTTTGAACCCTCAACTAGTGATTGAACCATTTGAATGCTGGGTGCTTGATTTTTTTTGCCCTATTAGCCCTCCCTCAAACCAAAAAACATACATCCTAGTTGCAACCGAAAATGTCACTAAGTGGTCAAAGCAAAGGCACTTTCAAAAGCTACAGAAGACTCTATAATACAGTTTATTTTCCAAATCTTTGTGCGATATGGCCTCCCAAGGGATATAATCACATATGGAGGACCACAGTTTGTAGGTAATAAATTAGCTGAAAGAATACAAAATTACCACATTCAGCACAATATTACAACCCCATACCACCCACAGGCCAATGGCCAAGTAGAGAGCACGAATAAAGTGATTGAATGTATATTGACAAAAACCATTGCCTCACACAAACGAGATTGGGCCTACAGATTGCCAGAAGCATTTTGGGCATATCGAACAATGTGGAGACCCACTACGGTATATTCACCATATCAATTGGTATTTGGAAAAGAACCCATATTTCCAATAGAATTTGAAATTCAGACATTGAGAACAACTCAAAAGGTGGGTCTAGATCTAAATGAAATCCAGGCCAAAAGAATACAGCAAATTAATGAATTAGATGAAATTAGGATCTCTGCTCTTCAGCACACAGTGTTAATCCAACAACAGAAAGAAAAATGGCATGACGCCCTTATCAAAGAAAGATCTTCCATGAAGGAGATTGGACACTCCTATATGATTCTAGGTTTCAGGATTTTCTAGGGAAACTCCAGACACGATGGCTCAAACCCTATGAAATACCAAAAGTGCATGATAATGGCACTATTACATTAGCTACCATTGATGGATGTAGGCATTCCTTTAAGATAAACGGTCATCGAGTATGATTGTATCATAAACCACTTACCCAGGAATCCTTTTACCAACAGTTATGAGAAGATTCTACCATGGAAATTCTCACTGACGGGGATAACTCCTCCTCAACACCAGTTTATTAAATCATTTATTTTTTTAAATTTTGTACATAAAGATTGTTCATTTATTTGGAATATTTGTTTTAGGGAATTCATTTTTTTCGAATCTCTGCTTATTTCAGTTTTTGTTGTTTGTTTCATAGAATTCTGTTTTTTTTTCAAAAAAATTGTTTATTTCTCTTGTTTTCATTTTTGCTGTTCCTTTCTAAAAGAATAGCACTTCTGCTGTTCCTTTCGAAAGGAACAACAGTTTTGCAGAATTTTTTTGTTGTTCCTTTCGGAAGGAACATCAGTTTCGTAGATTTTTTACGTTGTTCTTTTTATAGGAACAATACCTTTTGAGTTGATTGTTTTTGTTTTAGATTAGCATTTTTGATGACTCTTCTAAAGGAAAACATATTATTTATATACAATCATACAAATTCAAGCTTACTGTAATCAGAAAATCAAAATAAATTGTCATTTTTAAGAAAAAAATTTAGTAATGATAAGAAAATAGGAAAGGGGACATAATCAATAACATAATTCTGTTGTTTTATTACCATTGAATTAATCTGATCGATTAACATTATCATGATTGGTTCTTTCCCATATGTTATAACTTTCTTTGATTTTTATTTATGGAGTAGGAATAAAGGTATATTCTTTTCTATTGAGATGTTCAGACTTCTTCCACCATCCCTACTGTTAAGGAGTGTTGAACCATCCTTTATGAATAACTAGGAAACTGATATATGAAAAAGAAAAATATTTACATGTTTCACTAATAATTTTATGATTTGGTAGATGAAGGATAGGGGGTCTCATCAAGAGCCAGCCTACCATGATCATAAGGACGTCAGTGAAGTGGCATTCCCATCATGGCCACCAAACCAGGGATATGATCCAATTGATAATTGAAAAAGATTAAGAAGTCATTGGAACAGGAGGTCTCATCATGAGCCGGCCTGCCCAATTTTCACTTCTTCCTGGTGAATGGCATTGTGATTTATCTGGTCACCAAGCCAGCACAATGACTTCCATTATGACATTTAACAAGCACTTCCTCAGCATAAATAAAGGAAAATGGTTCCAAGGGTGAGAAAGCAACTCTGTCAAGGTTATAGACACCTGTGGGCAATAGAGCTCTGGTGATGGTATTGGAGTCACATTTATACACATCAATAGTCGCATTTAACCATTTTTCCTATATCTCTATTTAAATATCAAATGAAAGTATGAATCCTTAACCTTTGATTTCGAACCTATTATACATGAAAAACATTACAAATCGATCATATTAGTTTGAAGTGGTAAATAACGCATTTGTACTTATATTTATCTTAAGCTGTCCCTTCTCCTCATATTTGAATCATTACAAAATGATTTTATATCTATTACCGATTTATCACAGGCATTGATTTCATTAATTTCTATAATTTGATTGAATGTATAATAATTATGCCTACTTTTTCCTACTGTACTACTATTGTGCCACACTTGCTTCTCTAAATTGATGGTCGAGGGCGACCTATTATCCATCAGGGGGGGGCGCGGATGTCTGCATGCTGATCAAATCCCCATATCTGTTTACCTATTTGGGAACTAAATCCCTGCATTTTAGGGAATAATAAAAATTTAAGGGCATTATTCCAATTTAATGTGCTATGATGTTCCATTGCGATCATTGTGTGTTTGGAAAGAGCTAACAGGGTGTAGAGATGATGGGAGGACAACCAATTCACAGTGAGCCATAGGTGCTGGTCGTTTTTGATGCCACACGAGATATTTTGGAAAGAATAGGATGGATTACATATTTCATGAGGATGCAACAACCTCATGAAGTAGTGGGCACCAAATGCTTACAGAACCTACAAGAAGGGTTCTCCATGGTTAGAGGAAGACAAATAGCTGTATTCGATGAAATAATTGGAGAGGTGTCCGGCATACCAGCACAAGAAACTATATGGATGCAAAAGAAGCTCAGGCTTCGAGAATCCATGAAGATTTTTCAGGATGATGGACAGACTTTGGTTGTCAAAGGCAAAGGAGTTCAGCCAGCATCATTGGGAGAACCATGGACAGAATTGGCCAAGATTGTGCAGGCCTATATAACGTGCGACGAAAGGAAAGAAGTGGTAAGACCTCGCCACCTTAAGCTACTGGCTGTATTAGAACATAAATGAACTATCAATTTACCTGCATTTTTAAATTCCCTGTTGTATGATATTGCCCGTAATATAAGAAAAGCTCAGCACACAGATATGGTGGTCAGCCACCACTTCTTAATTCGATTAATAGTAAGTCTTAGCCTCGCCCAGCAACAGACCAGCTGGGAAGATTTGATATTCTCCATTGATGGAGGGTTAGCCTAACTTGACCCAAAACGAAAGAGAATGGATGGCTTAATAGCCGAACCATCAACTCACAGACAGTCCCTTCATTCAAAACGACGTAGGGGGATGATGAAAGGACTTTTGAGCAGCAGTAGCCACCCCCTAGAATTGCACAGCTCAGAGGATGAATAGCCTCAACAATTGGAGGGAGAAAGCCCTCGTACTGATAAATAAGAGGAAATGGAAGGAGAAATTCGCTACTCGGACGAAGAAGAAATAAGTCACCACACCAGTGGTGAAAAACAATTCAGTGCAGAAGAAGGAAATACTGAGGAAGAAGAAATTGAAGGAGAAATTCAATATTCAGATGAGAAATAAGGAAGATATCATACCTATGAGGAGGACGAAGAAAATCATAGCAGTGACAAAGAAGGAACAGAGCCTCTCGAAAATGCTACTGTAAGTCCTTTACAGGAAGAACAATTGGCCATAATTCTGGCCAATATGAGTGACTATGTGCAGCCTCGTAGCCCTTTGGACCTTGATATTGATATTAATCAGTTACCAGAGCACTCTGCAGTCAACAAAGATACAGTTTAAGAAATGTTGGATGAAACAGCAAACCCTAGCGAACCTAGGATTGCTTCCCCTGAAAGGCATGAACAAGAAAAAGAGAACACCGAACTAATATCCCAACTTGGAAGCCCTCAGGAGATTGCAGGGTCAACCGAGGGTATGATTCCCGAAAATTTGGCTAAGGGCAGATGAATGTGGAAGAAGAACCCCAAGCAGAATATTAAGAAGAGAACTTTTAAACTGAAGGCATGGCTGATATAGACCAAAACATTGTTGAGCAAATGGATTCAGATAAAGGAACAATTGTTCCATTAAAAAAAAGGAGGAAAGTAACTGAGATTGAAAAGCTTTGCAGGGAACGAATGAAGCTTCATAAACTTGTAGAACAGCTCAGGAAAACCATTAGGGTTCTGAGAATGAAACAAATTCCTAATTGAGCCCCAAGAGAAGAAGCATAGCTACCAAGTGAAATTCGAAAAAGAGAAAGGTGACCGCTAATAGGAACCCCCAAGTTGCAGAAGCCATGCCTGAGCCTAATTATGGAGATACGGAACGAAAAACAGCTGTTCCAACACAAGCTGTTCCAGAGGGATGCGTTTCAAGAGAAAACATGCAAGCTAGTAGTCAGCATAATTTTAGTGACCCGACACTGGCCAGACTCCAAGAAGAGTTAGCACAGGCCCAAATAGAAGGGCAAAGGTTGGAAGAAGAAATTGTCCCAAGAAGGAGATATCAGCAGTTGCAGCAACAGATGAATACTATTCATGAAGCAGAAGCTGAAGCTCAGGAAAAGTGTCGAAGAGCAGAGGAAAAGGCTGACAAGGTAATGAACCAATTAAAACTAGCCTACAATCAAATGGACACTCTCTACTCATTGTACACTGATGTCTTAGTCTGTAGATGCCCCCCCAAAAACTATGCTTTATTTTTACTAGAAAGATATTTACAACTAAAGATTAAGGCAGTTAGGGCAGGGTAATCCATAGAGATAAAAACCATAGATGACTTTGTATCATGCTGCAAAATTTATGGGATCAAAGTACAACACATTTTGTGTGAATTTTATCTACATAATCTAATACTTGAAAATGATTGTGAATCAAATCCTAGCTCTTTTGTGGGAGATGTTCAATATCAGGCATTCATTTCCTTTGTTGTAAATCAATTAAAATGGCTTAAAGCCTATAATGCTTTTCAAAGGTAGGAATATGAATTAGATTTGTGGGTTACGAGTGAACCTCAGAACCCACTTCAATTTTGGGCTAGGAAAAAAAGTTTGATGACCAAGGAAGGCGTTATCCAAGCATTGGGGCCTGTCCACAAATCGATTATCTTAAATGGAATAGATTATTTCTTATCCATTAGAAACCAAGCTTATATAGTAGCTAAGGTCCGGTGGAGAATCTCCAATCAGAATTTGCAAAATAGGGAACCATTTAATTAAAGAAAATTTGGGCTAGCTATAGACCGCTTGATTTCCTATAGTAATCTCATTTGAAAAGAAGGACCATTCTTGCTAGGATGTAGGTTCCAAAGCCCTATTGCATGGTATCCTGCTTCAAACTACAAATACATTTATGAAATCCCTGAAGGACAGACAAAGCATGTTTTTGAGGAATTAGCTGCATTGCATGTTTTTAGGCTTTTTGATGACAAACCTTATCCGACTTATTATTTGACTGCTCTCCATGTGAACTATAGTTTTCATGAGGACATGAAAAAGATTAAGCAAGGGGGTATGTTGGGCACTGAAAAAGGTATGAAATTACTATGTATCTTCTCATTGTTTTACTATAGACATACTCCTTTTTACCTTGGGAAGGTAATTTATTATAATAATTATGATAGAATTGGAAAGGTTTATGTTTATTGTAAAAAGATGACTAAAGGTTTCCTTTTGTTGATAAAACATGAATTAGACGAAGTGAATAGCTGTACCAAAGATGAGGTTGAGATAAATGTAATTGTTGCTCCATAAACGTTAAACCACATCCAGCCAAAGACAAGGAGATCCGAATGAATTGCTTAAAATAGGCAGGGGACAACTCGGCCTCTGTCAAAGTAAAAAAGATGATAACTAAACAAAGGGGACCGAATCCCTTCGGATCCTTTGATCCTGAGGGATTTCTATTCAAACTCATCTTATTCCTTGTCTTGTCTGTCAGGGTCTCATATATAAAGCAACGTCCTTTAGTGATGAGGGAGTCAGTCAATTGGTCGAAAAGTTCTTATATTCAGACATTTCCTCTGTAATATTATGTTCATTGACTCTCGTCTTTGAGAGAACAGCCTCTGTAATACTTTATGTTCGACTAATATCAAACATGCATTTCATTTCATCTCTTAAGTGCTGAAGTAGGTCAGCAGTATTTCACTGGCGCTAAGGGCCCGGATCTGGTGGAATTACCTTGTTGTTTGTATTCTTAATCTTTATTTACTACTGTGTGAAGTTGTGTTTAATGTTTATTTCGATTACAGAGTTGATTGATTGCTGTTAGATTGAATATAGATTCATTAACTAATTGCATTGCTATTTTATCCCTTGCAAGAAGTACATTCGATGTTCATTTATCTTGCTATCGTTATAGAAGCTTTGCTATTCTGTATTCGGTTCTAGTTGCTGTTCTATTGGTTTATGATTTGTTATAATTGATTGTTGTATAGTATTGGATGTTGACAGGATTAGAGTATGGAAATTAGTTGCTTGGTTGCATTAAACTTATGATTGTTGTTCAATTCATGTTGTTGTTCCATTTCTGTTTATTGTTTATTTCTGATCTATAGCTTCAGATTATCAGATAGATTGGTTATAGTTGCTATCAATGCATAGGAATTACGCGTTTTTGTTTCTTTCTAGCCTTTGCAGTTCCTTTCAGTTATCTTTATTAGCAAGTAGTTTGAGCTTGTTTTCATTTCTATTGCTTTAAGAACAAAACCACCAACTGTAGAGAACACTGGTTACTGCTTCCAAGTTCCCAGATTGGTTATCTTGCCTCAGTGTGATTTCAGTTGCATCGATTTCTAAGGGAAGGAGTTACTGCTACTGTATCCCTGATCGATGGTTTGCAGATTGATGTAGTTAAAGCATTTCCATTTATGTTACTGAAATTAGATTTATTTACAAGCATCTGTTTAATTTTGTATTTAACATTCTGTACTACATCTTCATAGCATTACGCTTAGTTAATTGCAGCCTCAGATAGAGTACACTCTTGAAATAAAAAGTCGCTCCTAGATTGATAATTAATGTAGCCTAATTAGGTGTTCAAAAGATACCTTTTTGTGACTCAACATGGGCTTTATGAAATTTTTAGAAAAACGGTGGGGACGGTCATGTTTTGAGGGACCGAATGGGCATATTTTCAAAACATGTTTCTATACTAAGGATCCCTTGATGTATACTTTCCAACCGAATTTGAATCATTGATTTCGGATCTCAAACAAAAAAAGTTATGAGCAAAACAATGACATGGTTTGTAGTAGATAACTCAGGGACAAAGTTGGGACAATCAGTTTTTGGAGGCATAAATGAATAGATCTTAAAGACTTGTTTCTATGGTATATTACCCTATCCATCTGGTTTACAAGGCAATATGAATCAATCAATTTATATATAGTATGATAAATTTATGAGAAAACTAGTGACTGGCTATCGTAAATGAGCATTCTTAAAACTCAGTTTTTCCAATTGTTCACTAGCATATTTGACCCATCAATTCTTCTTGCCTCCAAAACCTATTTCCATTATATATATATATATATATATATATATATATATATATATATATATATATATATATATATATATATATATAATTTAATCTCCAATTTGAATTAGTTCAATCCGTCATCAGAAGAAAAAGTTAAGCTTAAAATACCAACTGTAGGTCTATGTTGGGAAATCTAAAATGGCTTTGTTATGTAGGTTTTTCCATGTAAATTTGACAGATCATAACATGGAATTTTTAAAACATAATTATATTGGTTATACCTCTTTGAATTATCTTTCATTTGGCTTTAGAATCACTCAAAGTGGACAAGAAACAAATAATTTATGATTAAAACACTACTGCTAGTATGGTCCACCACTGCTCTCCCGCAGGTGACAAATAAATTTTTCTTTGTTTATCTTTCTATGGATTTATTTTACTAAGTACCTACCTGTTAATTTTTTTCATATTTCTAGGATTAAGAGAGCATGTGCACCTCTGTTATTCCATGATTTTATGTTTTGTTTTATGTAGACACTCATTTTTTGCAGGTCCTAGGGGAATAAAGAAGGTGAATTTATGAACAAGTGATTATTGAAGGAAATGATAATGAAAATCATATACTAAGGAATTTAATAATATATCATTTTGTTTATTTCTAGGTACCATGATCTAGTTTTTTTTAAATCATAAGAGCTTGCTACAAAATTGTTCCTGCTATTTCCCACCAACATAAAGAAAATGATGTGAATACTTTCTCATTACTTGATGTATTCATAACAAGAAAAATGAAGGATTGAAAGTTCAAGTCATTGCCACCAAAGAATTTTTCCAAAAGATCATTTTTTCCATTCTTTCACCATTGAAAGATTGTTTTTCCTAGAAACAGATTGATGTTCCCTTAAGAAATAACATTGATGCAATCGAAATCATAATTGTTGTAACTTAAGTTATTTATTTATTTATCAAGCTTTTCAATAAACAATTGTTTCTTTTCTTATTTATGTTATATTTTTTTTTGGTTCAGGTGTTCAAAGTCACAACTTTTGTTCCTTCATCAAAATAAAAGGAAGTTCTTCAGTTTAATTTTGATGCTCCACATCAATCCTTTTATTTCCCAATCTTATCAAGTATATAGTTGCCTCAGATCTCATATAAAAATTTTTTATGGTAAGTCTCGTCAGGAATGATTCACTCTTAATTCCTCATTATTTTGTAAAGTGATTGTGATTTTTCGATAAATAATCCTTGTCCATGTCAACTTCTTAAGATCACCCAATGAGTTATTTTTTGGGAGGGATTTCCATAGTCACAATTGATACTTCATGCTTACAACCTTAAAATGGTATGGGTAGTTTCGAGGTTGTAACATGCAATAATGGTACGATTGGATAAATAATTATGTAATAATAATGGTTTTTCCTTTGCCACAATTGTTATTTCCTTGGTCATGGTTGATGTTACCTTAGTCACAACTATTATTCCCTTTGTCATGTTTTTTTTTCCCTTAGTCACAACTGTTCTTCCCATAGTCACAAGTGTTGTTCCCTTGGTCACAACTGTTGTTCCCTTGGTCATGGTTGATGTTCCCTTAGTGACCATTGTCGTTCCCTTGGTAATGGTTGTTGTTCCCTTACTCACAAATATTGTTCCCTTGGTCTTGGTGTTGTTCCCTTAGTCATATTTGTTGCTCCATTTGTCGTAGTTGTTGTTCCCTTAGTCACAATTTTTTTTTTCCCTTGGTCGTGGTTTTTGTTCCCTTAGTCACAATTGTTGTTCTCTTAGTCACGGTTGTTATTCCCTTAGTCACAAATATTGTTCTCTTGGTCACAGTTGTTGTTCCCTTAGTCACAACTTTTATTCCCTTGGTTGCAGTTTTTGTTACCTTAGTGATAGTTGTTGTTCCCTTGGTCGCGGTTGTCCTTCCCTTAGGTAACAATTTTTGTTCCCTCAGTTGACAATTGAGGTTCCCTTAGGTCGCAATCAGTGTTCCCTTAGATCACAATTTATGTTCAATGACTCATGTTTTTTGTTACCTTAGTCACAACTATTTTTATTTAACGATTATCACATTTTTATTAAAAACTTCTAGGTCTTTCTAATTTTTCTCCTTGGTGAATGGAAATTACTTTAAATGCTCTAGGACCTCTTTAACGTAATGGTTGGGTAGTCAATTTATCTTTCTTTATCTATAAACATAATCTTATTTCTAAGGTATAATTATGCAAAAATGATTTCATCATGCCAGCTTTCAACTTTTCTAATTTGTCAATTCCATGATCTAGTAAAATTTGTGATGATGACCACAAAATTTTACTTAAATATTTCCGTCACTTTCTAATGAAATGTTCCTCAACTCCAATCTTAACAAAGAAAAATATATTTATCAACAATCATTTGAAGGTTATTATTTTTTTAGAAGCAAAACTACTCAAGTTGAAAATAGTTACTACAAAACATTTTACACCATCCCTAGCTCTTATGGAGTTGGCCTGCCACTCTATCTATTAAGTAATAGTTTTTGATTAATAATAGATATAGTTGAATTTCAAATAAAAAAATCATTTCGAGGATAGAGGTCTCATCATAAGCTGACCTACCATGATCATAGGTCCTAATAGGGTGACATTACCACTACTGGTCACCAAGCTAGGGTGATGGCCTTCGGTCGTAAATTTGGAGGACAAGATGCCTCATAACGAGCCAAATTGTTCACTTTTATTAGCTCCTGTGAATGGCATTGTTATTAAATAGTTACCAATATAGAAAAATTATCTTCAGTATACACCTAAGTAACTTGAAATTCTCTAGTAAGTATGTTCTTATTTCTAATAGATGGGACATTAGCATCTCAATGGGTTAAAAAGGCAACCTGGTCGCGGCTATGGACACATTCTCGTAACAGTGGTGTTGGAGCGGGGTCCCCTGGGGTGCACTTTCTGATGTCTTTTAGTATAATTTTTTTATATGCGCGTTGCGCAGATAGGTCAAGGGGCGTTGAGGTAGGTCAAAGTCCCTCTCTTTATGTAAAAGGGTTTTAAGGGTAAACTGTCGGCCTTAAATCATGGTTTGAGACCATCATATTTGTGTGCTAGATTGGATATAAATAGACATATAGATTCTAACTAAGTAGTCAATCGTTATTCATGCTTTGATCTAAGTGTTATGCATCTATGATACTTTTTTTAAGCATTCATTTTTGGCTGGGTAGAAAGGCTCCTGCTAGTCGTGTGCCCTATCAAGTTAGAGAGGTCTCTCTCCAAAAGGGTCGTAGCTAGGAGGGTTGGATAAATTAGGGTTTTTAGGCTAGATATAGAGTGCAGGGGGTTGTTTGAATTTTATTTTGTTAGGTAAATCACTGGATGAAGGAATTAGGTCAAGGAAAGCTAGTTTAGGAAAATTGAGTTAGGGTTGGAGGGATCAATGGGGCAAGGTAGGTAAAATGCTTATCACTTGAAAAGGATTGTTATGGAATGGTGTTGAAGCTAAAAGAAAGATAAGAAAATAATAGCAGATGTATTTTTCTCAGACATATGAAAGTGGACAAACTATGATTAATTACCCAAAACAGAGCATGCACAAACATGTATTCTAATTACCTAACTTGTAAGAGATCATAACATAGAAATTAAGTGAAAATTAATACAATACATTCAAACATATGATACTAAATAAAATACAATAATAGACATTTAATACCACAAGTTTCCCATAAAATAGTTGCAACTCCTCTTTATTAGCTTGCCTAACTGAGTACAAAAGTTTCCTTGATCAACTCGCAAACATACAAACTGATTCCAACCCTTCACTAGAGTGATGAAAGGGGCTAAATACACATCAAAACAAGCTTCACTCATCCTCATGGGTCAAATCAATGAGGTGAGAATGAGATCCACTAATTACTGAACTAAAAACTGAAGTGTGGCATGGTCCAAGTGACTCACTCCTCATTACATTCAATTGATTCATCATGACTCATTAATCTACCCTAGGCAAGTAATATTAAATATAATTACATTTTACGATCATTAATTACATGAGTAGAAACACAATTTCTTGAGGCAAAGTGAAAATTTCAGAGAAAATGGGAAAAAATCAACAAATTTGACATTTGCACCCTCCACTATGCATTTGCACCCTCCAATGTTCATTTTCACCCTCCATTATGCATTTGCACCCTCCAATGGTCATTTTCACCCTCTATGTTGAAGGCCACTTTTGGAGGCCTTTCTGATGTCCAAATCTAGGCCACGATCACTTGTTCGAAAGCCCTACCTGTCCTCTTTCCAAATATGCCTCAAGTTATGAAAATGTAGGACATTTTCCCCCTCAAAAATTTATTCTCCCAAGACTGGTATTTCCACAACACCTAGGTCAAAAAAGGGACAGAAAGGTGATGTTTTGATGGTTTTATGGGCTTTCCACCCATCAAAACTACAAAACAAGGCTTCAAACATGGTTTTCTAGGATACATGGGTCATTAAGAATCCAATGGTGCCTTGCTTGTCCTCAAAAAGTGTGCCAATTATTTGTATAGTGCCAAGGGCATTGTGAAAATGCCCAATTTTCTGCTAATTAGTTGTCTCAAAAAACATAGAGATTTAAAGATTTTGACAATAAGTTAGAAATTTCCTCAAAATTGTTGGAATGGATAATGATGGTGTTTTTAAGCTTGTAGGGAAGCCTCAGCAAGGATGTCCAAATTTTTCTTCTCCTCCTTGGTCAACTCTTCAATTTTTGCATTGGCTCTTTTGAGCTTGGCCAATGAAAATTTCTATTTTTGGGCTTCGAGTTTGACCTTCTTCCTTAACAAGTGATTATTTTTATTTTCCTTTTCTAACAGCTTCTCCAAGTGTTGATTGGCTCTATCAAGCCATGCTTCCCTGTTATCATTGATCTCTATAGCAAGCTTCTCATTTGGGGTTAGCTGATCAACCAACTCAGCTTCCCTTTGTCTCTATAGAGCTAGAGCTCTTTTCAACCCTCTATTTCTAGGCCTCTATATTGGTACATGTTATTCTTACTCATCACGAAAACCATACTTCTCCACTGTTTCATCAAGCATGGATTTGGCCTTTTAAGCCTCCATTTCAGCAATGAAGTACTTAACCTCATTAATGACCTGTTTGGTCTTCAACTGATCATTTTCTTTCTCAAGGATATGTATAACATATCTAGCCCTGTCAAGATTAGTATGAAGCTCACTAATCGTAGCATCCTTACCTTTGATTGCAATGTTAGGGTCCTATAAATATAGGATTCATAATTTTGAATTTACTCTGTTAAAATCTTGAAATATTATACATACCTTTGCTTTCTGCGAATATATTCCCAAATTAAAAAATGAAAAGAGGGTATGTCCTAAAGGAACAATCAAAGGAAAAAAAAATGAACAAAGATTAAAAAAAGAATATTAAATATGAACCCCATTAAAAATAGATCATGAAAGTGTTTCAAGTTTAAATAACACTACTTTAGTTTACTTTTGCAAATAAGATTGTGTGCAGCTTGTCCTAAATGCCACAATCCATGAGGGTCAAACAACTTAAACTTGACCTCTCATACTTTAAATTTCATGTTGTTAGATAGAGAATAAAGATCTGTACAAACAGTCTAAACTTGGCTGATCAATAGTTAAAATAGAGAATAATTGCTAGCCCCCTAATTTTCTCTCTTTTTACTACTTTTCCCTTCCTAAATTATAACCATTTACCCCTGTTTCACCTCCTTTATTCTCCCTCATCCTGCACTATTCCAAGCATGGTGACAGATTTAGTATAAACCTTTATTTTTCATGTTTTAATTCAATTTAGCATTAATTAAATATCTATCACATGATTTCTTATTTCTAAATCACTTTCGTAACTAATTGGTATCTCCAAAATTTATTTGATGGTTAAAGTGCTCATCGTGACCACTGATCTTAGTACAGGATCGGATCTGCACTATTGCCAGCACAACAAATCTTTGCGGCAGATCCGAACTTCCTCGATCACTGCCCCGTCTTAAGCCATTTCAGCCACGATAGCGAATGATTCAAAGGTAGTCGAGACTAATCCATGAATGGAGAAAGCTGGTTAGCTATGGCCAGTTTTGCAAAACTATCTTATCATGAAGGCCGAGACTAAATTATGCATTTTTTTATGAATTAGTTGAACGATCTGTTTTGTCCTTCAGCCAACATATCTATATAATGCAAAGTGTAAATACGACCTAGGAGGAGAATTTTGGAGCAGAATTTATATTGAAGTTGATAGGCAGTAACCGGTCTGTTATTATCGCCCGAATATGGGATGGACATTGTATCAACATATGTATTCGCCTCAATAAATTAATAAAAGGTTTTATTCTGCCTCATGTTTCAGAAATTATGTTTTTTTTCTTTTAAGTTTATGAATTAACTGGTTTACTGAGCAGCGTTTAATTTTAAAAAGGGAAACGCACTGGTTGGCTAGGGCCCAGCCAGCCTAGCGTTTACCCTATTTTATGTTTCCTGTAATGTGTGTTTAAATTATTAAAGTGTGATTCAGTTTCCAGCACATGCATTTCCGTCTTATTGAAAATGGATCTGTCATGTGAAGTAGTTACATTTTCTTTCCCTACAAATTATTTTCCTGCATTTAATTTTAGATTGGATTTCATGTCTGGTACAAGCAGGAGAAGCAGACCTGCACTAGGCACGTTGGTGTGACATTTCCCTTTTCTTGCAGTTATTTTATTTGGTTTTCCACCGCCTGGTACAAGCAGGAGAAGAAGACCTACACCAATCACGTTGGTGTGACATTTTCCTTTTCTTGCAGTTCTGTTATTTGGTTTTCCACCACCTGGTAGAAGCAGGAGAAGCGAACCTCTTCGAGTGCATGTTGGTGTGACATTTTTTTTTCCTGCAGTTCTGTTTATTTTTTTTTCCATTGCCTGGTGCAAGCAGGAAAATAAAACCTACACTGGTGCACATTGGTGTGATGCAGCAAGTTTTTTTAGTCTACTTTCCACAATTTTCTTTCTTTCCTTAAACACTTACGATAGTATAAATGATTGTTTCTTTACTCCTGCATTTTATTAAACCAGAAACATTCAATTTTATGTGTGTCAGTTAATTTAATAGAAAACTAGCACTTGCAATAATTTAACACTTGTTTCAAGGGTTAAAAGCTAAAGTGCGGGAAGCTATGATGAGGTGTATAAACTAGTTGCTTGCCATAGGATCCGAGTGCTCTGAACCTTGAAAAGTTCGAGCCCTTGCATGAATGAAAATTCCTTCAGTAAAGACACAATTTATATCTTCTACATAACTCTCTGATCCTACAGTAGTGCAAGCACTAGTGCAGGACAGATTAATACAAGAAGGAAATCTCTAAGGAAGCAGGTTTAAGGGCCCATCTAATGAGACTGTTAAAGTGTCTCTGCTAAAGGAAAATACACGCTCAGTATATTAAACAACCATTAGCTGAAGTGATTTCCTTTTATCTTTAATTCTCTCTTGCAAATGCATGCTTTTTCTTTCCAGTCTTAGATTATTCTTAATGGTTCAAGTTGTCTTTTTCTCTTTTGATTTGATTCTGCAATCTTTCCTTTAAGAAAGTAGGGATTTTCATTAGAAAGATTCATACCATCTCTAGCATTGCCTATGCTTTGTCTCTAAGTTTACGAATCCCCTAAGTTGACAAATTAAGCATTGAGGAGTTTCCTCAAGTGTAATTCATGCACCCAACATTTTGGCGCCGTTGCCGGGGAGGCGATTTGATTTGGTAAGAATTTTCTGATTATGCAATAGAGGTAGTTTTTCTTTATTTTTTGTAGTTTTGTTTCTTTGAAGAAATTTTAATGGTGTTAATTGATTTCTAACAACACTTTTTAGAAATTGTTTTTCTTTATTTTTTTATTTTGTTTTGAAATGAATGCCTAAGAAAGGTAAGGGTTCGAAGCCCACTAATGGCCGAAATAATTCTGAAAATAATTTTCATTTTGGGTCTACTTATATCAGCAGGAAGCCCAATCCAATTCAAACCCATCATTTAGGAACAATCCACCTAGATTCTGGTAATAACAACTTAGGTGTGGATCAACCTGTGGAGAGCGATACAAGTAAGAGGGGAACAATGGTGGACTAAGAAGATCATTTGGAAGGGAATGTTGAAAAATAGGTAAGTGAAGGAAAATCCACTTTTGTGTTTCCAATTTTGTATCCTGGTACTATGTCACAGACGAACAATATTCCACCATCACCTCTCCCTCATTTCCATTGTAAAGTTCATGAAGATCCTGACTCTTTTCTATTTGAGTTTGATATTCTGTGTAGAAGTTATGATTATGCAACTGAGGCTCAGAAGTTAATATTATTTCTTGCTACCCTCAAGGACTCAGTTATTCGCTTGTTTATGGGGTTAGGAGGAAACACCATAACCTCTTGGGATCAGATGAAGGGAGTATTTTTGTCTAAATATCAAGAATATTGCAAAACTCGGGAAATACAGGATTAGATTCTTACAATCATACAAGATGATGATGAAATGCTTGAAGATTATTTGGAAAGATTTCTGTATATTTTACAAAGGCCAAAACTTAAGCTTGATCTCAACACTATTAGAACCTTGTTCTTAAGAGGACTTACTGATAATGCTGGAAATAATTTGAATCTGTTAGGACAAGGTAATATTTCTCAGCAAAATTTTGATCAAATTTTTGAATTATGCCGAAAATTTTCAAGAAACCAATACAAATCTGATAGACGAGCTCGAAATAGAAATAGAAAAAATGAATCTACTGATGCTATGATTATTGGACTAGAAAATAAAATGGAAAACATGAAAATTGATATAATGAACACTGTTACCAAATGGTTATACTCCTTAAAATTTCAGCAGAAACTCATGAAGGAACAAGATTCATTAGGTATTTTCTGTCCTAAATGTAGAGACAAGCATCCCCCTAAATAATTTCCTCTCAATTGGAAAAAAACTAATAAGTGTGCTATTTGTGCAGAAGGCCATATCACAGAAAAATGTCCCTCTATACCGGGACTTAAAGCTATATTTATAGGAGGACATCCTAAAGCTGAATAATTGAATGCTATGGGAGCAAGAAGGAATTGGCCTCAGGTAGGTACAGGTATGGCTTCTGAATTTTCTCCACACTATTTTGGTTATAATTCGCATGCATATTCTTGTCCTGAATCTCATCAGCACTGGAAGTATGGGAATCAATATTAGCATGGGCAACCTTCTCATCCATGGAAATAATGTTAGAGAGGGCCAACTCATTCTCCATATCCATACTAACCACCTATGCTGTCATACCCATCTACACATGAACCTTTTTCAATGCCTCAACTTCTGAGTCAGTCCACTCCACCATTTCCTTTACCTCCACCCTTTCGGCCTCCTCAATTTCTTGCCCAAACTATGCCCAATCCCAATAATAAAGCAATGAAAATGATCCATCTAGCAAACCCGCCTTTACCATTCGAATACTAGTCTATTCCAGTTGGGGTTCATGATATTCAATTAAGATCGGGAAGGACTGTAACATCAGAAAATCAAAAGCAACCTATGGTGATCATTGAAGAGAAAGGAGAAGAGGAAACTCTCAACCATTCTCTGAAATCTGTCACTAAGTAGCCCTTACCCTATGAATCCTTGCCATATTCTTGCAACCAGCCTCCCTTCCCAGAGAGGGTAGTAATGGAAAGGAGTGAACCTATTTCTGAGACTAGTTTGGCATATGAGCTTCCTAATCTTTTCACTAAGATACCTTTGCTTCAAGCCATAAAAGATATCCAAATTTGTACCAAGATTATTAAGGAAATCTGTCTCAAGAAACCCGGGAGGAAGAGATTGGAACCTCAAAACATTCAATTTGTTGGTAGGGCAGCAGAGTTGACGACGGGATGTGTGTCTGTGGAAAAATATACTAATCCCGAAAACCCTGTTGTCTCAGTTCAGATTGGTAATGTACTTGTCTCTAATGTTCTTATCGACCTTGGGGTAGCTATTAATTTCATGACTAAGAAAACCATGGATCAACTTCAGTTATCTCATCTTTGCCCTACTCTCGTTGTGCTTGAATTAGTAGATAGATCTA
The DNA here is from genome assembly GCA_034641835.2 of Pinus albicaulis. Lineage (NCBI taxonomy): Eukaryota > Viridiplantae > Streptophyta > Pinopsida > Pinales > Pinaceae > Pinus > Pinus albicaulis. The sequence continues at coordinate 622,003,326 of CM076584.1, read as the reverse complement.
AAATTAAGCCAGAGGGAGTATTGGACGATGTGATCATCTCATTAGATTCTTGGGAATATCCTTCTGATTTCATTGTGCTTGAGCCAAAGAACCTAGTAGGAGGACATCCCTTGATCTTGGGTCGACCATGGCTTGCAACGGCTGATGCCTATATTGGATGTCATTCCGGTGATATGTATATCTCACATGGAGATTCTAGGAAGAAATTTACCTTATACCCCCCTGTAAGATCCATTCAGGACCTTCGAGATAATTTATGTTTGTATCAAAGCAGTGATGAGGAAACTTAGTCTATTTCCATTATCCACCATTATATTGGGTCTTCACAAGAAGATGAGATTCAAGATTTCCTGAATAATCTAGAGATTATGCCTAATTATGAGCCTTTGAGCCAAATTTTCAGCCTAGATTTTCAAGAAAATCATGATTCTCATTCTTCTATACCACTACATTTGACCACTCCCTTAAGTAACCATGAGCCTGATACCACTCTTGTTGAGATTAGCCCTGGTAAATCCTTGCATATTAGTTTAGATTTGGACTCATCTCAGTAAGAGCAGCTTGTGAATTTGTTGCAAAACCATCTTAGTGCCTTTGCTTGGGGCTATGAAGGTATGAAGGGTATCCCTCCTGAAACTTGTACACATCACATCTATATTCAGGAATGAACCCCACTTGTCCGACGACCTCAAAGGCAAATGAATCTATCTCTAAGAGACATTGTGAAGGAAGAAGTACAAAAAATCTTAGATGTTGGTTTTATTTACCTTATTTCCGATAGTTAGTGGTCTCTCCATTAGTACTAGTACCTACGAAAGATGGAAGATGGTGTATTTGTATTGATTATATAGAATTGAATAAAGCCACTCTTAAAGATTACTTCCCTCTCCCTTTCATTGATCATGTGCTTGATACCCTTGCAGGAAAGAAATATTTCTCCTTTTTGGATGGCTTCAGTGGTTATAACCAGATATAGATTTCATTTGAATATCAGGATAAAACTACTTTTACATGTCCATGGGGGAAATTTTCTTACAAAGTGCTTCCCTTTGGTTTATGTAATTCCCCGGCTACATTTCAAAGGGTAGTCCTGGCTATTTTTGTTGATCTAGAATTTATAGAAATTTATATGGATGACTTTTCCATGTTTGGTGATTCTTTTCAGGAAGCTCTCAAAATCTTGAGAAAGTACTTCTTTGTTGTCAGTAAGCCCATATCGCTTTGAGTGATAAGAAATGTAGATTAATGTGCAAAGTGAGAGTGGTGCTTGGCCATTTTATTTCTGACAAAGGTATCTAGGTTGATCCAGCAAAGATTGAAATCATTCTGAATCTTCCTGCACCCAAAACTCAAAGGGATGTAAGAGGTTTTCTAGGACATGTTGGTTACTATAGAATATTCATTGAAAATTTTTCAAGGATAGCTGCTCCTCTTTTTCGACTTCTATCTAAGGATAGTGAATTTTTTTGGTCAATGGCTTGCCAACAGTCTTTCGAGACATTGAAGGAAAAGTTGGTACATGCACCAGTTTTGCAAGGTCCAAATTGGTCCCTGCCTTTTCACATTTCCTCTGATGCTTCAGATTTGGCTATTGATGTAGCTTTAGGAGAAGAGGAAAATAAGCAATCGTATGCTATTTATTATATTAGTAAAAATTTGTCTTGCGCTGAATTGAATTGTACAGTTACAGAGAAGGAGTTTTTAGCTGTGATTTTTGCAATTAATAAGTTAAAACACTATATTACAGGATATGAAGTATTTGTACATACTGATCATTTCATGATTAAATATTTGATGAACAAACCATTGAAAAGTGGTAGAGTGACTAGGTGGTTACTATCATTATAGGATTTTAATGTTACTATTGCTGATAGAGCATGGAAATATAATGTTGTAGAAGATTTTCTTTCTAGATTAGATAATCCTGGTGAAGTAACTCTTGTTAATGATGATTTTCTAGATGAACATATTTTTTCTATGTATATAGATTCTCCATGGTTTTCTGACATTGCTAATTACTTGGTTACCGGGAAGACACCAGCCCACTTGTCCGCTCATGAAAAAAGGAATATTATTCAGAAAAGTGCTGCATATTCCTGGATTCAAGGAGACCTATTTTACACTGGTCCATATCTGATTATCTGTAGATGTGTAAGAGAGGAGGAAGTGTTTGACATATTGAAATCTGCTCATGATGAACCTTGTGGAGTCCACCTCACTGATAAGTGGACTGCATATAAAGTATTACGTGTTGGTTACTTTTCCCTTCCTTGTTTAAGGATGCCAAACAATATGTCAGGCGATTTGATAGTTGTCAACGAATGGGCCAGCCTAATCAAACCAATGAAATTCCTTTATGCCCCAAAGTTATGATTGAGCATTTTGAAAAATGGGCTATTGATTTTATAGGGCCAATAAATCCAACATCTTTAAGTAAAAATCATATTCTGGTTTGTACATATTTTGTTACAAAATGGGTAGAAGCTAAAGCAGTTTCTTTTTCTACAGAAAAAGTTGTTGTTGATTTTTTTTTTCTGAAATATTTACTAGATTAGATGTGCCTAGAGAAATTTTTTCTGACAATAGTCCGCAGTTTATTTCTAATCTGGTACAGGGTGTGATGGAGCAATACAAGATCTGGCACAGGAAATCCACGTCGTATCACCCGCAAGAAAATGTCTAGGTGGAATCTACAAACAAAGTGATCGAGTCCATTATTATAAAGACAATCAATATGCATCAGAAATACTGGGCTGAAATATTACTAGAAGCTTTTTGGGCATACAGAACCACTTTTAGAAATAGCACGGGACATACACCATACGAGGTGGTACATGGAAAATAGGTTCTGTTATCGATTGAGTTCTAGATCAAAACCTTCAGAACTGCAGTTCAGTTAGGACTAGATCTCTCCAAGGCAAAGCAACATCGTATTCTCCAATTAAATGAGTTAGATGAATTTCGTAGAGATGCTATTCAGTAGAACATCCTAATTCAGCGGCAACAGAAAAGGTGGCATGAAAATACTATTCAAAAAAAGTAGTTCCAACCAGGTGATTGGGTACTCCTCTATGATTCTAAATTTAAATTTTGTAAAGGGAAGTTTTGTACACATTGGGTGGGACCTTATGAAGTGATTTTAGTATTTGAGAATGGAGCAATAGAAATCAAACCTATTGATGGACAAGATTCAGTATTCTTGGTAAATGGGCATAGATTAAAGAAGTATTTTCAGCCACTTTCCAAGAAAGATTTTACATAGCAAGTCCAAGAGAAATTTGGAATGGTAGTGGTAAACAGTAAAAACAACCTTTTGAAAACATGAACTCTTCTTATTCTCAAAAGAAAAAAAAAAAATTAAAAAAAAATTAAAAAAAAAAAGTAAAGAAAAAATAATTTCCTATAATTGTGAAAATCAGATCATTGACATGATTGCAGAAGGGTCAGCCTGAAAACCAGCTTGCTGGCAGGGAGATCAAAAATTTCTAAAAAAAAGAGAATGTTGATTGATCATTAGATATGCTAGCAACCACCGAGTAAAAACAGGTTCAGCAGACCTTTATACATTGGGGTAATTAGCATGGATATTCTTATTCAAGTAACACTTAATTCTCGCTGCAGTTATGTTTTCTTGCACCAGTGCAGGCAGACCTTCCAAAAAATTTTATGCCTTTCTTTATATCCCATTTCATAATATTCCTTAATTTTTCTTCTTTAAATCCAATAATGATTAACCTTCCCACATTCTTCTGAAAATACCCAACCCGCTTCGTAAAAATCCCACTTTACCCTTTAATTTTTTTCCCTATCCCACTTATGTTTATCCCCTCTTTGACACTATTCCTAGAATCCCTGTAAACAAATTCCTTCCCATTCTAAAATTTTTCCCCTTTCCCACTTCTTTGTTCCCCCATGAATTTATTGCAGGATCTCATACATAGAGCAAAAAGATGCCCTGAAGCATCAAGGAAGGGCGAGGCAAATTTTCAGTATCAGTTGAGGAAAGCTATGTTAAAATTCCAGCCTATATTCTACTTAAATTCTCTATTCTTTCTTTTTTCGACAATATGCTTGCACTAGTGCAAGCATATCATCCTATATAACAGTATAAGCAGAATGGTACCAACAGAGCAGTACAGTAAGCGGTGTAAACAGATCGGTGCAAGCATGCACATTGACAGAAGCAGCGTAAATTTTTTTTTTTTTGAGCATATGTCATAAGAAGTGGTCATCGTAGAAGTTTATGAGCAACATTTTTCACTTATTTGATAAAGTACTTATTCTATCATATTAACTAGGAGAAAACTATTTAAAGTACAAAGTGTTTTTTAGTTAAGAATCATGATCATTTTTAATAAATGCTAAAGTTTTTTGAATTATAAAGGAATGCAGAAATGTTTAAACCATTTCTTGGATATGATTACTCTTTCTGCCATGATCCTAAACGTCCTTCAGTTATGGTAACTACCTCACTTAGCCATTAAGGACATTGCCACAAGTACCAACCTTGCATGATTCTAAACATGCCGTGCATCTGCGGCTATTTTGGTGGGATGGATCAGTGATAAGACAGAAGGGATGGTGGATGGTTGATCCCTATCTATAAAGAGTTAATTTTTTCAGTATTGCATGCAAATTTTTTGACTGTTCATAACTGTAAAGCAAAGATGTCACATGTTAGATGTGAATTGTCATCCCTCAGTGAGGTAGATCAAACCGCTGATTTCCGCAATAGTCTTGCACTATTGCGAGAGTCAGGATTTCTTCTGTTTTTGAAGAAATTTGATGGGCACAATAGTGAAGTGGCCCTATAGTTCACACAAGAGTTTTAAAAATGGCCATGTAAATATTGGGCCTCTGAGATTTAAAGTCACGAAAAATTTGATAACAGCAGCGACGGGGTTACAGAACACTGGTTTGTAGTACTTTAAAAATAATAATCTCGAGAGGAAGCGTTGGCAGTGTTTCGTTGTTGATAAAGACATGAATGTAAATTGGAAGAAAGGAGTTCCGCGCAATGCCCTGTTGGGACAATGGCAGGACCTCCTTTTTATTCTCCAGAAATTCATGACTTGTGAGGGGTGGTACTCCCTCACCTTTGTGTATCATTTCATGATGCTTCAACAATTTGAACCCGACCGACATGTTTGGTGGAGGATGGATTTCACTTAATTTTTTATTAAGAGTTTAGAAAAGATGGCCAAGGGCATCCAGGGAGCATGGGCGGACCAGGCTGACAAGAAATTGTATCATCATGGCTTGATCAAAATTCTGGTCCAGAAACAATTGGAAATTAAGGGTATGACCTAGAAGGAGTTGCTGAAGTAGCTAGATAAAAATCCCTATGCAGGAAAGAAAACAGCTGCTGCAAAGAAAATAGAGACCCCCGCCAGCACGAGCAAGGGTCAAAGTGTAAAGAGAAGTCCTTCTTGCACTAGTGGAGGAAGGAAATGAACTGGGAAATCAGCAGAAGAAAAGGGTCCATCTCCAAAGAAACAAAAGACAACGGGTGCACCTATTGAAGAAACTCCTGCGACGCCCCCAGTGCATGAACATAACCCTGAAGAACATGATTTGTTGTCAGTCCTCGCGGACACAAAAAAATCTGTGGAAATTGAAGATGACACCCTGTTGGCTGACTTTATTAAAGGCCGAAAAAAGAATAAAGAACCTGGTGCAGAACCGTAGTCCCCAAATAATATTGAATCCCTACTTGCACCAGTCGAAGACGAACCAGAACCAAAAGAATCGGCACAGGAAGAGGAAGAAATGTCACTACAAGAAAAAGAACTGGCACAGGAAGAAAAGCAACCGAAAGAGTTAGAAAAGGAAGAAAAAAAAGAAGAGTTATAAGATGAAGAAGAGCAGGAAGAAGTATAAGGAGAAGAAGAAGAACCAGGTGAGCAAGAAGACGAAGAAGAGCTAGAAGAAGTGGAAGTAGAAGAAGAAGAACCGAAAGAGCAAGAAGAAGAAAAAGAACTCGAAGATTTAGAAGAAGAAAAATAACCGGAAGAGGAAGAAGTGTTTACTAAAACTCCAAGGGATGCTGAGGTTCCTGAAGAAAATATAGCCCCTGTTGAGATAGAAAAGGAAGAAGATTCGACATCTTCTGCTACTCAGATACTTGAGCTCGAGCTTCAAATATAGAATTTAGAGCAGCTCGTAGCCAAAACAGAGGAGGAAAAATAACAGAATAAGGAAGAGCTCAGGGCGGAAATCCAAAATAAGAAAGGAGAATTCAGGGTATGGAAGTATCGTGCTTCACAACGTTTTAGATGGCTTAAAAGGTGACGAAGAAATTTAAGAGCAGCAAAAAGATGAAATATGAAACACCGCAGACTGATGATAGTATGTTGGAGCAGGAGTGAGCCAGAACGCTCAAAAGTTTGAAGTTTTTTGTAGAGGTAAAGAGTTGTGTGAGGACACACAACAGCTTAGGGATGGGAGGATGTTAGCCCCCTAATTTTCTCTCTTTTTACTACTTTTCCCTTCCTAAATTATAACCATTTACCCCTGTTTCACCTCCTTTATGCACCCTCATCCTGCACCAGTCCAAGCATGGTGACACATTTAGTATAAACCTTTATTTTTCATGTTTTAATTCAATTTAGCATTAATTAAATATCTATCACATGATTTCTTATTTCTAAATCACTTTCGTAACTAATCGATATCTCCAAAAGTTATTTGATGGTTAAAGTGCTTATCGTGACCACTGATCTTTGTGCAGGATCAGATCTACACTATTGCCAGCACAACAGATCTTCATGGTAGATCCAAACTTCCTCGATCACCGCCCCGTCTTAAGCCATTTCAGCCATGACAGTGAATGATTCAAAGGCAGTCGAGACTAATCCGTGAAGGGAGAAAGCTGGTTAGCTACGACCAGTTTTGCAAAACCGTATTATCTTGAAGGCCGAGACTAAATTATACATTTTGTTATGAATTAGTTGAACGATATGTTTTGGCCTTCGACCAATAGATCTATATAATGTAAAGTTTAAATAGGACCTAGGACGATAATTTTGGAGCAGAGTTTAGATTGAAGTTGATAGGCGGTAATCAGTGTTTTGTTATCACTCGAATTTGGGCTCGACATTGTATCAACGTATGTATTCGCCTCAATAAATTAATAAAAGGTTTTCTTCCACCTCATGTTTCAGAAATTATGTTTCTGTTCTTTTAAGTTGATGAATTAACTGGTTTACTAAGCAGCATTTAATTTAAAAGAGGGAAACACGCTGGTTTTCTAGGGCCCAACCAACCTAGCATGTTTACCCTATTTTATGTTTCTTGTAATATGTGTTTAAATTATTAAAGTGTGATTCAATTTTCAGCACATGCATTCCTGTCTTATTGAAAAAAAATCCATCGTGTGAAGTAGTTACATTTTTTTTCCCTGCAAATTACTTTCCTGCATTTAATTTCAGATTGGATTTCCCATCTGGTACAAGCAGGAGAAGCAGACCTGCACCAGGCACATTGGTGTGACATTTCCCTTTTCTTGTAGTTCTGTTATTTGGTTTCCCACCGCCTAGTACAAGCAATAGAAGGAGACTTGCACCAGGCACATTGGTGTGACATTTCCCTTTTCTTGTAGTTCTTTTATTTGGTTTTCTACCGCCTGGTACAAGTAGGAGAAGAGAACCTGCACTAGTGCATGTTGGTGTGACATTTTGTTTTCCTGCAATTCTGTATATTTGTTTTTCCACCGCTTGGTACAAGCAGGAGAAGCAAACCTGCACCAGTGCACGTTGGTGTGATGTAGCAAGTTTTCTTAGTCTACTTTCAGTGATTTTCTTTCTTTCCTTAAACACTTACGACAGTATAAATGATTGTTTCTTTACTTATGCATTTTATTAAATTCAGAAACATTCACTTTTATGTCTTCCATTTAATTTAATAGAAAACTAGCACTTGCAATAATTGAACACTTGTTTCAAGGATTAAAGGCTAAAGTACAAGAAGCTCTGATCAGGTGTAGGAACTAGTTTCTTGCCACAGGATCTGAGTGCTCTGAACCTCGAAAAGTTTGAGCCCTTGCATTAATTAAAAATCCTTTAGTAAGGACACAATTTATATCTTCTATATAACTCTATGATCCTGCACTAGTGCAAGACAGATTAATACAAGAAGGAAATCTCTAGGGAAGCAGGTTTAAGGGCCCATCTAACGAGACTGCTAAAGTGCCTCTGCTAAAAGAAAATACACACTCAGTAGATTAAACAACCATTAGCTGAAATGATTTCCTTTTATCTTTAATTCTATTTTTCAAATTCATGCTTTCTCGTTCCATTCTTAGATTATTCTTAATGGTTCAAGTTGCCTTTTTCTATTTTGATTTTATTCTAGAATATTTCCCTTAAGAAAGTAGGGAATTACATTAGGAAGATTCATACCATCTCTGGCATTGCCTGTGCTTTGTCTCTAGGTTTACGAATCCCCCGTGTTGAAAAATTAAGTGTTGAGGAGTTTTCTTAAGTGTAATTCCTGCACTCAACAATAATAAGGAGCTTAAGAATTTAATCTGAGCCCTTGGATGAAATAAGGTTAGAATTAGATAGTTTCCTGTTTTAAAAATAAAAATTGATTTAGGGTTTCAATCTTAAGTTCACCCATGCAAATGAAGTAAAAAATGTTAGAATAATGATGGTTAGGTAGAAATAAGTTGTGCAAGGCATATAATAAAGCATCATCAGGGAAATTACTAATTTCCCCTCCCCCACAATTATCCAGTATTCAAAACCTTCAGTCAATGAGGCTCAGAGCATTTCACTGACTTCTGTTGGGACTGGACCTAAGGCTTGATAACTGATTGGTTATAAATTTTAGATTCCCTTCATAAAATCCATTTCCCAAGCATATTCACCCTCCTCCAAAATTACAAACCCTTTTCCTAAGTAAAACACCCTTTTGCTTAGAAAAAGTAAAATCCCCTCTTAATTAATTTCATTTCATCCAAAAACACTCAAAAACCCAAAAAATTTTTTTATCCTAAGTATAAGTGTTAAATGATTATGTTGGGCATCACAATGAAGAAATCTGGCCTAAAAAAATATTTTACATTATGCTTAGTGTATTTTACATTCCCGCACATTCATTTCATATTAATTTTTAACTGAAAGTATTAAATCCCTTATAAAAGCCATTCTCATATATATTTATTATATCCATTATTTAAATATCCCAAAAAACCCGTTTATTTAACATTAACCTATGGTTTATATTATCCCATGTGACAAAATATAAACCCCGCTATATCTCCATAGGTTAAACATATCAAATAAACTAATCCCACTCACAATGGTTTTAAAACACACGTTAATGTTTTATTTAACCATATAAATATTACCCCACCAACCATCATAGCATATTGGCTTTATATTGAAAAACAAAGGTTTTTATATTACAAAGCCTGGGCCCCACGCCCCACTGCTGAGCAGCTCCAAAACTCATCCCCACCGTTCGCATGAACAATATCAGATCCGACGACCACAAATACATATCTCATTCTTAACTACATGATCAAAAGTCATTTCAACATTTTTGAAATGGGTTTTTTATAGCCCTTATCTCTCCTCCACGTGGCAGCATTTCACTGGATCGCATTCGATCCCACAAAAAAAATTACCACCCAAAGCCCATGCGATAAAACACTACAGTTTTCTACCCCCGACACCAAAACTTCCCTCCGCTTTGATATGAATGCCATTAAATGCATACTCTTTAAATATAAAACGTTATTAATATTTCCTATATATGACGAAAAGCCTTTCTTTTCATTATATCTACGCGTTTATCCATTTTGACTGAGAAACAAAAACCTGTGCACTATTTTCATGCCCAGAGAACCAGAAAAAGCCATTACCCCTCCCTGCAAACCTGCGTTTTCATTTAACAAATTGTTTTATTGTTGTAGTTTATTAGAAAAAAGAGAATTTCGATAAAAAAATCTAAATACTAGTTAAAGATCAATTTTACTCAAAGAATTCACAGGGAAATGAGTTTGAATGGTTGTCCTAAAATAAGAATATTTCATACAGTAGCAGAGCAGAATGAAAAAATTTACACAAGTGGTCATAACAGAGGATGAAAACATTTCCACAGCAACTCTCCAAGATATATTTTACTCACTCTTACAATGAAGTGTAAAAGTGAAAACGTGACAGAGAAGTCAAGGTAAAACAATAAAAGTAAATACAGAGGCAGTAATAGTTAAACATAGATGAAAATATTTTCGCCAACAACAATGAAGTTTATCCAATGTGAAAGTAAAAATATTTAAAATAACAGTAAGGTTAAAATATGAAAACAGAGCATGAAGGGACATTTTGCAGAAATTTCCTGTTTAAGTCATAGTTTTGCAGAAACTACTATGTCCCATTGAAGATGAATTTTGCAAAACTGGAGGAGGGTTATGTGCCTAATATGTCAATATACAAAAAATTATCTCACTTTATGCACAGGTATTACAGAATGAGAGATACATGCACAACTCCAAATCCTAGATTTCGGACTGTGCAATGTTATGTTTTACACATATTTTTTCAGAGCCTATTGTGAACAACTGGAATTGAATTTTGGGAAACTAAAAACCTCTTTCACTTTTTTACATATCTATTTCGGATTGAGATATAAAAACATATCATTGGACCCCAATTTTATAGAATTTTTGGAACAAAATGCAAAACGGAAGGAGATAGTTAGTGACTTGGATGCCTCATCATCAACTAAGAGTTGATATCAAATTTGAATTCTCGTATTTGTCACCATAAATCCATAAAAATAGTTCCAAATAGATTCATTAGTTTTGAGTGTCCTTTCATTAAGTTCTATTTATGTAAAACAGTTCGAGATATTTGTAAACCAATCTTGATATGTTTTCTAAATATTCTAGTTTAGAATTTGTATAAATACTTCACCTTTGAAGTATTAGTGTGGAATAAATTTATGAAGATTTATATGGTCATTTTTGTTGGACTTGGAAGCATTTTTTTTCAAATTTGAGTACCAGACTGGAACAAATCAACTAGCATCATATTTCAGGATTCATGTGAGGGGCCATTGAAGTGAAGTACTTTCTACTTGTCATTGTTTATCTTCTTTGTTTCATGCATCCATATATCTATTCCAAATTTGAATGAATAAAAAGGAGTATTATTTCAGGATTTGTTAAAAGCACCCTGTCTTTACTCTTTATCATTTCTATGTTTTCTTATGATTTCTAGAGTAGGGAACCCTTATTTTCTCCCTCTTTCATTTGACCTCTATCTACTCCTTCCTTTTTACCAGATCAAAGAACCCTTCATTGCTCTTTATCCCGATAAAACCACTTCACCAAAACAACCTTCCAAGATCTTCAAAGACTTATCTATCTTGCCCTAAAAAAATTTGACTTTTTGACCTTCATCCTAGTTCTGTCTGCATTAGTTTTGACTCCTTAGCCCAATGGACAAACATATTTCCCACTATCCATCTCATTAAGTGATTTTTCCCACCAAACCAAACCAAATAAAAAAAAAAATTCACAATCATAACTAGCCTAACATCTTATAATCAAAACAAATTTAAATCTTAAAGAGAGAGACCTCTCTGAACCCTAGGAAGGCTATATCTTAGAGTTTAAAAGTAGGTTTTTGGTTACCTCGGTGAATTATTTATTTAAACTTGAGAAATTACTGACTGATAACATGCAGCATTTGTGATTTTATGATTTTGATCCTCATCTAGGTCAATGAGATGAAATTATTTCTCGGTTTCATGATGTTCCTCCTCATGATGAATGATTGACTTAATGATCTTCTATTTACCTTTATCTACTTGCTTTGTTGATGTACAAGGCATGGCCCCTTTCACTCCAAGTGAATAAAACACATGCCTATATCCTCTGTGGTAGACTTTTGGCATTGGTTTAACCTCAACCATATTAGCCCACTTAGGATCAATGTCATCTATCCTTCTAGGTGACCTAAAATAATGATGAGATGGAAATGAAGGAGGTTAATGGGACTGATATAATGATGATGAGTGAGTCATGGTTTGAGATGATGAAGAGAAACTTTGTGCATGTTGAATGTATGCCTCAATGAAGATATAATTGGCTATGAAGGTGCTCCATGCAATGTTCAGTTGATTGAGATGGTGGAGGACTATTATTTTTATGAGGGAATGATGGAATAGGATTTTCATTCGCTATTCATACTACTTCTTCTAGGAAATGTATGCCATCTTATCTATACTCTAGAAAATATAATAGGGCATGTTGAGCATCCTTACTCTAGTGAAATGCATTAAGATCTGGATGTGGTAGGAATAGAGCCTTGAAAATCTTCCTTCACATGGAAATTTTTTCATTATAATATTCATCATAGGTGCATATCTATCCAAGAGGTGTGAAAAAGGGACAAAATTCCTTGTTTTAATTTTGTGTCTAGGTTTTAGGAAGAACTCAAAATCATGTTTCTTCAGCCTACCTTTCCTGAACCATTTCTACCTAGAATTTGGGATCCCTGTAGCATCTGAAATGATAGAAGTAGATAAGGTAAAAGAGACCCTCCTGATGTGAACAGTCTAGTTAGCATGCGGTGGTGTTTAACCCTTTGAATTTTCTCACAAAATTCATAGCAACCAACATGTTGGAATCATGTGATAGTCAATGGAGAGGCTAAAAGTTCCTTAGTGTTGGTAGGCTCAAGTCCGAGCACCCTTCCTCCTTTATCTGACCTCCTTATATTTGTATCCTCTCCTTTAATGAATGATGCATTTTCCTTTTCTGTTTCCATGGTGTTTTTTTTAAAACCCTTGGGATTAGGGAAGGGAAATGGGAAAGGGAGATGGGAAAGGAAAACTGAGGGATATTTTTGATAGGGATATGTGATATGGGGAGGGGGTAGGGAGTAATTTTTAGGGATATGAGTAATGGGGAAAGGAATAGGAATGAAAGGGTGATGGGAATTGGGATTTACGAGCCTAGGTCAAAATAGCACCCAGGGTTTAGGGTTTCAGTAATTATTAGCTTAGCGATAGGGATTATGATAACATGGATTAGTGAATTAATTTCAATAGGGTAGGGATGGTATTGAGTGTAAAGGAAATTGGATTCTGGGAATTATGACTGCAAGGGAGAAAAACTAGGGTTTCACTTCAAGAAGACACCCAACTACAACTTCAACTTTGCAAAAATTAAACACATAAGCTAAAGAAGATGATTTTTCTTGGCATGTGTCTCTTACTGGTTTTCTGGAGGTAAATTAATGATTGGAGGAGCTTTGAAAGAAATTCTGATCACTTGGATGATTTGCTAAGCTTGCTGGTCATTTTCACCCTTAACAGGCTATTTGCACCATCAGTAATGTATTTGCGCCCTCAACAACTAATTTGCACCTTGCTCAGCACATTTGGGCCATCTCAACACATTTGCGCCATCGATAAAGAATTTGTGCCCTTATGAACTGATTTGTGCCCTCCTGAACTGATTTTTTCCCTCAACAACTGATTTGTGCCATCGCTTCAGGATTTGCGCCCTCGATTTTTCTTCTTTGCCAATTTTTCTCATAATTTCAAAATTTTGGTCTCTTGGAGTGTTGGTTTGATATTTAGAAGAGGTAAATGAATTTTAATTGATGTATTTTAGTAATAAATAGAAAAGTTAATTTTTATTTGAATTTAAAAACACACTTTTCTAGTGCCTTCTTTTACTTTTTTGAAACATTTGTTGATTACATTTTCATCTGATTTTTCTTTCTTGCAGGATAGAGCTTCTGGAGTTTGACACTTTTCTCTTTCATTTTGGCATGTGAGTTTTGAGTTGGCAACTAGGGACCGAACTTATTACATATATGAAACATAAAATTACATAAATAAAATTAAAAATAAATTACATCTTTGTTTTCATACGAAAATAGCATTTTGATATGAAAATCATTAAAATCAAAATTACAAATTTAAGAATATCATATTTACATTCTGATAATCTTCTGCAGATGAAAATGAAATTTTTATTGAGTCACTCTCAAACATTTTTATAACCTTATTGAGAGGAAGTGGTCCATTTTTGTACCTTTAACATTGAAACCTAATGACCTAATGGGACCTTGAATGACCTAACTTCCATGATTGACTTTGAATCAGATAGGACATAATGAAATGAGATTTTCAAACGTGTTTTTATGCTCAGCAAGACACGAAGGTGGGCCAAAAAATTAGATTTTTTGAAGGAGAGTGAGGTTTTATGACTAGGACTACCATCAGTGAAATTGTTTTTGGCATGACCTAATGGAATGAAATAATTTTTTTATAGTGGGACAGCTAAAATAACAATGAAAAGAGTGATTTTGATCACTGACGGTAGAATGCATATTCTGACACTAAAATTTTCCTTATTGGGTATGGAAACTCTGAAAGAGTTGTCAATAACCACAGATCCCTGAATTTTTCATATCAGTGCCTCTTCCATTGGGCCAATACTGTCAAAAAATAAGTTAAACCTAAATGCAGGACTAAATACTAACAACTCAATGAAAAAAATTAACTCAAATTTGACTGAACTTGACTGAAACAATGACTCAAAACTAAACTTACTCTTGTGCAAACTTACCTTTAAATGGTAAAAACTCAATGAAGTTCCATGGCCTTTACTTCGGGCTCTAAACTCCAATGTTTTTCCACTTCACACTTGCAAGAATATCAAACTGATATATACAATGAGGATGGAAAAAATTTCATAATTTCAGATGAAAAGAGATAATTCTTGAGGATCCTACCATTAAATGGACCTCCTAAGAAAATGTGCCCATCCATTTCCTCCAAGAGATATTCATTTTTTCCATGAGAAGCTGCAAACTTAAAATGACCTTTCCATAAATTATCGGACTTCCTGTGCTTACCCTTGTCTTCATTCATGGCATCCCAACATAGTACTGCATTATCAATATTGAAATCATCTTTCTTGGTTTTTCTATCATATATTTTCTTGATCATATCATGGAGATTGGAAGTGTTATGAAACACTTCTTCATTTGTCTGTTGCAAGTGACTCATTTGGTTTATTCTACGTTGTATGTCATTTTGTTCACTTCTAGATTCTTGTAAAAGCTTCATGACTGGGACAACCAATGAATAAGGGAAAACTGTATCCACACTGTAAACTACCTGAAATGGAGACATGCCAATATATCTCTTTCTGATTACTTGATATGCGCATAGTGCATTAATTATCTTGTTGTGCCAATTCTTTTTGTTTTCCTCCAACATATTTTTTATTATGTTGATCAAATACTTATTTGAGGACCCCTCCAATCTGTTTCCCTGTGGATATATATTGTAGAATGACCCAATTTTAATGTTATACTTATCACATAATTTTCTTATCTTCTTTTATTTGAAATTTGTAGTGTTATCCGTGATCATTTTTCTAAGACAACCAAACCGAGACAAGATGTTACACTAGTAAAAAATGATGAAATTAATGACTAGGTGACTAAAAATTTTAGTCGCCGCAATTATTTCAAGTGAATTACTACTAAATTTGAGCAATTTTAAGTGATCGAACTAAAAATGACTAACTTAAATGACTAATTTAGTCTTGGAATAAAATATACGACTAGATAATCAGTGACTAAACTAAAAGCGACTAACTTAAATGACTAAGTTAGTCTAGGGATAAAATATATGACTAGATAATAAGTGACTAAACTAAACTCAACTAACTTAAATGACTAATTTAGTCTAGGATTAAAATATATGACTAGATAATAAGTGAACCTTTGTTTTTTGTAGGTCATTAATTAATTAATTTTTTAATGATGTCTGAACCTTTGTCTTTTTGTAAGTCAATGTTCTATTCATGTAGGAAAAAAGGAGTACATATAGCCACTTAGAAAATAGGTGTTCTCACCCTATTTTGGTTTGTTGACAAAAATTTGCATGAGATGCAAAAAAATACAAAAGAGAGACTAGGGACATTGTCCATAAATGGTTGGGTCGGAGGCGCCAAAACACATATAAAACATAAAGAACACCAAATAGCATACTAGGTGTCCGACGTGATGGATGCAGGGTTGTGTGGGGTTGTTCCTAGATGCGGTGGAGGATAAAATTCACACTGTGGATCGTGCCCTTAAAAGTGCGTCAACCAAGTCTCAAGCTTTTCTACTTTCTCAGTGCATTTATTTTGGCCTCGTCAAACCACTACCAGTATCTCCTGGACTTGGCACTATAAATAGTGCATTTAGTCAAATGTTTCCATCTTATCTGCATGCTCCTCACGACAGACTCTCTTAACTGTGTCCACTCTTTCCATCAGGCTGTTGATAAGTGCATGCCAATTCTCTAGGAAACAATGTTGAATAACCTACCCCTCATTTATCTCAGATCAATCAAACCCATGATTCCCCTTGCCACCACGACCTACTCCACCCCGACGACTCTGCTTTTGAATCCTCAAACCCCCAACTCTGTTATCCCCCCACTTAACTCCTTCACAACCCCCATGCACACCCACACTAGCGAGCCATGCATGCCCTACAGTCTTTCCACCCCGGCGTGGAGCCGCCATGATTATTTATGAGTCTGCCACCCCCACTGGGCTATGGACGACAAGGGAGTGAGAACACCCACACCACATCGGGGGCTTCATAATTCGCCTAGGTCGAGAAACCCCGCCGTGTGTAGAGTCTAGATACTAGAACCCCCACCATAGAAAAAAACACCATGAGCAAAGGAGCCAAATGTCGCCACCCAACACCGTAGGGAAGCATAGAGAAACCTCCCACTACCAGATAAAGACTACCACCACCAAGAAAACCAAATACCATCACCCACCAAACCAACACAGGAAATTGAAAAACAAATGATGAAAAGGTAGTCGACGCCTGAGCGTAACTTACCCCAGGGCAGTGACCAGCGAGCACACACCAATCCACCAAACATTGTCGCACCCACATTGAAGGGCATGAAGTTTGGAAAAGAAGCTAGTTTTCTGCCACCACCCTCGAGGTTTCCTAGAATGCAGATTATACCTTCCTCTCTTAGCAGGAAAATACAAGCTCATCGAAAGCCAAGAAAAATGGAAACAAATGTGCTCACTTCCCTTCAACTTCCTATCCTCAGCCGAGATGTAGAAAATGGCTAAGAAACTGAGCAACAAGGATCGGTTGAACACATCGCACCAACAAATGCCCACGATAAGCACACACAAGCCACTCCCTTTGTAAAACTTCATGTGACGTTTACGCTTCGTCTCCAGAGGTAACCATCGGGACCAACACCAAAACATAGTGAGGAGTCTAATGTCGGGCTCCCTCACCTTCCATCGCCTTATCCTTTCACTACCCCCAAACTCCAATGCCCAGTTATTTTTCACAAAAATTTCCAATGTGAAGCTAATAACTCTCCCATTGCATCCCTCACCCTCGCTCCACTTATATTTACTCATGCGAGACACCTTCCACATGTTGCTTAGACCTCACCACATTTGATATCAATTTGGAGAATTTTGACAATGCAATGAATACCGAAACTTGTTAGATGATTGGAACTAACTTTGATTATTTTTTAAGATTCAACAGTAGATCCTGGAAATAATAGTCAAATATCCACAATTCTTAGTTAATTTTCTACCGTACGAGAGAGATTTCATAGGGAATAGGCCTAGTGATTTCTATTTCAATGGAAGGATAACAACAATTTTTTTGGGTAATCATGGAATTTAATTCAATTTCAAATCATAGTGCGAGACCGAATTTGATGTGAGAGAAATTCTTCTGGTTGCTGCTCTGTAGACTTGTCCGAAGTGTTGTTGGAAGTGGAGGACGTCATGTTGGGAGGAAAACTAATACCAATGTTTTGCAAGAGACAATGAATTATCTTTCTAATGTGATTGGCGTAGGTGTTAGATTCAACCACATGATGTTCAACGCTAGTGCGAGCCAACTCTAGGTCCCAAAGATGCAGAGTGAGTAAATTTTGTACAACCTAGAGCGTGTCACCAATTATTTGTCTCTCAACTACTTCTAGGATAACTACATTACACCTGATATGTTGAAGGATGTCATGGTCAAAGAGAATCATGTGGTAATCACACTATGGAGAGGTGAGAGGGTGACCTCTACCCTTGCCACCATGTTGAACATGGCCTCGTTCCCTCACCATGATAGTGTGTTGGAGAATAAATATGTTGGGGATGTGGCCTTAGATAACAACAATAATGGAAGCATGGTAAAGCCGACTTCCCTGAGCTTCAAAGGGTTGCAAGGTGGAATGCAGGATATGTTGGTCAAAAAAATAAGTTAACATGGTGGCAAGCATTAAGTTACGTGTGAGGTTAGACATGAGAATTAGCCTTAAGATGGTGCAGATGCAGAGGGCTCAATTTCTCTTTTCAACATTTAAGTTATTCACATGTTGATAAGGAGGTGGAGTGATGTCGCATAACTGTTAGTTGTTGATGGTGGTCATGTCAGCATTAAATTTCTTACTAAGATGCAGTTGGAAAGTGAGCACCTCAATCTAGGTGGAAATTTCACAATTTAATTGTTGATTTTTTTTAATACTTATAAATTTATCCATACATTAAAAAAAAATATTCAACAATTTTTAAATATATTTTATTAAAAAAAATCAATAAAATATTATTTAAAAAAATAAATAAATAATATATATACATTAAAAAATATTCAACAATTTCTAAATATAATTCACTAAATAAAAATCAATAAAATATTATTTAAAAATTAAATAAATAATATATATACCTTAAAAAATGATTCAACAATTTCTAAATACAATTCACTAAATAAAAATCAATAAAATATTATTTAAAAAATAAATAAATAATATATATACATTAACAAATGATTCAACAATTTCTAAATATGATTCACTAAATAAAAATCCATAAAATATTATTAAAAAATAAATAAATCAAGGTTCTTTGTCCATACTCCATCTGCGTGAGATTGGGCGCGAGTCATTTTTCATTGTGAAATTTTCAAATAGGTATCAATATCAAACAAAGGGTTGGGCGGGAGTCATTTGAAATTCTCAAAAAGGTAAACAAAGGGTTTTACATTGTGTGGTTTGCTTCATCGAGCTTGCCCTGCAATATCACCTGTGGCAACGATTTCTACATATCAAATGGAGTTTTGAGGGTGTGGAGGTAAAACCTGGGGAGGTTCACAGCTGTGATCTTGGAGATGGTATGGTAAATATTCCCAGCTATGATCTTGGAGATGGTATGGTAAATATCTGCACTTATCGCAAGCAGCCCAGGGTCAGATTCGAAATACATAAGAAAATGAGGGAGTTCTCCTCAATGTTCCTGTTGATAACAAGAAAATTGTGCTTGGTGCACTTGCATACAGGAAATGTGGCTAGTTTTTGTTGGATATTAGGTTTTTCAAACCGTTCAAGCTTTCACACAATTGCACCACACGAAGCATCACACAGGTATATTTTATATCCATTTTTCAAAGCTTTGAAACCTGTTTTTTTTCCATCAAGAATTTAATTTTCCAGATGAAACCAACATCTCCTGTTTTGCAACTAAATATAGTTGTATGTCTCTCCTTTATAGATCCTCAACATCCTTGCAAGGGATTTATTTTTCTTTCTTTCCCAAAGACCTTAGATGATAAAATCATTGGAGGGGGCTAGGTCACCGGAATCTAAGCTCTAATGGCTTCTTCCAGGGAGCATCATCCTCCCAAAGCAATAAATTAGAAAACAAAAAATACAGATGTCGTTTTCCTAATGCTGTGAAACCCCTAAATCCAAACTTCCCGTCCGATAAATATTTACTGTTAGAATTTTTTAACTCCTGTATTTAGTCTACAATTCCGACGGAAATGCATCGAAGTAGTGGCCTAAAATGTATGATCAATACGGAAATAATACAGTACCGTGTGGTCTATGGACCTTACCCTTGTGAATACTGAGCTTACCGAGTCTCTTCTAGCACCATTGTAGATGATCTGTAATGATCCTGGACATCCTCAATACCCGGGATACTAATTTGATGTCCAAAAGGGCCATCAAGATCTCTATCCCTTTCCCTCTGGCCACAAGATTGAGCCTCTTTATCAAGCATCTCCCTCTAATTTCAAGCTCTTTGACCTTCAACTCCTTACAATGAATTCTTCTCCTCATGAAATGCAAGAGAGCAGGGTCGTTGGGATCCTCTACCTCTTGACTTATGCAAAAAAAATTCAACATTTGGTGTTGCACCAAACTTTTGTTCTTGTCAAACCTAACAAAATCCTAGAATATCATTATGGATTCCTCCATGATACTAACCAGCTAAGCTGCTGGTATTTTATTTGCTTCTATCCCTGCTTCCTTCATGCAACCTTTGACCAAATCCTGGGACCTTCAAACTGATCATCTAAGAACCTCTGCAAAAAAACTTGAAATTGCTGAAACTGATCTGCCATGTGGTCATAAAACAAATCCTACTTTGATCCATACAGTGCCGCCTCCTGGAACTTTCTATATTGCCAATGCAGGGCCGCCCAAGACAAACAAGTCTGGCCAACATACACTATCTCCAGGTCCTGTTGCACTCTCTTCAAGGATTCGTGGGAAGCATGTGTGATCACAGGGCTTGTTTAGAGTATATATCTTCCGCCTGGAAGCCACCCCTTTAGGCTTTCAGGTTTCATGGCTTTGAAAAAATCCTAGTGCATAGGTCTACTGACTATTAAGATTATCCAAGCAATACATCCTCTCTCAATATTTCTTGTATAAATCTTCAATATAATATTCTTCTGGCACTACTTTTCGGAATGATGATGGAGAATATTCTATGGAAGCTCCACTCTCTCTCTCCCAAACACTGGACACAGCTAGATCGGACTCTATTTCTTTAGGTCTAATAGACAGATTTCCCACCTTGAGTCTTCTTATTTCTGAACGAAGTTTCTCTATAAAAAAATCGTAATATTCATCATCCTCATAGTCATTTAGTGATGGGTTACCCATCAGCAGAAGCCTCATGAACTCGGTCCTAAATTATTACATACTCCTCATTCTTGTCGATGCATATTCATTAGGGAGTTGTTTTTAGTTGCAGAATATTCACATGATGCATATTAATTAGGGATTTGTCTTTAATTGCAGAATATTCACATATTTCAAGGTAATTATAAATATTTTTCAAACTAACGGCATAGAAGAAGATAATTCCAGAACCAATTAAATGATCGATAACTCTTAGTAATAAATTAATTTGATGCTTGCAAGCCCCAGTGATGGAGGGATGATATTGTGATTGTCTGTATCATTATGCACTGATGGGAGGATGATATTCTGATTGTCTATATCATTATGCACTCGATGACTTTGAGTTTCTAAAATTGGATCTTCCTTTCTGTATCTATTGAAATGTCGTGGATGCTGTCAATTTATAGGGAGGAGAAGAACTACGAATCGTAACATCATGCCCCTTCATTAATACCGTGGGTGAATATGATGAAATCATAGGTCTATCTCCATCAATACTGCGGTTGAATGAAGAAATGAAAAATATATCTCTCTGATGATGTGGGAAAGGCGGGAAATGACACTGTTGATTTCAGAATCGAATTCATTCAGGTCTGTAGGAGTTGAAGTCACAGACGATGTCGTTGGAGTCAACGACTTTTGGAAATACTAAGAGGGAGGTGAATCAATATTTCCCTTGTTTTTCACAATTGGTTAGTTAATCCTTAAACATTCAGAGCATTAATCAAGACAGAATAATAAACATCACATCAATTGAACAATACACAGAATATTTCATCCAAACAAGCTTTGCATTATGTATGATTACATACATAATCTACCAGCTATGCTGGAAGGAAGTACGAAACTACCAAAATCTGAAGATGTTTGCAGACTAAGTCTGCAAGGGTCCTCGCCCTCCCTTAAAATCAACCAACCAACCTCTATCCACTGCTTCTATCCACTATTGACACTGTTCAATGTTGTCCTCTGCTTTTGCACCTCCTGCTTCACTGCTTCTGGTCTACTGCACTTTTGTTACACAATTTCTACAAGGTCATACATCAATCAAGGTCAAAATCAATGTCATCACTACAGCAAGGTCACGGTTGTCATCAAATCATTGCTCCAGTAATGTTGTTAAAACTTGACTGGCACAATACTACTGTCATAATGTCCCTATCTCAATGTCACATATACATCACAGTCACTTCTATATAAGGTTTCTATCGTTTCAAGGGTTACAACCATTTTCCAAGAACATTGTTATTGTCATGTATTGAGAGCGTTGTCATTAGAATCATTGTCATATCAAATGTCATGCTAGGTTCACCATGTTACTTCCATATACCAAGGTTTCTCCCACATCAAAACATTGTTGTCAAGGTAGGGTAGAAGATAAAGGAAGATCGCTGCCATCAACAAGGTCACTTCAGATCACTTACAAGGTTACTGTCAAATATGTTGTTGTATCAATAGATTACTTCCAAACTAGGTCACTATCATATATCAAAGATATTGTCATGTAATCAAGGTTATATCACAACACCACTGCCATCATTGTATCAATGTCACAGGTGTCATCAAAATTGGTAATGTCATCAAAGTCATGTCAAGAGGTATCATCATTTATTGTTCAGTCACATATCTCTGTTAGGAATACTTTGGTATACATTACTGTCCAACTTATCACATAAGCTACTACCCAGTTATCACAATCACCAAGGGTCCCTTAGAGTCATACAGTCAAGGAATAATGCTATCATGAGCTTACTAAAATTTCACTGTTCATTCAAGGTTTCATTGCCATAATAAAGCAATGTCATTATACTGTTGTTCTTCACTGGCATTGCTTCTATCATGCATATCACAATGTCAACCCTTGCAACCTATAGCTCAGCTTCAATATCAGCATATATTCCGTTGCAAACCCTAGCTTATCAATCAAGTCTTGGAAATATATCTACACCAGCATATAAAATGAATCTGTTCTACAACCAAGACATACTCATGTTGGTAATCACTTCTGTTTAGAACCTCAATTAGTGCACACTCCCAAACACAATTGTTTATGCACTGTTAATATGAGACAATTCTGTTGTCAATTGTCATCAAGATTACTTGTGACCTTAGGGTCACTGCACTTTTCAAATCCTAGCATAAGTTTCGACAACAACCTTCAGTGATTTGAATTAAAGGACAATACATAAATATTGTTGTATCATGCACACTACTACTACTGGCAGTTCTCATTGCTCATCCATGTATCACGCAGTCAAACAGAGGCACAATTGCCATATTGAAAATTCCATATAGGGTTACTGCTACATCAAGTATCTATGAACCATAACACATCACTACTGATTATTGTAGATAACACCCTACAGATTCTGTAGTTCGTTGATACTGTTGCATCTTTCTAGTAGAAAAACTATGTTGTATATGGGTCACGTTACTATCAGGTCACTTCAGGCTATGGTTAACAATGTCACTAGAGAGTCATACCTTCAGGTCACATGTCTTATACATTACTTGCTCACAATCATAAGGTTCCCTTGTCATATAGAGACAACTCTAGTTCTTCAGATCTGGAACTTTATTCCAGGGTGGAACTTCTTGTATTTTATAACATTCGGCACAGATCTGGCATGTTTTACAGGGCCGTAGGCTTATTTTCTACAAGGTGTCTTTGCTACAACTAATTCCAAACATATTGATGTGTTTTAGCTCAGATCCTCTGTTAAGTCGCAGAAATAATACTAAGTCTCTACCACTTGTTGCTTCGTTGAATACTTAAACTGTTGATCAACCCTTTTATACAGAGATGACAGACTTATACACTCAGAGACATAGTGATTTAGGTCGCATATATTTTGATGTTATCTCATTGGCTTTTTCATTGGTTCTGAAGAATCATTAGTTTAGGTTTGCAGGGAATCAATAGCTTAAATTATCTCATGGTCCCAGTTTTGAAGGCCAATAAATCCAATGCCAAACACAACTTCTCAGAACTATTTTGGTAGCTTTTGGTGACTTGATCATAGGTCTACAATGATCAACTCAAAGTAAGGACTTACGTTATTACCAGGTGTAAAAAATGCATAGTTTTTCAATACTACTCCCTGTGATGAGTCTTTCACCTGTTCTTAATGTCAAGTGCCAAAAAGGATTCTTAGAGTTGTTGTTCCTGAAATAGATCAAACCCGAACAATTATTCAGTGCCCCATGAAACTCTGTGAGGGAATGCTTCTAAAACGGCACCTGCAAACAATCGACACCCAACAAATCCCAAACAAATGTATAACCCTTAAAACCCAATGAATGCCATTACCCCAAAAGTACAAATTTTAACCATTAACCCTCCTCGTCAGATCTATCAAAGCTTCCATAGGGAGGAAAATAGAAGAGTCAAAGAATTTTTCGATATTCATGGAGATCAGGGGCACGCCATTTTATAGAGGCCGAGAAGCCCTTATGTTGGACCAACCTACTATAAAGAATATATTAATTTTCAGACCATCCACTAATCTTATTTTCAAACTGACCCTCTTAGTGCCATAAAATAATCACAGTCATATCCAAAAATTATTCCCTTGGACCATAATAGTTTTTAATGTTTGGACCAAGAATTAATGTACATTTAATTCAATAAATTATTCTCTTGCTTTTGGAACATAACAATTTCCTTTAACTACTAGAATTACCTTTTCAACCTTAATAATGTTCTTCTAAGCCCAAGAATTAAAGATAAACTGCCATGTCACCTTAGTTAAATTAGTCAATATTATGCTTCCACATCATCCATGCTTTGGGATCAAAGTAAATCTGCCACATCAGCCGCCCTTGGGGTTTTGGACCATTGGTTGGGGTTTGCAACTTTGACCAAGCATATTTCTCCAACCATGAGGCACTAGGTTTTCCTTGGAGACCGTTTCTAGTGAACTCTCCCCGTCATCCGTTGATATATGGAGTGTCCCGGATGTTATAAAAGAGAAAAAAAGTTGAGTTGAGTTGGGCTGTTTGCAGAAACTCCGCTACTGTTGTTATGTGTCTAAGACGAGATTAGGCATGAGTATCAGTGACAGAGGGGGTGGGATTTAATATTTTTCATGAATTGATGAATGGGTACCCAAATGAGAGGCTTAGATGCTCAAAAGTCCAACATTGAAATGGCAAGGGCCGTTGCTAGAATATGTGTCTGATTTGAAACTAATACAATCTACTATCGGGGTCTAGGAGTTTAAGGCGTCTATTTTTGTGAATATGTCAGGTGTTACTTGTATAGTCTAGTTAGAAGTTTCTTTTTTTTTAATGAGCCTTTCAGTATGTATGTGATTGAAATGCCATGGATGGATAAATTATTATGATCGTCAATCAGGAGATGGGGAATAGGATTGGGTATATGATGGTTTTTACGTATTAGAATGGGTGGTTCATGAGAATCGGTAGTCCTAATCATGTCATTTGATCCATATGTGGTAGCTTAGTTTATAACTGAAGTGGTTGGTCAAATTTGAAGGTTTTTTCTACCTTCTATTGTTGGTCACAAATTTTATTTGATTTTCTGTTTTCAATTTGTTGTGCAAAATTTCAATTTATTTGCATGCAATTGTTGGGTTCAGAAGTCATTTTTTTATTAACCCTGTTAGTGCCCAAATCATGTTACCATAAATGGAATGGCATGATATTTTTCCAAGATATGGTCAAGAAATAGGATTATTTAAAAACATCTATAATATTTTCTTAGAAGTACCATAGTACACAATAACATTGAGTACTATCATGGGAAATGAATGTTTGGATGTAAGTTTGGTTGCATTGTAGGAGGAAGGCTTTACTTTAGAGTAGCCTTGAGCTGAGTTGTTGATTGGATTGTTTGGAATATATAGAAAAAAAAAATCTTTTACTTTGTGTTTATATTATACATGAAAATTTAAAATTCTAACATTTAATAAAATCACAAACCTCAAATTCTTTTATACCAATTTTTGTTCTTTCAAGATTCTTTTCCTAGCAGTGACTATTGAGTAGTTTATGGATGGAGGAGAATCGAGATTAGAAATAGAAGGTTTTAGTGCTAGGTGGGGAATTTGTTGCTGTAGATTGTGAAGACTTGAAGATTTTTCATTGTATAATGCAAAGTTGTCATGACTTGCTTGTAAATTGAAATCATGAAGACTCAACATAATGTTAGGATTGTTACCATGTCTTTTGAGAGGATGGATTAGAGCATTGACCATTAAGTGGATTTAAGATTTCAAATGGGAGGTTGGATGATCAAAATGGTAGTTAGAGATACCATTTCCTATCAAAGTTAAAATCCCCAAATATTTGTACTATGTGGAGTAAGGATAGAGCTAAACATTAATGACTACAACTATAGGTAGAACCAGTCCTCACTCGATTTGAAATTGTGCTTGATAAAATTTTCCAGACTTGAAAATAACATATTCAACAATATCATAGGATCATATCAACATACGTCAAAATTTCCAAGGATTATGGCATGAAGTTGTGAACTAAGATGGACAAAGTTCAACTTTTCCATTAATAAGTCAAATCCAAAAACATGTTTCAAAATATGATAATACACAACAAATATAATAGCTTAGGAATAAGTGGGAAAGAAGGCCCTCATGCTTTTGTGTAGTTTTTCTCCAATTGAATGAACTTATTTTTTTGGATATACTGGATATTGGGCATCTTAACCTTGCTAAGCAGTCCTTTTGAGGTTGCATCTAGGTTGCCCATGTTAATGGTATTAAGGTAGATGTCTAGTATGTGAAACTAGTCATGATTTTAGTTTGTCTCGTCAAACATAGTTGGTTTTTTCTAGAAGTGATTGGGTCAAGAATATGTGAAAAACCAAACTTAATCCTTTTAAGATTTGTTTTTAATTTGTTCCCTAGGTATTGACAATATATACAAACACTGATAAATTACAAACTAGTATTGGAAAATGAGGACATGAAACCAAACTGCCATTTTGGTGACAGACATAGTGGTTGGGTTGAAGTGTGGGAACCGTGGGATAAAAAAAGGATCTGCTCTTCCCTAGAGGACCCTCTTTAAAATATTTTGGACAGTAATCCAGATAAGAAAATTGAATAATAAAGAAAACTTTGGAGTATAGATACACTTCATAGCAATTTTTTTTCCAGTTTGAATAGATCCACTTATACAGTTTTAATATAGGTGTTGTGAATCAGACTTCAATGCATGTGATTCATAGAAAGAGAGAAGGTTTGTGACCTCTTGCTAAGATAACTCTACCATTGTGACCTTTATAGCTTGGGATCATAAGGAAACATGCACATTTAAAGTGCATGTTAATAGAGGACATTTATTTGCAACACGTTTTGTTGTTTTTTTCTTGACCCATTAATTAATGACACCTATGATTAATAACTCTTTGGTAATTTTAAATATTGTAAACTAGATTAAAAATTATAGTTGTTGAAGTGGAGGGGTTTATTTGAGACCTTATCCTTGAAAGAAATAGTCTCTGAGGATGAAAACACACGTTTTCCCATCACTCCTTTTTCTAGGCACAACACCAAAATTAGAATAGTGTCTTTGCATATGTTAGAAAATAGATGATGGTCATTAAGTTGGTTTCCTGCAAACAAAGTTATTGTTGGTCCACAAGGATCATATGCATGAGCTCTAATTTTTTCTTTTTATTTACTATAAAATCAAGAAAGTTCACCCAAAATATTAAGGTTTTACCTATGATAGACTTGAAAATAATTTGAAATCCTGCTTTGATTTCAAAGCCCTCTCAAGTTAAGGTCCCCTAACATTTCCATTGTTACCAATTTTGTTGTCAAATACGTTTTGTTCAAATATTTTTTTGAACACTTGCCATGCAACCTTAGGTCCAAAGGAAAGATTTTGTTTTTGGCCTAAGTGATCTTGATTGAAATGTGTTAACTACCGAACTATTTATGAGTACATCCAAGAATATTACTTTATCGTACCCCTAATAACACATCTAAGCCATTATTTTTGGTGCTTGGACTATCATGTTAGTCCCTAAAGAACATTTTGGGTTCTTCCATTGCTAATAGAAACATTCATAGAGCTCTTTCCATATGAGCCATGTTGACATATTTTCAAGTTTCTTTGTGTATGTCAGTTCCTTTGAGAAAATTCAAACCAAAAATAACCTAAGTGCCTCTGTTTGCACTACCTTTAATCTCTATCACTTTGTGATTGCCACTTCAAGGCATTCCTTCATTGTGTGAGGCAAGGGATGTGTTGACTAGTTAGTGAATAGTAAACACCCCAATATTTGTGGTGTTCTTGGCCTTAGTAGCTTTAGTATAAGGCTTTGAAATTGACCTTCGCCTAGAGGAGTAACCATAAAGCTCTAGGAAAGTTTTGCAGTCACTCCCAAATTTCCCTCTATGGCTCGAGCTCATAAGGAAACATGCTCATTTAAAGTCCATGATAATAGAGTTCATTTCTTTGCAATAAGTTCTATGGTTTTATGTTGACCTCTTAATTAATGAAATTTATGATTAATAACTATTTAGTAAAGTTTAATATATTGTAAAATTGATTACATTAAACTATAGAATTGGAGTGTTAATACTCTAATACCATGCACTTGGATAATTCATTATATTAAAAGGTACCCCTTCAATGGTATTTTAGGGATGTCTCTGAGAAAGTGGCATTCATGGGACACCTACCTAGTGGTAAATATGTGTCCTTGACCCACATGTGTTTGTATGTGTATGTGTGTATTAAAGGGGGAAATATGAGGATGAGTTGCATTACCCTTGAGATGCATTATCCAGTCACTCATAAATAGGCACATTTAGATTGGGTTATTTGTTACATGGATGCATTTAGTTTGATCTGTAAATATTTTTATTTTCCCCAAATTTTCACAACTTCATTGTGCTTTTAACAATTTTCATTATAGAATAAGACAAATTTGTATGGTTAAACTGTATTTTTTCCAAGGAAAAAATTGAACTCTTTATATTCATAAAAAATTAATTGTGTACATACATTTAAGAATTTCTTGGGAGAGGTTCGAGCTCTTCCCAATTTGCGACCAAAAAAGTTCATACCATTCTCATAGCCCCATCCCAAAAAAGTATGTGAATGTTCGGAACCTTCCCTTGTTCAAGGAAAAAACATCGTATTGTTCATCGACCTAGTGTAGAAACCACAAAAAAATTAAAAGTGTTTTCTGGGCCTCCTCTTTGGAGGAAAACGACCCAAAACAGAAATATAGATCCTGATACAAGCAGCATAGTAACCTAGGTTCTCGAGCCTCCTATTAAGAGGAAAAAAAACCCAAACAGGAACAGAAAACCAATATAAAAATTTATAAAGAGAAGCAACAAAGGATCTAATCCTCAACCAAGTTTTGTGGTACATACATATTATAATTTTCAGCGATAGAAAGTGAGAATTTCCGAAAGTACATTAACATATATAGAGAAAAAACAACTGAAGACCACTCAAGAAAATGGAGAATGGTCCGAATCCACAGAGCCTTCTTTCCCTATTTCTCATGCCCTCCAGCTTCTCAAATCTTGCTATAAACTCTCCTTAGAAAAGAGGTCTACAACGGAATTCATTTCCCTGTAAATATGACATAAATCAATGTGAGTAAAATAGTCCTTCGATAACCATCATTCTTCAAGGATAGGTCGTAAAGCATAATTTAAAAAAAAAAAAATCCTTGTTAAATCATTTGATGATGTTGAGTGAGTCCCAAAATAACTGAACATAAGTAATATGCAGGTGTGAAAGCCAACATAGGAGGTGGTGTAACGCTTTGATCTTAGCATAGTTGTTTGTACCCTGAAAATTTTTGATAGAGGCTACCAATCTTCGAGAATTGCTTAGGTGAATAACAATTCCAGCACCACACATGTTCGCCAGATTTGATGCTCCATCAAAGTAAGCCCAAGGGATATCACCCTTGATTTTCTCAGGGGTATTGACCCTTTTCTTTGTTGGAGTTTTTTGTTCAGGGAGAAGGGCATAGATGGCTGGTCCATTATGAGAAATGATGTGGAAAGGGGTATCTACATTCCTGAAAATAGCGTGGTTCCTGGCAAGCCAAATTCCCCAGGCCATAATTAGGGGTACCGATTTTTGTTTTTCAGTCCGGTAACCATTCCACCAAGACTGCCAGGCCTCCTTAATCGAAGGACCAACCCATTGATGTGTGCAACCAACCAAAATTTGGATCCCTTCCCATGCCTTTTGACATTAGGAACAAAAAAGAAACAAATGGGCCACCGATTCAGAGTCCTATTTTGCATAAGGGGCATCTCCACGGCCCCTCCTTCTTCCTTTTTTGAAGATTGTCACACAAGTGGATATTTTTTTCTATCAGGCACCAAAAAAAGAGGCGACCTTTAGCAGGCCTATTCAGCTTCTAGAGGGGTTTATGCCACCATTCGGCCTTCGGCCAGCCTTCCATTCCCATAAGATGAGAATACCCAGTCTTTGGTGAGTACAAGCCTGAAGGCGGAAAGCCCCATCTGAGGGTTTCAGGGTCATCTCGAATGCATATGTTTGTTCTAAGTAGTTCATTAGCGTATAGCTTCCAATTTTTTTCCCATATTGGGTCAAGCTGGAGATCGTCCCCATTTTTCCAGCCTTGTGACCAGATGGATGCGGCTTTGGATTTTTTGGATTGACCAAGGAACAAGAGACCTTTGTTTGCAAAGTGAGATTTGCAAGGCTCCAGAAGGGAAAAAGCTCCATTACAACCGACCCAAGGGTCTAGCCCCAGTCTAATCTATTGCCCATTCTCAACCTTCCAAGCCAGACCTTCCTCTATTAGGTCCATGGCTTGAAGGGTGGCTCGCCAAACTGCAGACCCACCCTTGGTGGACATGACAGGGTTCCAGACCCAATCAACAATGTCTCTAGGGTCAATGTACTTCCTTCTCATTACCATGGACCAAAGCGAGTCCTTGTTCAGCAGTGACCATCCCATTTTAACCGCAAGGGACTTGACGAAGGAGGGTAGTTCCTTTATATCCCATCCTCCCCATTCTTTTGGTCGGGCTATTTTCTCCCAAGCCACCTAAGAGAGGGAGTGGTCCTCTTTGGATCTTGCCCACAAAAATTTATGATAGATTTTCCTAATGTGCTCCAAGATCCCCCGTGACATCCATGAGAAGAGTGCCCAAAAGACTGGAATGACCATTAGAACAGGTTTTATGAGTGTGAGTCTCCCCGCTCTGGCAAACCATTTGTAACACCAACACTTAACTTTTTTTCATTTTTGGCCACCATCCACATCCAATCAGCTATACAGTAAGAATCTGGCTTAAGATGGAACCCAAGGTATCGAAGACTATCGAAAAAATGTCTGACCACTAAAGGGAGGGATTCAATGGGATTTCTGGATTCGTCCTTCGTAAGTCCTGTAACAATGATTGAGGATTTGTGATGATTGATGTGTATTCTGGTGGCTTTTTAGAAATAGATCCAGGGAGGCTTTGAGATGGAAGGAGTCCCTGCAACTTCCATTGCTAAAGAGAAGGATATCATCTACAAACATTAGATGTGTGATATTGAGATTTGTAGCTACCTCCACACCCCATATGTACCCTTTCCTTTTTGCCTCTAAAATCAGTTGGCTTAAGCCTTCGGCTGCCAGCAAAAAGAGAAGGGGGAGAGGGGACATCCTTGGTGGAGACCTCTTTCATTTTTAAAAAAAAGGTAAGCAACCCCATTTATCAAAGAAACAAAACTAATGTTAGTGATACATCCCATCACCCATCAGATGAAGTCATAATGAAAGCCCAGATGGGTGAGCAGGAGTCTAATATACATCCAACTGATCTTTTCATAAGCCTTTGAAAGGTCACTTTTGATGATCAACCCTTTCCATCTATGTCTCTTCATACTGCGGAGGACTTTTTGTGCCACCCCTATGGCTTCATGAATATGTCTTCCTTCTAGAAATCCAAATTGTTCCTTAGAGATATGATTTGAGAGGATAGGCTTGAGTCTTTCGGTAATGATTTTATAAAGGCAGTTACAGAGGGCAATAGGCTAAAAATCATCAAAAGAAGCCGGAGAGTACAACTTGGGAATGAGGGCGATGAAAGTGGAGTTCAGAGATTTCGGGATAACGCCATTTTATGGTTAAAATTTATTGCACACACACATTTTTCATCTCCTCTGAATGAGCCAAATTTCTTGGATACTGATACATAGGATTGAATTGGAAATTTAAATGGAAAATAAAAACTGGCATCAATTGGACATAGCTAACATAAGTTGCTCTGAGACATGTTCGGATTTGCAAAGAAAAAGAAGCAAGTGCCAAAAATGTTGTGTTATGTTATTTGTTATAACTTATTTTCATTTCCAACATTTGTACAAACTTTGTCAACTGATAGGTACCCCAATAATAAATTGAGCACAACAACATTAAAACTTTCAGATTCAACATGTATGATTAAATTTTTTTGCATGAGTCCTTCCTATTATCACTTTTTACCTCTTTTGATGCATGAGAAATAATCGTTTAGGTTGACCCTAAGTACCACCAATAGAACTACTGAATTTACACCATATGAAAATACTTGAATTATATTGATGGAAAAATAATTGCCTCTTTTATTATTCGAAGCATCCATTGTATCTATACATTATTCATAAACATAAAAATTTTATAAATATGAGTGAAAAAACATATTGCACAAAGCAATAATTAGATCATAATAGCAAGCCAAGAAACTTCAAATTATTAATGACACCATTGCGCAAAGATGCAGATACTGGGAATTTAACACATGACTCAATCTTGATAGAACATAAAATTTTAAATGATTGGTTTCATGTAAATGTACTCCACAACATGCTATATTGTGATATGTGTATGCACATATTTTCTCAAGCTCCACACAGAAGAAGGTTTGAGAACTAAGGACAAATATTTATGATGTTACTTGTTTACAAATTTGAGAAAGCCTCAAGGGTTACAATCAAAATCTAGAAATTTTGTTTCCTGGTGGAATGTGAGACATTCTTGGATTTGTATAATGCTTCAATTCTTGTTTAGGATCTAGGTAAGTGTGGATGAATAAAAGCTTTTTGTCATTTTTCTATATTGAATTCCCAATCTCTCTAAGTTATCAAAGGCAAGTTAACCCTGATTAGACTAAGGGACAACATATTCTATTACCAAACTTTAACCTTACAGGGAAGTGCACTACACTTGTTTGATACTTCCACACATTTTGAGGGCATGCCAATAGAAATGTCATTGTTGTTGGATACACTCGCGTTGGTTAGTTTTAGAAAAGTTCTCTTTGTCAAATATGTTGTTTTCATGAAGTAATATTTCCAACCAATAGGATAAATACTTGGCATGTGTAGGACATAGTGGTGTTATTTCTTGCATGTATTTGTGATTTATTAGTATTCCACCACTAATAACTTCATTACGTAGTTGTCTATTTAGTAGTATATTACAACAGTGATTTGTTAAAGGAAAATGATTTTAGTTTGTTTGAACGCCATAAACTTGAAGGAAATCTAGCTTTGAATTAGAAAAATGGAATATATTCTGAAAAATATGTTTTTTTATCAAATATAGGCCCGTTTCTTGATCATTAAAAAAACACAGTCACGACAATAAACAATGATTTTGGACATGATGAATTACACAACTCTCCAACTCAAAAACAAGTTAGCATATTCAGTTTTGTCTGCATCAGAGAAAAATGAATGAGTAACCTTAAGTTTTCTTTGAATATTTATAGAATTAGTTTAGAGATTCTAAATGGAAATTGCATGTGCTAATCTTGCTCAATTAATTACAGGGAAAACAAGGGCAATACATAATTTGTTGGCTTATGGGAATTGGATTCCTTTTCCCTTGGAATAGTACATTGATAATTGAATATTACTATATTGAAGATATATTCCCAGTTAGTATCACAATTTACAAAGTCTTGTCTTATTCTTTCTTAGTTTCTTGTTGTAATCTTGTGTCAGAAATACTTTGCTCCACCCATTAGATTTCTACTAACCAGTTTTATTGTTGAAGTGTCACTGCTTCTTAGAGATAACTATAGGAAATAATACAACTACAAAAGTGGAGCATGAGACATTCTTAGTAGAAATTGCTAGCTCTGTTGTGTTTATTTGTGACATTTTATTTGCTTTGTTTATACAGGTCATTTGGCCACATAGTGGTGACTATTTCCCAACTAAAGAAAACTTGTTTGAGTTTATTTCTTTTATGTGAAAAAATGAAATTAACAATATTGCTAATGTTGAGGTATATATCGTATAAATCCTTTATAGTCTACTTTAGTTTATATTCCAGTGTTCATTGAATTTCATGTCTTATACTCTGCATTGTAACTTTTTTTGTTTTCCTTTTGCAGAAAATGGACTCAGTATTGATGGTAAGAAGCAAGGATTGAAGAAATAGGGGAAAAATAACACTAGAGTGACAAAGAGAGAGAAGTGTACTGGTCTAGTGGTACCCGTAGAGCCAATATCCTGCAAAAGACATACACATAAATACTGATGGTCAAGTTTTTAGAGTTGGTGAATTCACTTGCAATTCCTTGGCAAGATAATGATAATTTTTTTAAGTGATGAACAATATTTTATCTGTAAATTTTACTCCAGCCAATATTAAATTGGAAACTCATATTTTAATACTTGACATTTTATATAATATAATTTATGTGGTTGGAATTATTTATACTTTTACTTGATATTACTTGGTATTGTAATTAACATATGTAACTTTGCGTTTTCATATTAGATGAACATGTAAATTGTATAACATTTTTTTATTTTATTTTTTATTTTCTTTGTTTGCAAAATCATACTAATTAATTTATGTTGATTAATAATGAACACATAAAATCAATCTAAAATTATTAAAATAGCAGTTTATATTGATTAATGATGAACACAAATAAAATGAATATATGACTAAATTAGTCATTTATAATGATTATTAATGAAAGTAAATGAAATGAATATAAAATACTAAATTAGTCGTTTATATAATGAATAAATGACTACTGCAAATGATAAATGTGTGACTACAAATGACGACTAAATTTGGCATGTATACGACTATTAGTAGCTAATTTATAGTATCTTATAACACGATTAAAATTTAGTCATATTTCTTCAGTCATTAATTGGTTTCAAACGATGACCAAAATTTGCATATATATGACTATTAGTAGCTAATTTACAGTATCTTATAACACGACCAACATTTTGGTCATATTTCTTTGGTTATTAATTGGTTTTATCGGGTGATCATATAGTAATATATTTTGATGTATATTTGATCATTAATTATGACAATTAATGACCAAATCAAAGATTAAACCAATGATTAAATAAATGACCAAATCAATGAACAAATTAAGGGCCAAATCAATGACAAAATTAATGATCAAATCAATGACTAAATTAAGGACTAAATCAGTAACTAAATTAATGACCAAATATACAACTAGACAAAAAAATTGAGATAACCAATTAATGACTAAGCTAAAAATGACCAAAAGTTGGTCGCGTTATAAGATACTGTAAATTAGCTACTATTAGTCACCGACTGACAAATAGTCGTTTATATGCACATTTTAGTCATTTTTTTAGTAATTAATTAGCCATTTTGTACTAGTGTTAGCTTCTAGAAACTGAATTATAACTGAGTATAGAACTTGCCTGGTTGGGATCCCTTTGATCCACTTTGTGAAATAATTTGTGGTGGTAAGTATCCATCTATGCTAATCATATGATGGTGGATGTATCTCACCAATAAAATCTAAGCCCCACTTCTCGAAAGGATCTTCAACTAAAATGGGCTATAACGGTAAAGGAAGAAGCTTACGTTTACCTTGGAAAAGTTGGAATTAATGGAAGCTCATATCCACCTTGTACAAATATGAAAACAACGTAGGCCAAAGTAACCCACTCTTGGTACTTTTTTGGCCGTATTTTTCTAGTACAAATGACCTCCGTAATCTCCCTTGTGGAAATCCTTCATCACTTCTTTGGACTCATCTTCAACCAAACAATTGAGTAACACTCCTCCAAGATCCCTCTAGTAGATTGCACTATCTAGTATGCAATATTTTCAAGCCTTAAGCTTCAAGGAACTACTCTTACTCTTTGGCATGCCCAGAGGAGGGTTCAAATGTTGTAAAAAATAATTGATATGAGCATACTATGGAGATGATGAAAAGAGATTGGATACCTGAACAAGACTTACACCTTCTTCGTCATCAGATAGTGTTGATATGAGATTGATGTTAAGTGCATGTAGATTAGACTCAACCATAAGCTTGGCTAAGCCTTACCCTTTGATTACCTTGTTCGGCTTGATCTCAAGGTCATATTCTAAAAGTTTTTTTATCCACCTACCTCTTCTTCCTTTTGGATCTGTTTGCATGAGTACTTATTTAACTGATGCATTTGAAACATATGCTAAAATATATGAGTGTAGAATATAAACATGGAAGTACTTAAGTGATTTGACCAAGGCGAAGTCCTATTTCTCAATTATTTTGTATTGAATGGCTGCATCCCTTATTGTGCGACTGAAGAATTATATTTCCAGCTCTATCCCATCTTTTTTCTGCATAAGCATCGCTACCAAAGTATGCTCAGCAGTAAAAGAAAATATAATGAAATCTATCGAATAATCAAGACTTGTAAATACTAGAGTATTGTTCAAAGAAAAATTCACCGAGCTGAATGACTTATGAGCATTTTCAGACCATCTTACATCAGTCTCCTTCTTCATCATGTTAGTTAACTCTCTAATATGTTCTCCTAAGTTGGGAATGAACCTACGTAGGAAATTCATCCTACTGTTCAATGTTTTAATTTATTTGTTATTTCCAGGGAAATAAATTTGTTGTATTGCTTCAAATCTATCAGGATCTATTCGGATCCCATATTTTGAGATGATGTGACCTAACAACTTTCCTTCTTCCATAGAAAATAGGCACTTTTTAGGATTTAGGGAAATACCAAATTTTCTACATTGGTGGAACAAAACTCTAAAATGGTGCAAATTCTCATCATATGAATTTTAATAAACATTCAAATCATCTAAATAAATAACAAGGAAGACATGTTTCTCGTTACCAAAATCTATGTCCATGGCATGCTGGAAAGTGGCCCCGACATTCTTCAAACTGAACGATATCTTGGCATATTTAAAGGTACCCCATGGTGTTTTGAACGATTTTTTATCCTGATCATATTCATGCACAAGGATATGATTGTAGCATGCATAATCATCCAAAAATGACATCCTGCTGGCTCCTATAACTCACTGAATTATGTGGTCCATTTTGGGAAGCAGGTAATTTTCTTTCAATGACACTTTGTTTAGATTTCTGAAATATATACATAGTCGAATTTCACTGGTCTTCTTCTGCACTGGAACCAAATTGGAGATCCAATCTGAAAATCTGACTAGAAAAATAATGTCTTCCTTATAAAGCTTGTTTTCCTCCTTCTCAATGGATGACAACAACTTTGGGTTTATTCTCCTTAGCCTCTACCTAAAAGGCTTTTGGTTTGGCTTCATCGGGATGGTTTTTTGAATGATATCCTTATTGTACACTTTTAGATCTGAGTAATACCAAGAAAAAACGTCAAAAAACTCAGGAAAAAAATGAAACTATTTAAGCTTTACCTATGGTGGCAAAGATTTCGAAATCTCGATGAACTTTGGCTGCTCTGTTGTTCCAATATTAACATTTTCTATGCATTATTCTTTGGGGACCAAAGTAGGTTTTCTCGCCATGTCATTTTGATCAAATAACTCTTCCAAAGGTATGAGACCTTTTGGAATGTTATTTTCCTTGAGCTAAAGTATGTCAATCTGATCTACCTCAATGAATTGGTCATCCTTGTCATACACTTTGTCCATAGAACAGTTCTCAAACTCACCTTCACTTTGAAGGAAATTGTTCACTTATTTATCGTTCCAGAAAACTTGCCAAAATTTCAAGTTATATAGAATGGGAAGCCTCTATTTTATATGAAACTCAAACTTTTTATTTGAAAATATTGTAGATTTGAAATTACTTGTAGCAGTGGCTAATGAATCATCCATCAATTTTGAAATATTGGTACTACTTTAAGTGTATATTCTAAAAACATTATTAAACAGTCAAGTGATGAATTCCTATATTTCCTCATCCTTGGGTGATTAGCTTGATACTAACCTTTGATTTGTTTAATAACTAACTCAGGATCACCGTAGACTTCAATTCTCCTAGCTCCCAATTATTTCAAAATTTTCAGACTGCTAATGAGTGCTTCATATTTAGCCTCATTATTCGTACAATCGAATGCTATTTTTTAGGAACACAACCTCACATTTTTTGGGACCTTATTTTTCTTTTGAAATGGGCTGCGGATCCATAAACCAATTCCAACCTTCTCTTTGCCAATGGAACCATCAAAATCCATGCCGCAAAGACCATCTTCTTCTCAAGGTGTTGAAACTCTTGATTCTAATTTGACACAATTTTATAATCTAATTATTTATGTTGTTCTGAACTTTCATCTACCTTCTCTGATGGATTCTTGGATATAGTAGGCACATTCTCTTTATCTTTTTCTAACACTATTCTAATGCAATCTGAAACTTCAGGAACATCCTCTATTTCTACTAATTGACAATCTATATCGTTTAATGTAGAATCATTGTACAATATGAAGGACTCTAAGTCTGTATGTACAACATTGATAGGATGATTACTGGGCCTTTCCTTGTTTGTGATCATGTATTTCATTTTAGTCTCACTGTATCATTTTCTAATTTGACCGAAGACAAGAATGGTGGCATAGGAAAAGTCCAACTGTTGTGTACCTTTAAATTTATTCCGCCAGGATCTTGACAACAACATACCGAAACGTGGTGGAATATCAGAAACTACCATGTCCATAAGGACATTTTTGGCTGGGATCTACTCTAGGGAGACAACTAGACCTTTTATTAGACCCAAAAAATAGGCACGACCAGAATGGAAAGAATATAAATCATGATATGGGTAGGTTATGTCAAGGCCAAGTTTCTCCATGATAGCTTTAGGCATGAGGTTGTATTAGGACCCAGAGTCTAACATAGTGTTATGAAGGATGCATTGATGAACTTTAATAATTGAGTAAAATGGTGGGACCTCACTATCTTCAGACTGACCATCGATGGTGGGACAAAATATTAACTTGGGTTGATCATCCTCTATATTAACCGTGTCGGATAAAGGGTCAAATTTCAAAGTTTTGACTACATGGGATTTATATTTCTCAATTTTGACCAATTCAGTAAGAGGAATAGACACCTTTAACTTAGAAATTTCTGACTCTAAATTAAAATCTATATTTTTATCTACATCTTTTTTGATAACATCCCTTTTCTCAACATGATCTCTTGGTGTATATTCTTTCTCTGAATATTTCTTTCTTTGACAGGTGCACTTGTAGAAGGTTGATTGATTTTTTTTCTGATTTGGAGCTGCAATCTCTTTACCCTTATTTTGAACTTGTTTCGGTGGTGCTTCTTTCTGTTAAATTGTCTTCTTTGGAGGTGTATTTTTTTCTGATTTGGAGCTGCAATCTCTTTACCCTTATTTTGAACTTGTTTTGGTGGTGCTTCTTTATGTTAAATTGTATTCTTTGGAGGTGGAGTTATGGAAAATCACAACCTCTCAAGGTATATTTCCTTTGCTGGGAACTCAATGCATTCAGGTATCCTCTCTGATAGTCATCAGATTCTACTTCTAACTCATGATCATTTTCCATTATGAATTTTTTATCATTAGGTGAACTTGTTTTTTCCACATCTTCTTCATCCTTGATGAGAAAGATAGACTGATCATTGGCTATGAAAAGAAGGTTCTCCTCTACTGTTGGTTCTTCCTCTTCATCACTTCGAGCATAGTTCTATTGAAGTGGTGTTCTTATTGGTTGATGTTGTTATGTTTCAGGAGCTCTTTACTCTCCCTACTTTATCCACAACTGAGGGTGCTACTGCTGGCCTGAAAAGTTCAGATTTATGATTTGTGGCTCCATCTTTCTATTTGAAATAGACATCTTATCGAACATTATCTCCATGGTTCTAAGAAAAGCATCAAATTTAGTATCTGATGAAGTGGAAGGTTCCTCTTTGATAGTCACTTTGTGGTCAGTTTTAAGTTTGGATTTTTTAGTCAAGAGATTCTCTCAATGAGTAGGACATATCTACGTCAAAATCATCTGGATAACGCAGAAGGGCTAAACTAGGAGCTGGTTTCATTTCATTTGAGATGGAATTATAGATTCTTAAGTATCAAGAATTGTAATTAGGCACTTATTGATTGGTATTGCGCATCAGGGAATCATATTCAGCAAGAATTTGTAAAT
Source organism: Pinus albicaulis (assembly GCA_034641835.2). Lineage (NCBI taxonomy): Eukaryota > Viridiplantae > Streptophyta > Pinopsida > Pinales > Pinaceae > Pinus > Pinus albicaulis. The sequence goes on along the minus strand of CM076584.1, from coordinate 621,962,943 downwards.
GGTTTTCTTCTCATCCCACCTGGATAAGAAAGAATCAGTTAGCTCAATAGGAGTCCTAATAGAATTAGCTTCTAGGGCACATAACCAAACTTTATCTTCACCGAAAAAAGTTTGTGGGATGATTCACATCTTAGCATCGTCTACATCTAACTCCTCAAGATCTATGAAAGTTGTAGTTTTTTCCATGTGCTGATAGGCAGTGATCTCAGAGTTTTCATCGAAAAGGGGAAGCATTTGGCCTTATCCTTGAGGTAGGCCATGCAATTGGACTGGTAAGACGAGTGGGTAAAATATTTCCATAATTCCCGCTGTATGTGGTGGAGGGGATGGAATGAGGTATGTATTTGTCTAAGGAAGTCCTTTAGGGGGAAGTTGAGATGATGATGCAATGGATGATGAAATAGTAATTGTTTGAAAAACTATGGGGATATGAAGGGTTTCTTGTTGGTATTTAATAAAGGCTTTTTCAACAGTGTAACTTAGGGTATTGGCTAAATTTTCTAGCTTGTAATATTGTCTCTAGATTTTACATCAGTCTCATTTGTAGCTTCAACTAGTGATAGTTTTAACTCTAATATCCAAGGTTCAGGGACTACTGTATTGAAATCAGTCCTAGATTTAGTTCTAAATAATGATAAATCAAATTTGGTAGCAAATACTAAATTTTGTATGGCTACCAAATCAGAAGGTAATGAGAAAGATCTTACCAAATTTTGAGGAGGAAATTATGAAGAACTTGAAGTTGGCTGATATCTTTGCCTCCTTAGGATTCTTTCAGGATATTCAATGGGAAAAAATGGATCGCGATTAGGATTAGACCTGGTATACCTTCTTCGAGAGGCCATATCTGCTTTTAAGGAACTGCAATTATGAGATCAACCTTATGAAACTCGATCCTATCATCCAAAGGATCAGTTTTCAATGAATGATTTTCATACACCTAAGGAAAATTTTATCTCTTCGGTCCTCAGAAACGGTGCCAAGATGTTAGCACTCCTCCAGATTCCCAAGGCTGAAGAAGGAATCCCAATAGAGGTAACCACCGACCAATATTTTGGCTTCATAGTTAGCCCTATCAAGTCAGATAGTGCTCTCTCCAAAAGGGTCACAACTAGGAGGGTTGGAGCTATTAGGGTTTTTAGTCTAGATAAAAAGTGCAAGGGGTTATTTGAGTTTTATTTGGTTGGGGAATCACTGGATGAAGGAATTAGGTCAAGGAAAGCTAGGTCAGGGAAAATGAGTCAGGCTTACAGGGATCGATGGGGCAAGGTAGGTACAATGCTTATCACTTGTAGAGGATTGTTATGGAATGGTGTTGAAGCTAGAAGAAAGATAAGAAAATATAGGGGATGTATTTTTCTCAAACATATGAACATGGACAAACTATGATCAATTACCCAAAATAGAGCATGTGGAAACATGTATTTTGATTATCTAACTTGTAAGAGATAATAACATTGAAAGGAAGTGAAAATGAATACAGTACATTCAAACATATGATACTCAGGAAAATAAAATGATAGACATTCAATACCATAAGTATCCCATAAAATAGTTGCAACTCCTCTTTATTAGCTGGCCAAACTGAGTACACAAGTTTCCTTGATCAACTAACAAACATACAAACAGATTTCAACCCTTCACTAGAGTGAGGCTAAATAGACATAAAAAAAAGCTTCAGTCATCGTCGGGGATCAAATCCATGAGGTGAGGATGAGATCCACTCATTTTTGAACTAAAAACTGAAGTGTAGGGTGGTCTAAGTGACTCTCTACTCATTACATTCAACTGATTCATCATGACTCATTAATGACTTTTACATGATGAATCTACCCTAGGTAAGAAATATTAAACATAATTACATTTTACAATCATTAATTACATGAGTAGAAACATAATTTCTTTGGGAAAAGAAAAATTCAGAGGAAATGTGAAAAAATCAGAAAATTTGACATTTGCACCCTCCACTATGCATTTGCGCCCTCCACTGGTCATTTGTGCCCTCTGTGTTCAGGGAAAGTTTTGGAGGCCTTCTTGGTGTCCAAATCAAGCACAAGATGGCTTGTTGGAAATACCTGTCTGTCCTTTTTCCAAATATCTCTTAATTTCAAAAAATGGAGGTCATTTTCCCCCTCAAAAAGGCATTCTCCTGATACTGGTATTTGTGCAGTGCTTAGGTCGAAAAAAGGGTAGAAAGGTGATTTTTCTATGGTCTTTTCAGACTTTCACCCATAAAAACTACAAACCAAGGCTAGAAACATGGTTTTATGGGATGTAGGGGTTATTAGGAATCCAATTGTGCCTTCCTTCTCCACAAAAAGTGTTCCAATTATTTGCGTAGCGCCAAGGGCGTTGCACAAGTGCCTAGTTTTATGCTAATTAGCTGTCTCAAAAAACACAAATATTTCCATATTTTGACAAAAATTTAGAAATTGTCTCAAAATTTTTGGAATGGATGATGATGGTGTGTTTAAGCTTATAGGGAAGACCCGATAAGGACTTCCAACTTTTTCTTCTCTTCGTTGGTCAACTCTTCAATTTTCGCATTGGCTCTTTTGAGCTTGGCCAATGCAAATTTCTTTTTTTGGTCTTGGAGTTTGACCTTGTTCCTTAACAAATCCTTATTTTTATTTTTCTTTTCTAGCAGCTTCTTCAAGTGTTGATTAGCTCTATCAAGCCATGGTTCCTTATTTTCATTGATCTCTTTACCAAGCTGCTCATATAGGGTTAGTTCATCAACCAAAACAACTTCCCTTTGTCTCTCAAGAGCTAGAGCTCTTTCCAGCCCTCTAGTTCTATGCCTTTGTATTGGTACATGTTCTTCTTCCTCATTAATAAAACCATACTTCTCCACTATTTCATCTAGCATGTGTTGGAAATACTGAGAGAGGGGGGGGTGGATCAGTATTCCTTTCAATTAGAGCATCAGTTAATCTTAAATTATTATTAGTGTTTGTACAATGATAGTAGTAAACAAGCGAAACAAAAATGCACACAGTTTTTAAGGTGGAAACCCACTCTGAGACAAAAACCACCTAATTCTTTTCTAATAATTCTTTAATATTCAACTCCAATTGAAAATAAAGCTCCAACTTCCTAGAATTTAGAAAATCATTCTTCTCTAGCTCCCACTGGATGGAAGCTCCAATGCCCAAGATTCTTTAGTAGTCAACTGAATGGATGCCCCAATGCCCAATGAGCTATAACTCACCCTAGCACCACCCTACCACCCTATAGAAGAATAAAAGAAGAATGGACTCCCGTACCAGGGAAAATGGTCCACTTTACAATGATATAGAATGATGTAGAAGAAGAATATATACTAGACCATAACCCCAAATTTTATACAACCACATAATGATGATCCTAGACCTCCCAACACTGCCTCTTCAACCCTTAGCAGATATACACTAGTACAATTTGTACAATAATGTATTTATAATGACTAAGTACAATGATACCTTTACAATGATTGTATACAGTGCTGCCTACTTGAAGACTTCATATGACGAACTTATTGTTGCTGTTATGCACCTTGGTTTCTACTCTTGTCATGCTACCCTCTATTGCGCCTTGCTTTTCTTTTCTGCCGTAGAAAGGCTGGTCCTTTGCAACCCTTGACAACACATGATCTAGCTTTTTCTTTCCTTCTAGGAGCTCGATATTGAATCTGGTGTATCTCTGTCATTTTAGATCCTCAATATATGATTTTTGGTCCTATAGTAGTCCTCTGAGTCATATTTCCAATGCCATAGGTCTGACCTGATTTGGATTCTTGAAGAGAGAGTTATACCCAATTTCTCACACTGCCCTAATTATGGACTATTTTAGCAGAGCTCACTTGTAGGGTATGCCACGTGTCACTTTTTCCTCATTTTCCTCTGAAATTGATAGAGAAAAAACTAAATACTGTGCGATATCTTCCAATTTTTACAAAATTCAAATCTGATACTCAGAGAGAGAGTTATGATGCTTTTACAAAGGTCACTTCTTTGAGATGAATTTCAAGAGCCTCCAAAAACCTTTACTTCCACAGATCATATCTCCAAAAATTTTGTACAACTTGATCTGAAATTTTTACTGCAGCTTCCTTAGGATTTCGCCTTCACCTCATAATAATTTCAGCTTCTGAGCCTTCGTAGAAAACAATTTAGAGTGAAAATTCCACGATGACCTGTTTCAGATGGCCAAATCCCATGCATAAGGAGGAAATGAAGATCAAAATTTATATGAATGCTTAAGTTGAGAGGGGCTTCAACAAGTGAACGTGGGAGGGATCTTAGGAGCTTAAAAAATATTAATTATGACTTTTCAATGACCCATGCCCCAACCCCATGGGGTTTTATCCCACTAACTGGGGGTACAAACTTCAAACATGAATATCTCTCAAACCGTGAAGAATTACATGGCGTGCCATATGTCAACGGAAACATCTCGACAAGTAGAAACCATAAAAATCATTATTGACCAAGAATATATTAATTTGGTAGGTCAAAATTCCCATGCAATATTGGGTTAGCCCTTGGTGCTGCTTGGGTTGACATCAATGACAACCGTTGATCAAAAATCTCCCCCTTTGGCATTGATGGCAACACAAGTACTCCCCCTGCGATCATGAAACCTCTTCCTACAACATTCTCTCCCCCTTTAACATCAATGGAAAAGGGTAACTCCCCCTGAAACACAACCATCGTACGGACCTGTACACACTTCCACTCCCGCTGACACACAATCGTCCTATAGACCTGTACACACTTCCACTCCCGCTTTATATTCTTGAAAAAGGAAAATCTAATGAGAACTTGGGAGAATCCCAAGATTTTTACGAATATATTCAAATGCTTCACGAGGCAAAGGTTTGTTGAAGATATCAGCAATTTTTTCTTTTGTACAAACATACTCAAGTTTGATATTATTTTCAGTGACTTGTTCTCCAAAAAAATGATATTTGACCGGAATTTGTTTTGTTTTTGCATGCATGACATGATTCTTGGAGATGCTAATGGCACTAGTGTTGTCACGGAATATGGGAATAGGCTCACTAAATTGTACTTGAAGATCTTGCGAAGTTTGTTTCATCCAAAGGACTTGAGTACAACATGATGCTGCTGTAATGTATTTTGCTTCCACTGTAGATAACGAGATTGAAGTTTGCTTTTTGCTAAACCATGATACGAGACAACCACCTAGATATAATGCTGCTCCACTAGTACTCTTACGATCATCAATGCTTCCTACCCAATCTGCATCTGTAAAGGCTTGAATAATGAGATTGTTACCCTCAGGATACCACAAGCCATATTCTTCTGTGCCCTTTAGATATCGAAGAATTCTTTTGACGACAATGATATGTGATTCTTTTGGTGCTTCTTGGAATTTTGCTACTTGTCCAACTGCTTGCATAACATTTGGCCAAGAGGCTGTTACATATAGAAGATTACCAATCATAGATCTGTACAACTTCTGATCCACATCCTTAGATGAGTCGTCTATGCTCAATTTGCAACCTGTTACCATTGGAGTAAGGGTTTGCAATCTTCCATTTTGAATTTCTTGAGAATTTCCTTGATGTACTTGGCTTGACATATAAATATTCCTTTCTCTTGTTGAGATATTTGAAGTGTTGGGAAAAATACTTAGAGGGGGGGTGAATCAGTATTTAGTGCAAACTAAAAATTTTTTACTTTTTCTTTCTCTAAAACCCATACGCTACTTTACTAAACCCAAGTCGCATATACACGTGGATATCCTTAATGAAACTTGCATATTACCAGAGATCTCATTATGCAGATAATTCTTTACTTAGATCATTGCATCATTCATTCATTAGATGTTTAGTAATCAGTAAACATGTGCAGTAAGAACAGACTAAATCATCACACATAAGAAACACATATGAACACTAGGATTTAAGGTGGAAACCCAATTCGGGAGAAAACCACCACTACTGTCGTCTCAGTCTTCAATATTTATTATAAAGAAAACATCTTACAACATTGTACTGGCGCAGACTCATACCAGCACGTAGGCACCCACCTGGAGAAGGCTACAACCTTCTCTCGTTTACCAGCCTCTCCTAGAAGGGAGCTACGACCCCCTGCACTTGTCTACCAGCCTCTCCTGGAAGGGAGCTACTACCCCCTACTCTCGTTTACTAGCTACCACTGGAAGGGAGCTACAACCCCCTCACTGAAGGCTTCGACCCTCAGCACCACTATGGACCACGTTTCATCAATTTTCATACTAGATCCAACAGCTTCCATACAACACAACTTGTAGGCCTCTCCTCATTAGATTTTCAGACTCGACCCATTCCACATATACATCAAACTGAACCGTATAACCCATTCAATTCATTCATTGATGCATAAACCAATCAACCAACCAACCACTGATCTTTAATCGTAATCAACCAACAACATAATCAGTGTTCAAACTACCCAAATCCAGATTTCTTCATTTTAGACTTGCGCCTGATCTTCATCATTTCTTTGCTGATCTTCATATAGATTTATCACTTCCTCGATCAACTCCATAGGTGCATCATGGATTCATCGTTATCAGACAACATAGTTCGATCGTCCAGATATCTCATAAAAAGATTTTTTTTTGACAATGCCACCGCGTGCACACCTCGTTCTCTATTTCTCTTCTCCTTATATAGTTTTTCCTTTAGTAAAACCATGAGTCCAAAACCACGAACCACTAATGGTATTCCTGGATAGGGTCAAAATAGATAATCCAGCGTATTAAAAATCGAGCCAATCCAAATTGAAACCCCAAACTTTGTTCTTCCATGCACGAATCGTCCAAAGGTAGTCTTTTATCTCCGCCATATAATATTATAATTGTAACCCCAATGGTTAATTTAAAACTTTATCCTGCCCCCGTAACATTACTTTTAATCAAATTTCAATGAACTTTTAACCCGGAATTCAATCTTCAAAGAAACTATATTTCATTCTTTGACCCCGGGCCCACATCGCAGTCGGGCATTTGTGATGTGTGATATGCAATGGCGCGATCAAACAAAAGTGCGCAAAGTTAAAATTTGCGATTTGCGATGGGATCGCATCGCAAATTGGCGATCAAACATATGGCAGAACACTTTGTAATATGTGATGGTGTGATATGCGATGGTGCGATAATCGCACATCGCAAGCAATCAATGGAACTTGTGATGGCGGAGGGTGATGATTATAATATGCAATGTTGCGATGGTGCGACGATCGCACATCGCAAATATCCACATCAACAAGACATTTAAACTTCAAAACTTGCAATCTTGCGATTTGCGCTAAAGTGGTGGGGACCACCTGTCGTCCCTTTTCAGAAATTTAAAGTCTTTGGTTTTTTTATTCAATTTCCTTCATAAATCCTGAAATGACTATCTTTAAATAAACTCTGCTCCTCCGTAGTCTGGAACTACGAACGTCTTCATTCCTTCTGCAAAAAAAAGACTTCGCCCAAAAATTAATTCTCCTCTGCAATACTTAGCTGCGGCCCATCAACAACTAATTCATCCTGACAGATTTCTCATTCTTCTTGAATTTACAGTGCTATGCACTTAATCTCCTTTGTTGCTTCTGTACTTGTTTCTTCCTATTCTCTGTCTATTTTTCCAATTGATAGTTTAGGTGATGCTCTTGTCTTTACCTTTGTTCTCTGCAACTTTGTTTTTCTCTATTACATCTGAACTGCTCATCAGATTTACATCATTAACAAATAGGAAAAGTCATTTTTCATCAAGAACAACTTCATCAAGTAGGTTTCCATCAACTTTATCGAGTAGGTTGCCATCAAGGACAAAAATATGCATCATATTGCCAACAATCTCCCCCTTTGGAATTGATGGCAACCATGATGGTGTTTGATCATCACAACAGATAGATACATTGATTATAACCATTATTCAAACATCATGATACTCTCCCCCTTTAACATCAAGGGCAAAGGGCGGATCAAAACCAAAACAAGGTTTTTCTTCTCATGTATAAAGAAGAGC